>JACMZG010001893.1:22757290-23024790 GCA_018340805.1 Microvelia longipes | reverse complement strand
TTCATATTATGTACCTTCTGGATATACAGTAAAATTCAGTGAGAAAAAAATAGAAAATAGTGTTTGATAAAGTTTATTATGTTAAATAAATTTAATTTACATTTAAATATGTTGAAGTGAATGCAGTAGTACTGGCATACTATCACGATATTAGTGAATAATATAATAATAATTGGTACACTATTGCGATACTAAAATCGATTAGTTGAAAACTATGATTTGTTTACATAATATTTTATATGTCAAACGATAAATTTTGAATAAATGCTGGGTATAGATTGAGCCTATAATATTTGATTTATTAGTAAATTTTCTCTATTAAAATTTGTATTTAGTTGCATATGCCCACTAAATTCTAGCCTTTTTTATTATATTTTTGAAAGATTTGAAGTCACGTGTATTTAGTGAGTAATTAAGTAGAAAATTAATTAGTAATATATAAAAAAATATTTTTAACAAATTTATTTATTTACTTAATTTACAAATAAGTAAAAATTAATTGGTAATATATAAAAAAAAATATTTTTACAAATTTATTTATTTACTTAATTTACAAATAAGTAGAAAATTAATTGGTAATATATAAAAAAAATATTTTTACAAATTTATTATATTTAACAAAATAGTGAAAATAATTCTGCTCATTTTAATTTTAAATTATCTGATACTGTATTACAGTTAAAGTCGCTATAAAAAATAACTCATTGATCGGCATTGTAACACAGCACTATTAATTTATCAAATTATCTACAAAATCATTTTGTTAGAAAAAAAATTATATAACAAAATGCTATTTTTGTATAAAAGTAAGAAAAGGGAATAAAAAATTGGATTTGATAGAACGCGGGGGAAGGCTAAGATTAGTAGTACCATTATTTTTACAGCCAAAATTTATATAATAGTATGGAATTACAAGTATTTTTTTAGTCCTGAAGTAAAAACATTATCAGTTAGACTAAGGTTGCGTGTCCGATCCCCCTCCAACGCGATCCAATCTCTTCTTTCTTTATTTTGTTTTACTTCTATAAATAATATAAAACAAGTGTTCAAATACTTATAGGCTTATTTCGAGTACTTCTTACAAAACATGAAGTTTTTAGCTTGTATAGAGTAGGCACATTTTTTTAAAAAAAGCTTTAAAATTGCTTTATTAGAGTACGTTTTATGCAACATGGATTTTATCTTTTATTGAAATAGGACATTAGAAATTTTAAAATTTAGTTTTAAAAAGTGCGAAGTAAATGACAAGAAGTTTTTTGTTTTTAAATAGCAGGTTTTAAAGAAATCGTAAATTAAAGTTGATTTTTAGAGTACTATAAACATAACATGTTGGTTTTATAGAAGAAAGTAGTTTTAAAATAAACGTTTTGAATGACGTAAATTTTTTTTAAAGAGACTTAAAAACATTTAAAAACACTTAACAATTCTAAAATTGCTCTATTAGAGTACTTCATGCATAGCATTAATTTTAGCTTTTATTGATATATCACCTTAAAGTGTGGTTTTTAAAAAGTACTTCTTACATGAAATGAAGTTTTTAGCTTTTAAAGAGATAACACCTTTGATGGAATATTTAAAATTACTTACTTAATTAGCATATTTTGTTCTTATCATTATGTGTATTAGCAAGTAGTTGTTGGAGCTTAATATTAGGTTGAAAATTATGTGTTAATTAATTATGAGGCTGTTTGGATGACGGAAACGGAGGGAATCGATTCCATACGGCCTACAAGTACTTCTTACATAATATGAAGTTTCTAGCTTTATAGAAATTATGTGTATATAATATATGTATTATATATATATAATATATATATATATATATATATATAATATATAATATAATAATATATATATATATATATATATAGTTTGTGTGTGTTGTTGGAAAGAAAAGCAACTTTAAGTATATTCTATGTTCTATACATATGGATGTAGGCCTGGCTTAGACTATGTCACTTATACTTACAGAATTCGTCTAACTTAAACCTTATATTGTCTACATACCTTGTATTGTTTACAAGTAATGTGCCTTATTATTTTTTATTTATTTTATAGTATTGTTTCATTTTCTATTATAAATGCTCTTTTCACTTTTCTCTTTAATACCATAGGTATATAGGAAAAGTATTGTGTTTGCGCTACAAATCCAAAACCGACAATCATAGAAGTTTTCTATCTTTTTGCGAGTGTATTGTTATCCAAGTTTTCAGTGTGTTTATGATAAAAACTTTAATATTCATACATAAATCAAAGTGTGGGTCAAGTTGTGCTTCCTGGAAGATATTTTTTATGATTTTTTTTTATTAAAAATTTAATTTCATCTCATTTTTAGCTTTAGTTCAACTTGTATTAAGTGACATGTGTAGTGTATACGTTATTAAAAATTAATAAAAATCAAACAAAGAGTCGAAATTTACCACTGTTGTATTTCTTTATCTAATTATAATAAGATTAAGTTTAATTTTTATATGGTTAAATAAGCCCTTTTAAAATGAAACTTAGCATAGAAAAACACGTAGATATATAATCTAAGTGTTTTTTTGGATCACTAATTAAGCAGCATTGAGGTAGGTCAGTACGTAGATGGGTGACCGCTACTAACAAGAAGGATGTTTTATCGTCTAAGGACAAGCAATGTGAAACCGAAGACTGTGTATTATCAATTAGGTGATTTTTATAAATAAATTAATAGTTTATTTATATATAAATACCTGTTACAAAGGTAAATACAAATTATAAATAAATAAAATAATATATATTGACCATTTGGTGTCGCATAAAGCTCAAGGCTTGTGCGCGACACGAAAATTATGAAAATAATTTATATAATATTAATATAATTCTGATATATTATTATATTATATTGTTATATTCTGAAAATTATTGAAACGTGTCCGAAAGGCGAAAATGATTGTAGCGTTTATGATAAATCGAGGTAACGTTCCGAGGTATCTAGTATTTGATTTTTACTTTTCTTTATTTATGCTGTTGGTTTATAGGAAAAGTATTGTTTTTAGAAAAGAAATTCGAAACCGTGATTTAATCTGAATTGTCCATTTCATGTGTTTTAAGACCTCAGTAATTTTCACAAAGTTGTCTGTCAAATGTGCCGATGTGTGTGTTTTTGTGTAGGAGTGCCTGTTTATCATCGTAGCTCCTGGCGTATTATGCTAGCGAGTTGAATTATGGTACAAACATTACCTGGTTTTGGTATCTTGAAAAAAAATTATTTGTCGTCATTAACCGGAAATAATGACAGCATGGAAATTTTTAAAATGGTTTGAGAATAGCATGCATGAGTCATATATAAGACTAACGATACGTGCAAGTTCTTTCACTATCAGTAATATTTCAATTTTTCAAATGACAATTATATACATATCGAATGACTTGTATACGTTATATAAATAATTCTGGCGCGGTGGTCCGCAATGTCGGGCGAATTCCCTTTGGATGCGTGTTTCCGTGGCTTTTTCATTAATAAGTTAACAACTGACTAAAATAAATAATTCCGGCGAGGTGGTCGCTTGTCGGTGCGACCATTCATTTAGAAATGCGTGGTTCCGTGCTACAACACCCATTTCTTGCTTAGCAAGAACCATGCCCATTGCGTGGTTTTCCGGTTCATGCTTAGAACCTAAGCAGTTACTCAAATGTCAAGCACTGCTCGTAACTCATGTGTCTGTATTTCCTAAGGAAATGCGCAATATTAATCTCAGTTGGTTTGTACACAACTATGCCTCTCAAAATTAGAAGTACGCACTATTATTTGCACTAGGTTAAAACTTAAGTTACTTATTTTTAAGCTTAGTCAGTTATCTTAAAGGTTTTAGCGGCATTTCCTTGGAAAATACAGACAAAATGAGTACGAGCAGTGCTCGTAAGATGTTCAAGAAAAGTGGTCCCTGAAAGTACACACACACATATAATATATTATAGTATAATAATAATATATATATATAATATATATAAATAATATATAATAATATATCATATATATATAATATATATATATATATATATTATATATCATAAATATTATATATAATATACAATACATATTATATAAGTTTGCGAAACGTATTTTCGTCATTAGGGACTCGAAACGGAATTTTGTGTGCGTGTCCGAAAGTTCGAATTCCGCCATGACGCCTATCCCTTAGGCGAATTTCCACAAAGGAAATTCGCTAAAACAAACTGTATAAAATTGAAAAATAATCATTGTTTTGAAATTTGGTACGACGTATCCTTTAGTTGTACTCTATAAGTTTTTCTTTTCAATCGTAACGCGGGTTGTGTTGATCATAGAAGCAGCAACGCCAGCGTGGTCAGTAAATGAGACATAATATTGAAAGAGGAGCCTTGATGGTCCGAAGACATGTTGTATAAATTCGGCAAATTGTAATATGTTAAGGGACGAGCGAAGCGGTCCGAAGTAAGAGAATGATAGCGTAGCGATCGATGTAATGTGAAAAAGTCTGTGAGGTTTCTTACCTGATTTTTTACATTATTTTTTTACTATTCAAATTTTTTAATATTTTACTATTAAGAAACAATTGCTCTAAAGGTATAATGTAAAATATTTTTTACTATTTATTAAATTAATCCTGTTTCTATTAAAATTAATTACTATTATAATTTACTTATAATTATATTATATAACATATAAAAATATAGATAAATAGTATGTAGGTTATATATAAAAATTAATTAGAAAGTAAAAATTTACGCATGAATAATAAAAACTTCTTTTGTTTAAGATAATTTTGCATCATTTTTTAACGTTTTTTTTATATAATGTGAATTAGCGTGGTTTTCGGGCTGGAAACATTCAATCCTAGTATTTTTATTCTAATGTCAAATTTTACACGAAATCCTTACTCCTATTGTTTTTATTGTATTTTTATTTTATTGTATAATATTTTATTTAATGGGCTTTCCGTCATATTACATTTATTTTTAAATTTATGTTTCACCCTTTCTTTGAATTTTTACGTATTAGAACATTGTTTTCGTAAATTTGCAGGGGGTAAGTGATTGAGAAATGCGGTCATATAAATACCCAAATAATTTTTATACCCCATTGTATATAAAAGAACAGAAAGTACTTTATTTAAGATCTTATTGTATCTACTACGGCAGCAAAATTGCCATTCTGGACTTTTAAGCTGCAAAAATGTCCATTTTAACCTACTACTGTCAAACAATACGGGAATAATTTTTAAAACAGTACGCAAAATGTTTCAAAAGAGTACGCAAAATTGTTTTTGGTAATGAAAAAGTACTAGGGAGTTATGGCTCATGTAAATAACATGGAAACAAGTCAAACTCCCTAGGGGAAAAATGAATGAGCGCAGGCTATATTTTACAAATTATTTGCGTGCAAATTTCGGTATTGTTTTATTTGTAAACGATGTTTATTCTAGCTTGTTTCTAGTATGTAACTTCTTTTATGTTTACTTATAATTACGGATATTATTATTAAATGTTAAACTTGTTTATCTAATCATATATAATGTTTTGGGAAACAAATCTGCAACACGTGATAATTTGGCATTAAAATTAAATTTTTACGCAGCCTGTTAATGAATCGACAGATTTTTCTATGTTTAAGTCGTCAGATTTGTATTTCATGTTGTTTATATTAGTGTTACGCATAATAAAAGTTCTAAAATAGAACGTTATAAACTAAAATCTGTAAACGAAAGTTAGTTACTAAAACATAATGAGTGAGAACAACAACAGTGAAGTGGAATAAAGAATGTCCAACAAACATTGTTGACATTACGAGTTATTGGACCACACTCCACCTGATATGTCAGCGTTGCATCGTGACTTCAAAGTAGTATGTACTGCCTGTAAAATCTCGCAGCAAGTACTTTAAATACATCTCTTGTGATTTTCTGCCGTTAGTGAAAAATAATATATGCTACTATGCAGCAAAGGAAACATTGCAGACTCGTGCAATTAATTACCTGCCTCGGCTTACGCTCTGCAGGTAATTCCGCCATGCCGCGCCTCGGCTTCGCCTCGTCTGTCAAAGGTTTAAGTACCTGCCTCGGCCTACCTTCTGCAGGTAATTTTCCATATGCCCAACCCTCGCCTTCGGCTCGGGGGCAAATTTATAAAACTCTCTGCAAAATTCCATTTTGCTGCCTAGTTAGCATAATATATCTATTTTTTACTGGTTTTTAAAATCTAAACATAATGGTATACACTTGTACCAAATTTTAACTTAATTGCATTATTTTCCGATTTTTTACATTAAAAAAACGTACTCAAGTCATATGATAAAAAAATTGAACTATTGCCGATAATGAGATGAATCTTGGCACAGGTTTTAGTGTACATCTTATTCCGAATAGGATAACTACAGCGGTAATTAATTTTTGTAACAAGTTTCAACTCTGTAGCATAAATACTCTTGGAGCTTCGATGATAACAGACACACACTCACACTCACACACACACACACACGTATACAGACAGACATAAAACCACTCAGGAGGCCTTAAAACACCTGAAACGGATAATTCCAGTGACATCCCGATTTCAGATTCTTTGCAAACACAATACATTTCCTATAAAACTACGGTATAATGAGGATAAGTAAATTAAATAACGGAATACATTTTATAATAATAAGATTTACGAAATATATTTTATAAAATAAGTATTAAAAATAATTTGGAAAAAAATAAATAAATCGTTATAATAATTAATAATATTTTTATATTTCCTTTAATAATAATTATAAATATAAGTGATGTCTTTAAGCAATGTTAGGTAAAGACTTTTGCAATACGGTAAACCATAATTAGTTAATTATGTTCGATTATAAATACATATTTAAACTGGCATTATTAGTGAATGAAATCAATTTTTTACAATCGTATTTCTAAGTAAAACTAATACATGAATTTTGTAATTGAAAAATAACGTGTACATTTGATTCGATAAAAAACGATTGGATGCTGATAATGAGATGTCAAATTTCTTGCTCATATACGACTGAATGCGTGCTAAACTCAAACTAATCCAGACATTTGTCCTGTGTGTCCTGAGTTATACATGTCTTGAGTCATTAATGTCGTTATAAACAATTTCTCGGATAGCACAACTAGATCTTAAGATTGATTCTTCTTCTTAAGGACTGATCTTAAGATTGATTCTTTCTTAAGGACTGATCTTAAGATTGATTCTTCTTCTTAAGAACTGATCTGAAGATTGATTCTTCTTCTTAAGAACTGATCTTAACATTGATTCTTCTTCTTAAGAACTGATCTTAACATTGATTCTTCTTCTTAAGGACTGATCTTAACATTGATTCTTCTTCTAGGACTGATCTAAGATTGATTCTTCTTCTTAAGAACTGATCTTAAGATTGATTCTTCTTCTTAAGGACTGATCTTAAGATTGATTCTTCTTCTTAAGAACTGATCTAACATTGATCTTCTTCTTAAGAACTGTCTTAAGATTGATTCTCTTCTTAAGAAACTGATCTTAACATTGATTCTTCTTCTTAAGAACTGATCTGAAGATTGATTCTTCTTCTTAAGAACCTGATCTGAAGATTGATTCTTCTTCTTAAGAACTGATCTTAAGATTCAACTCTGTTCAATAAACACAGTGGGAGCTACGATGATAACAGATATACACACACACACTCACATACGGATAGACAACTCGGTAAAAACTACTCAGGAGGTCTTAAATACACCTAGAACGGATAATCCAGGAGAAATCTCGGTTTCCGATGTTTTTGAAAAGATAATACTATGTCTCTGTATATTGTCACTGTAGGTATACTGTGATGTATACCTAAGGTATAAAATAAGAAATAGTAAGAATAATTTAGTAAAGAATTAAAAAATAGGATATAATTCAATAAAATAATAGTAAGCATTACCTCTCTAAACAATATTTATGTTTGAGTTGGACGTATATATTATATTAAAGAGGAAAAAAATAGGATATAATCAATAAATAATAGTAAGCATTACCTCTCTAAACAATCTTTATGTTTGAGTTGGACGTATATATTTATATTAATGAGGAAAAAAATAGGATATAATCAATAAATAATAGTAAGCATTACCTCTCTAAACAATCTTTATGTTTGAGTTGGACGTATATATTTATATTAATGAGAAAAAATAGGATATAATCAATAAATAATAGTAAGCATTACCTCTCTAAACAATTTTTGTTGAGTTGGACGTATATATTTATATTAATGAGGAAAAAAATAGAACAAAATACCTAGATAAATTATATCAATGAATATTCTTTTAGTAATAAAATAATAGGATTATTGCCCATTTAGAGCCCTGCGGCTCATTAGGGATAAACCCTGCGAGAACCACCACAGGGTGGTAGCAACCATTGTGCTCAAAGTGTAATCTAAAGTTGGCTTTAATTTATTTAAACAATAATCTTATATAAACTAAGAGCGAAACCTGGGATGCGAACCCCAGACCCTAGTGGTGTCAAAAGTCAGTGTAAAGACTAACCCTCTAACGACCTCGGCCACTGAGGCGGTAAATTATTCTTTTAGTGATAATTATAATAATAAATCTATGTTCTTGTAAATATATTACTCCTTAAGGTACTGATTGATAAGATTTGATTAAATATGATCTAACATGTTAGGTAAAGGTTTGTGCTCTACAGTAAACTGTATATAGTGAAAAACGTTCAATATTAAATACATAATTTCACTATTATTAGTGAGCCAAGCAACTTTTTATAATTTTAAGATTTATTATAAATCATTATATAATTTTTTTTATTATATAAATAAAACAATTATGTGAAAATTTCAAAAAATTGTTTTTTTTTAAATAATGTTATTAATTTTTAATTCACTTAAAACATGTTTAAAATATATCATTAAAAAGTAACATTATAAGTATGTTTTTTCCTTTAATGTCATTTTTTTATTTATTAAAGAGAAAATGATAATGATATAATATCTTTATACCAGAAAAAGTTTTCGGAGTTTCTGGTTGACTAAAAGAAGGGAGAGTTTTCGTTAACAATGGCCAGGGGTATTATTTTAATGAGAGGCTACCAAAGGAAATCCATGTGATGTGCTAATTAGTAGTAAGAGCTTGCCTACAAACAAAGTATACAAAAATATCTTTTTTATATCAGTTAGTTTCTTTTTACGGTATTTATTTTTACTAAAATATATTTATAAAGGTTTTTTTCCCGGGGTATGATACAACATTTTTGATAATGCTCTCTTTACCGACTCCTGTGATATTATTTTAAGAGTCTTGTTCTTTTTAAAATGGAAAACAGATAAAAATAAAGACCATGAGAGACTGTTTAAGTCTGCTTTAGTAACTGCTTTAATAAACGGGCTAATGAGTATTAGAGTTTCTTTTTTATTATTTTTCTATACACTCTTTTTCGAGGAGCCACTTTTTTTAAATCTTATTTTATTTTACTCTCTTTACGCAGAAGTTGTTTTTAATGGAAGAGGATTTGAAATAGAAATTTTAACTTGATCCCTTTTGGCGTTACTATATTTGTTTATTTAAAAGTATTGTGGGTTCTTTAGCTTCATTTATAAATGTTTTAATAGGCTTACAAAAACTGCTTTGCTTAAATAATCAACAAACACAATACTTTCCCTATATACCCACGGTATAAATAACGAAAAGTAAAAATCGGGTACGGAGAACCTCGGAATTTTCTGACGACATCGGATTCGCTGCGCTCATTTTCACTTCTTCTGACTCTGTTCGCTCATTTTCACTTCTTCTGACTCTCTTCGCTCATTTTCACTTCTTCTGCTCATTTTCACTTCTTCTGACTCTCTTCGCTCATTTTCACTTCTTCTGACTCTCTTCGCTCATTTTCCACTTCTTCTGGCTCTCTTTGCTCATTTTCACTCTTCTGACTCTCTTCGCTCATTTTCACTTCTTCTGACTCTCTTCGCTCATTTTCCTTCTTCTGACTCTCTCGCTCGCTTCTTCATTCACTTCTGACTCTCTTCGCTCATTTTCACTTCTTCTGACTCTCTTCGCTCATTTTCACTCTTCTGACTCTCTTCGCTCATTATCACTTCTTCTCTCTTCGCTCATTCTTCTTCTGACTCTCTTCGCTCATTTTCACTTCTTCTGACTCATTTTCAATCTTCTCTCGACTCTCTTCGCTCATTATCACTTCTTCTTATCCTCTTCGCTCATATTAACTTCTTCTTACTCTCTTCTCGCTCATTTTTACTTCTTCTTACTATCTTCGCTCGTCCGTAGACAGTTAATGCATTAGTTTTATTCTGAGCGGTGCTCTATTTTGCCGATAACCTCGCTCGATGGTACGTATATACCACTCGCACGCTCTATTTTATGAGGTGGGTACACATAGGAATTTTTTATTTGTGGCTTTTTGATACAGGAATGTTAAAAGGCTTCAGACAAAATCAAAAATCGAATAAAAACCAAAACCGGTTGCCGGTGCGTCAATGTATATATGAGTGATATATAGGTGAGTCAATGTATATATGAGTGATATATAGGTGAGTCAATGTATATATGAGTGATATATAGGTGAGTCAATGTATATATGAGTGATATATAGTGAGTCAATGCAATGGTTTTTTTGCTCTGCGTTTAGCGTCAGAAGATCAAATGTCAAAACACGGGCATAAGACATGTCCAAGAAGTACCTAGTCATCAAAATCCATTTAGTAAATTCGACTGTATTAGCTTTAACGTATGAAAATAGCGTTCACTACTTTAGTTTTTTTCCGCGTTCAGCGTAGGAATGTCGAATTTGAAATTTTATGAGATAAGAATGCACACGAGCATAAAACGAATAAAAAAGGTCCTCGCATGTCAAAATCCGTTCTGTAGTTTAGGCTGTAGGTGCGTCAATAAAAAGTGCAGGAAGAATAAGAATATGAAGTCGTCAAAAATGCCACTTTACAACCTGTTTTTTCTCCGCTTCTACTAAGCCTATTTGAATGATTTTTTAAAATTATTTTTAATATAAAAGGCAAGCCTTTTATTGAAATTATAATATTTTTAAGGTACCATTAGCCGATTTCACGCTACAGACCCACAAAAACCCAACTTTTTTGCGTACTGTATAATAAACACTGGCAGCTTTAGTGGGTTTTTAATTTTGACTTTCACTGACTAAGGGGAGTATTTTAACTTTTCTTATTTTGACTTTTGACTTTTGACTTATACGGCTTGACTTGACTCGTCAGGGCGGAACGCTGCTGTGTTTCTCAATAATATGATTTTTCTATGTGCCTATTTTAAATTCGTAAAACCTAACAGATTGGAGTAAGTATAATTTTGTATCTCTAATTCTTAACTTTCACTGCGCTATTGGCTTAGTTTTGATATTTTTCTTTTAGCTTACTTTATAGGATACTATATATTATAACAATATTTATCTTTCTCTCAACTCCAGCACGCTTTCTCTTTACTTTTCAGTTTTATCCGATAAATTTAAACATTTTTTTTTATCTTTATACTAAACTTTATTCAAAGCTATTAAAGTAAATAAAAAAATAAAGATAAAAATTAATAATTAATCTTATAGAAGTAAAGACAATTTCAATATTTCTTGAGGTCTAGGAGGGCCCTTGTTGCTTTTTAGAGGGCTTTTTGTGTAAGTTTACGATTTGCATACAAATAAGGGAAAGGCGGCCCGAGTTAAGCCCAAAGGTTTTTTCTTACTGCACGAAAAACGCTTTCAGAAATTAATTCATCGGTTTCAAAATATTTAGCGGCTCGTCACCAAAACCATTTGTAACCTTCTTAGTTCCATTAAAACTTTCTACCCTTTTAAACAACCCGTCTTTTTTTATAAAGAAAAGGGGTCTAAGTAATTCCTAAACCGTTACAATTATTCATAATCAATTTATTATTTTTGCTTGAGGTCTGAGTTATAATAAAAGATTTTTATTACTGGCATTGAAAGAGTAAAGAAATAGAAATACACGTTTGTGAAAAGCGCAAAGGTCTGCCTTCAAGGCGAATTTCCCTTAAATGCATGCATGCTTCCGAATTTTTTTTATCAATTTCTGTATTAGACAAGTATAAAATATTTTTTTTATTTACACCGGAGCTATATTTTATTAATTAGTTTAGGGTAATTTATCTCTTTTTTGTTATACATTTTGGTTATTTTTGGGTGTAAGGGGGTGTGTTCAAATTAAAAAGGTTGTTCATACCACAAGTTGAAGACGCAATTAAAAAATCAGCTATCGTCGATACTGGCTGTTGGATAAGAATATCCCTGGTTGGTTTTGGCTTAAGCCATTCTCAGCAGGAGGGCAATCAATACTCCAGCTCTCATTTAATTAAGTTATATCACTGAATAACCTTTAGTCTCAATCAACACGACAAGCCTTTAAAAGATCTTTTTCTGAAGAGCCATCTTTAGTGGGCTCTTCGTGCTCATTGAGACTCATTGAGAAGTTATTTACTGTTATAACTTTATTTGTTGAGAGCTCGAGTGTTGCCCCACTGCTGTTCATGGTGTTAAGCCCAGAGTTGGCATCCGGGTGGGGAAAATTAAAGAACCCACCCGGGCAAAATGGGCAAAACCCACCCTATTTTACCCGGGTTTTTTACTGGGTTTTTATATTTTTTAATCATTAATTTAGTTTTTTATAATAAAGCTTGTTGTTTCCTTGGGAAATTAGCTAAAAATAAATACAATAATTATAAAAAGTATAATTAGGTTATTCTTGCATCTGTTCTATGCATGTAAAATAAATCAAGGCATTGGTATACATATATGAATGCTCTTTATTTTTATTAAACTTTATTGTTCATATTTTTTTATATTTACTCGTGCTGAATTTTTTTTTATGAAGAATCTGTAATGCATTAAAGTTGCTTTGTGGCTGTTATTTTTTAACTGTTATATTTACAAGAGAGAAGTATTAGGTATTGTTATTAATTAAGAATGGGGATTTTTTTAGTTAAACTATCGATTAAAACTTAAAATTCTGAAATAAATATTATCTTTGCTTACAAAAAATCTTAATTTAACTAAAACTTTGTTCAATAAATGTATTAATTACGTATTACCCCTATTTATCAACTAGATTCTTAAAACAGGCTTAAAAATACAATTATTTAACTTGCAATTTTAAAAAAAAAATATAAAAACCCATTTTACCCATTAAACCCAAAAAACCCGGGTTTTTAAAAAAAACCCGGGTGGGCTGGGTTTTTACAATTAAACCCGGGTTTTTGCCAACCCTGGTTAAGCCGAAACCGGTCCAGGGATATTTATATCCTACAGCAATTATCGACGGTAACTGATTCTTCAATTGGTTTGTTTGGGTTAAGGACAATTTTATATTTTTTGGTATGGGTATTTTATTTTTATTTCTTCCAGAATTGTCGAAATTTTTATAGAAGTTTTGAATAGGTTTAACTTGTAAAGGGAGTTTGCAAGAATGTCAAAAAGGGGTTTCTTATGCAGTTTGTGGACTGACTTTTGATGAATAAGCAGTATTTGGCTTCAACATTGGCTTCTGTACATAACAAACCATTTCTTGCTTAAGTTTCCGGTTCATGCGTTATAACTTGAGCGGTAGCATTACTTCTTGCTACTAATTTTTTTCTAGATTTTAATTTTTTTTTGGAACCTTTTTTTGGAATTTTTTTTCAAAGTTTTGCAATAATGGTTGCAATTTAAACTTTGGAAAGATGAGTATAGTTTTTTTATAAACATGCGCATTTTCTTTGGATACCTTATTTGGGTAATAGTTAAAAAAATAATAATGATAAATTTGAACTCATAAAAGTAATTTATTAGGAAGTTGAGACAATTTCCAAAAGTCTTAGAGAGACAATTTTCAAAAGTCTAGGAATATTTTTTCCTTTATTTTTAAGGAATTAATATTGATGGATCTGCAATGATCAACCCAGTGTATATGTATGGTTTTCTTTCGCTTTCAACTTCTAGAGTTGTTACGTTTCTTTATCTACTGCTGTAGGTATAAGAAAAATTATTGTGTTTATCCTAGAAATCCGAAACGTATTTCTAAATATATATATATATATATATATATATATATATATATATATATATATTATATATATATATATATATATATATATATATCTACAAAAGGTAGTGACGTATAAGGTAAATAATACTGTTATGTTACTTGTTAAATACGCCACTGGCACATTTAACATAGTGCTCACATTGTCGGGATCTCTGCAAATCGAAAATTGCTAAAAAACGTTTCAACCAGAAGTAATCTCTCCAAAATATCTATAAATTTAAATATTTTCTAGCAGTTGTGAAATGAGCTACATTTTACGGTATTTAAAACTCTCTTTTTCTTCTTTAGTAGAAAAGTAAAATAATAAATTTTAAAAATGAGAAATCGGTAGATAGTAATCCACTAGAAAGGGCAGAGGAAATAGAGGGCCAAACAAACACTTAGGGTGGTTTTTTAAGAAAAATAAAGGACTGTTTAAAGCTTATCTTGAGCATATTAATTATGCCCTAAGTAAGTTAATCCTAAAGCATTCGGATAAAAACCTTTCGGCTTCTTTTCTTCAATGGACTCTAAACAGCTTTCCATGGTCTTTTTTAAGGAGGATTCAAATCTCCTTTTTAGATTCTATTTATTCTTATCTCTGTATTTTTTCCTCTCCTTCTTTAATGAAAAGTCTTTTTGGTGCAGACTATAAAAAAATAAACAATGAATAATTTATATGAAATAATAACAAAAAATCCCATTAATAAATCCTTATTTTAAAAAAATCGGGTAGGGGGTACCTCGTAACATTTCCTCTCCAGATTGGATTCGCTACAGTCCTCAGACAAGAATAACCAAATTTATTCTAAAAAACACATCTTCACACTGGCTTTGCTTCTCATACTGTAGATGGATTCACTATTTGGACCATTCCATCTCTAATCAAGCAGATGGCCAAAACTCTTGTCAGCTCACCCTCGCCGATTGTCTTGAAAATTTTGTATAATGTTCTATTCAGGAGTGAAACTATAAGTTGCCAAAACGGTTTTGCTGGAATTTGTTTTTTTTTTTGGAGTTACGGGAGGTCAAAGTTTGGAAAATCAGCAAATTTCGCTCTTTTTAGGAAAAAATTATGTTTCATAAAAACAGTCATAAATAAAGAACCAATTGTGATAAAATGGAGTTCTTATTCTCGTTTTGAAGGGAAAGGATGGGTCTATAAAGAAAATTATGTACATGAGTTCCTACATATAGGAAAGTTTTGACTGGTACTTCCTTGGATAAAAACGACAACTAAAAAATCAATTTTCACAAATTTTTAGGTTTTATTGGTCCCTTAATAAAGTGCTGAAACTTTATATGGTTGCCAAAATCGTTTTGGTAACTTAGTTTCACTCCTAAATAGAACATTATACCAAATTTTCAAGAAAATCGACGAGGGTGACCTGACACCCCCCCCCCCTGCCTGATTTGAGATGGAATGGTCCATATATGAAGTGGGCACCTGTTCAGGCACTGATCTCGCTTGATGCTACTTAACGTTAATGCTTCAACAAAAACTATAGATATAATTGCTGTATTAAAACAAAATTTAGCACACTAATTTATAGCATAAAAGGATAAACTTGCCGTATTTTAACGAAACTTAGTGTACTTATTTATTACATAAAGGGTTATATTTGTACTAAATTTTAAATAAATTTGATTATTTCCAGATGTTTTAAAACAATTTTTAAGTATACAAGACGTATACTTGCTATTTGATAAAAATTGAACTAATGCAGATAATGAGATGAAACTTGGGAATTAGTTGATATTTCATGCGTGCTGAATTTTATATTAATCATAGCATTTTTCCTCTTATTTAAGTGTTTGAAGTTTTCGCTAAGTCATTATTGCCATAAAAATTCAATAACCACTTCTATCTAAGATAAAGTTAATCTAGTAGTAATATGGGGGGGGGAGTGGTAGTAACTACTAGGCAAGTAGGCCACGTTGTTGGGTCCTTTTTGCCAGCTCCCAAAGATAGTGTTCTACTCTTTTTAATTTCAAGTGTAGGTATAATTCATCTAATCTAGACAAAAAAGCCGTGGATTTCTATGGTTCCTCTTATGCTTTTTTTCAAGCAATCATACAAATTTTGACTGACTCTTATAGTCTAGTGAAAACAAGAAACAACACGTTCCCTCGCTGTTAAACCAAACCTCCTTACACTTTAAACTTCAAGGCAGACACACTATAGTATTATAATGTATCTACTATGAGGGTCCTAAATTTTGCCTATACCCTGTTTCCTGAAAACGCACAGGCTCGAGACCACCTGCTTTATGTCCCATCTGAAGGACGTGGTACGTAGAATTTTTATCCCTCTCATAAAAATCCCAGAGGTCCGTGCTGGGATTGAACCATTCCCAGAGGTCCGTGCTGGGATTGAACCAATCCCAGAGGTCAGTGCTGGGATTGAACCAATCCAGAGGTCCGTGCTGGGATTGGTTCAATCCCAGAGGTCCGTGCTGGAATTGAACCAATCCCAGAGGTCCGTGCTGGGATTGAACCAATCCCAGAGGTCCGTGCTGGGATTGAACCAATCCCAGAGGTCCGTGCTGGGATTGGACCAATCCCAGAGGTCCGTGCTGGGATTGGACCAATCCCAGAGGTCCGTGCTGGGATTGAACCAATCCCAGAGGTCCGTGCTGGGATTGAACCAATCCCAGAGGTCCGTGCTGGATTGAATCCCAAGATTGCAACCAAGAGGTTTATGCTGGGATTGAACCAATCTCAGAGGTCCGTGCTGGGATTGAATCAATCCCAAGAGGTTTATGCTGGGATTGAACCAATCCCAGAGGTCCGTCCTGGGATTTAACCATTCCCAGAGGTCCGTGCTGGGATTGAACCAATCCCAGAGGTCCGTGCTGGGATTGAACCAATCCCAGAGGTCCGTCCTGGGATTGAACCTATGACTAAATAAACTCGGAAGTTTAAAGTCCATTCATTCTGTGCATTTGCCGCGTACCTTCACCACTACACTCCCTAAGGTTAATCTAAGGTTCTAAGCAAAATCTAAAGGTTGATTTTTGCCGGCTCCTTTTCATCATTTTGAACTTAAAATTCCATTTAATCTTAAGAAATTTCATATGAATGATATCATTTTCTGGAATGTAAATGAAGATAAGTTTTAATTTTAACCTACTTTTAAATTAGCTCATTTTATAACATATCTTGTTACTCCACCCTATATAAACTTCACCGAAAAAGGTTAAATTATCTATTTTTTTAGTTTTAAATAAATAAATGATACCATAATCTGATAGGTGATCATGTGCTTTTGAACAAAACTGTATGATTCCTTATATATATTTTTTAAGTGTGTAAGGAAAACCTAAAATACGGTCTTAAAATACAAATAAATATCGTGTAGGGTGTCATGTTCGATGTTTTTGTGGAGGATATAAACTTAAATAAAACCGGTCAAAGAAATCTTAGTGAACTGGTGATATCGTGAATGATAATATTAGAATCAAATTCCTATAGGGTTTAGTGCAGTTTTAAAAATAGTTACTCCACATTTTAAGGCTCTTAAAATATTACTTAAAATTGTTAAATAATATAACTTAAAATAGTTGTATAATGTAACTTAAAATAGTTGTATAATATAACTTAAAATAGTTGTGTAATATAACTAGAATAGTTGTAATATAACTAAAAAATAGGTATAATATAACTTAAAATAGTTGTATAATATAACCTATAGTAGTTGTATAATATAACTTAAAATAGTTGTTTAATATAACCTAAAGTAGTTGTATAATATAACTTGAAATAGTTGTATAATACAATTTAAGATAGTTGTATAATATAACCTATAGTAGTTGTATAATGTAACTTAAATAGTTGTATAATATAACTTAAAATAGGTGTAATATAACTTAGAATAGTTGTATAATATAACTAAAAAGTTGTATAATATAACCTAAAGTAGTTGTATAATATAACTTGAAATAGTTGTATAATACAATTTAAGATAGTTATAATATAACCTATAGTTGTATATATAACTTAAAATAGTTGTATAATATAACTTAAAATAGTTGTATAATATAACCTATAGTAGTTGTATAATATAACTTAAAATAGTTGTATAATATAACCTAAAGTAGTTGTATAATATAACTTGAAATAGTTGTATAATACAATTTAAGATAGTTGTATAATATAACTTAAAATAGTTATATAATATAACTTAAAATAGTTATATTTAACCGGCATAATCATCATAACATCTGATTGTTCGACCCGGTATATTTAAGATGATTGTCAGTAATTATTAACAACTTTTACTGATTGTAGTTGTACGACTGGATTTTCGTGGTAATAGAAATTTGGTTGGTTTGAAAAAGGTGTATTATAAGAATGTCGCTAGTAGGGTGAGACAGGTTGTTTATTTTACAGGTCTAAATCCCTTTAGAATTATTTTGTCCTTACTCTAAACGTTACGTTTTTACCTTCTAGCGAATTTTCGAAAAATTCACTTATGGTATGGGAAAGGAAAAACACTGGAATTTTTTATTCATACTGTTCTACTATAGAAGGAAATAAGAAGGTATTTACGCAGTATTTTAGTGTTAGGAAAGGTAGTGGCCTTTTTTTTTAAAATGTCAAAATAATAGAATTACAAATTAGCATTGGGATTGCAATGTGTGTAAGTATACAATAATTGCTCAGGAAATTCGTTGGATCTCCGCGCTTGTATTTTATTCGTTTAGAAGACTTTAGCGTGACAATAGATATGGATGTATTGGCATTTCCCCAATAAATACGACTGGGGTCTGAGGGTGTAACACTAAGTTTGGAACAGGTCAACTGGATTTAGGAGGAATTGGAAAGTGTCAATGAGATACGGTGAGAATGCTGGACCGACGCCTAACGTCTGCCAGCAACACGCCATTCCGTTCCTCCCCTTGAGTCGGATACCGCGGGGAATCTCCGGTATTTCTCTTAAATAATTCACTGGCAAAGAGAAAGAAGAAATCCTACTTGAAAATTGAAAGGAGGGACGCGTTGGTCTGGATCTAGGAAAGGATTTGGATTTAAACCCGCGGGACGACTAAACTACTAAATTGTAGGATTCGGTATCTCTCGAGTCTCGTAGAGAGTGAGAGCAGCTCCCTGTTCAGGAATAACTCGCTTAAATCGAAATCTTGTAAAGCTTAATTTGCTTTAAGTCTGGATCCAACCCTCAAACACAACTCAAGATTAACAAAAACTTTTCTTATCTCTTTCTATTATATTTATAATAAAGCCTAAGGATTTCGTTATAACGTATTAATATAAGAATTCCCACCATAATACCACCTTGCTATTTTATAATCGATCTTACCCGTAAATAAGGTTTATACCTTATTGAATTAAGGTAAAATAGTTTAATCTTATAACTTTCCGTGTACTCTTACATCGCTCGCTGATATTGTTGCCACACCGTGCTATGCTGCATTCACAAATCTATAACTTTGCAAGCTTGCTCATTTAAATAAATATTGACTTTATAAAATATATTTTTATCTTTTTGTTAATAGAGTTTGTATAAGTTTTCAAGGGATTTAATGTGTCAGATTAAATCAAAATTTCATTTATTGAAAATTGATATTATTTAATATTATAATATTTTGTAGGTAAATTGATTTTTTTTTTGGTGAGGGCTTAAATATTAAATCTCTATTTATGTTTCAATAATATCTGTCGCTAAATTCTCCTTTCATTATTGTAAGCGCCTGGTTTGTCTTTTTATGTCCCTATGTCTATTTATCTTTACAAGTCTAATTGATAGCTTTAACTTATCATGCATGTTCTATTTTTATTACCAAAATTATGCAAGCAGTGTGTATAAGATTTTAATTTATGAATTTTTATAGTAGACCAGCAAATATGTCAAGCTTTATCTCATTATCAGAACTACAAGTATACATTTAAAAAAAATTGTTAACAATTAAGATATTATCTAGATTAGCTGAAATTTGGTAATTTAAATTACCAAACGTTTTCTCTGTTGAGATAATGTTCCAATATGCCTCGCTCCGGAATAAAATGCTTAATTTATTAGATGTAATGGACGCATATAGTTTTATCTAACGCTTATTAGATGGTTACATTAGATGGCTTACTTTTAAATATTCCTCAATTATACCGTAGGTATATAGGAAGTGTAATGTGTTTTCAAAAATACCGAAACCGGGATGTCACCTGAATTATCCGTTTTAAGTGGTTTAAGACTTCCTAAGTGGTTTTCACGAAGTTAACTGTTTGTAAGTGTGTGTGGGTGTAAATTATCATTGTAGCTTCCAGTGTATACACGCTAGAGAGTTGACATCAGGCGCGCAGCCAGCCTAAACTTGTTGGGGGGGATCCCAGGGGGGGTAGATATTCACACATCTTTAATAGACTTTTACTGAAATTCATTTCGTCTGATGGGGCGAATTTTTTTCCGGGGAGGAAAGGCCCCCCATGGTCCCTACCCTGGGGGGTAGGGACTAATTAATTAATTAATTTCCCTATGCAATTCGGAAATTATAATTTTTTATGACGTCATTAGCCCTCAAAAATGACTCCGCTAAAATGTCGCAGAATCATAAAACTCGAAGAAATGTTGAGATCAATATGAGATTCGGCACACTTGTTGCTATGTATAAGACTAACATGTGTGCTAAGTTTCATTTCATTATCAAAATTAGTTCAATTTTTATTTAACGTCTCGTGTATGGTATTTAAAATTTGTAAAAATAATACAATACACTATGCATTTTGTTGGATCATATAAATTAACCAACATCCAGCGTGGTCAGTCCCTAGATGTGTGACCGCTGAGAATGAAACTGATTTATTTCTATTTGTGGACTAGCGAAGTCTGAAGCAGATAAGATAAACGTAGCGAATCCAATGTGATGAGAAAAAGTTTTGAGGTACACAGCACCCGCATTTTAAAATACTCTTTTTAAAAAGTTTTCGTTGCTGATTTTTGTTAGATTATCCAGCAATGTAGCAATTTGAGCGCAGTGGTCGATTGGTTTAGTTCACCGATATAAGAGCAGAATCAGCAATAAATGCGCTTCACTTACTTCCATAACCAAAAGTAACAATCAGTTATTATTCTAAAAGGTTATATCTATAATTTAAACCATTTAGAGGGCAATTTAAATGACTTATACAATTTATAATGTGCTTTTAAAAATTAATAGTTATAAATCAAATTTAAGAAGTTTTTATAACTTGTGACTTTCTATGTTGTAAAGTCTTGTTTAAATTTCACTCAAGTTAAATATTTTTCTTGCTGTATTATGTAAAAATTATTTGGTTATGATATAGGCTTTCAGTTAAGAAAGTAACGTTAACAATAAAATTTGCATTAGCAATATTCTTGTGCTCTGTGGGTAACTTCCGAGGGTAAGGGGGAGTTAAAATTATTAAATTAAGTAAAAGAATAATAATGGCTGATAGCAATGAAAGTAATGAAGAGTATGTCATGAATATTTATAGGTTAGGTGTGGATGCTATGGCTTTAGCTTGCATATATTACAAAACTCTTTCGAATAATATTTTTAAGCTTCTAGCCACGATACTGTGTTGAGGAAATTTAGAATGGATTTTGAAATATGCTATGAAAAAGGTTATACCACATCGGATCACTCCGTTTTAGGGATAATACAGAAATCATTACGCTAATAAGGTCGTCGGTATGAATGCGGCGGAGGGATATATATATATATATATATATATTATATTATTATATATATATATATATATATATATATATGCAGTTCATACACCTCTCTCAACTTTGGTAATCGGTCTGAGTATAAAAAAACATATTACTTAGCCAACGTTTCGGCGACTATAATGTAGCCATCATTCAGGGCAAATCTAAAACATAGTACAAACAATTTATCGAATTCATGTTAGTTATTAAACTAAATGTGTAAATAAAAACTGTTATGCAACCCGCAACACATAATACTAACCCCCCAACTAACTAAACCTGGGTCATCGGTTGTCTTCGGGCTATCAAAAATATGTATCAAGTGTGTGTAACATAAACTAGTCACAATTAGTTGATAGTCTACGCAGATTAGCAATGAAAGCGGTAACACTTTCATTAGGTTGTTGTGATGTAGAAAGAAACCTATGTTGTTCTATATACACGTTAAAAACCATAAGAATAGTATTACTAGAGTGGCCTTATTGAATAAATTTTTAAATAATAAATAAGTAAACCTGAACACCTTTAATTATAAATATAATCAAACTAACAGAACAAAATTACGGTGAATTGCATTTAGAACGGTTAAAATATAAAACAAAACAAAAACAATGCGCGAAAAGCTTACTGTGCTTGATTTATTATAACCTAAACACGCCAATGAAGAAGGTTACAGTTTACATAAAGTACCTGAATGCGTCAAAAAAAGGTTAAAAGTCTCTAAATGTATATTGAGATGTGTTATGCCCTCTCTAGTAATATATCTCTATGAGAATAAGATTTTTTAAATAAATCGATTGTTGTATATCGATACATAATGAGTATCTTCTTTTTAATCACGCAGTTACAAATTCAGTAGCTTTGCTTTGTAAAAACGTTTTATTACAAATTGTTTAACGAAATCGTTAAAAAGTTTAATCAATTGGTGAATTAGTGCTATAATAGAAATCTCCTCATGAGCGTAAATAATTTGAGTTATAAAACAGGTAAGTTATTAAAATTAATTACAAAGACATGTGCATTTTCGTGATTTTAGATGTTTTATGGAGACTGAAAATAATTTTAAAATAGCGCTTACTTTAACTTAGAGAGTTCGATTGCTTAATTATTCGTGTTATATGGTTAAATTATTGTTGACATTGTTTTTCAGAGGTAGGTTGCGATATAGTTACTTTAAGACCTTAAAACATATTACTTTTGTTATGAGGTTTAAAAATGTTTTTTCTGATGTGGAGATTAGGTTCACTTCATGCCTTCTTGCACAGAACGTGGAATGGTAACTTTTATTAAAACAGAGTTGTTTTGAGACGGCTGCAAAGTAGGCACTTAACGTCCTCTAAAAAAGTGATTGAAATGAGTTTTTTAACGTCTGCGACAGTTTCGTAGTTTTTCACTGTCGGCGACTGTTAAAAATTCTACGAAACTGTTGCTGGTGAAGTTCCTCAAATGCCCGCTAAGTGTGCGCTAGTGGTTTACAACTAGGTTATGATGTAACATTGTTATATAGGAAGGTTATGATATAACCTTCCTCGTTTATCTTTTGTTTATCAAATACATAATCGAACGTTTTTTTAACGAAGTTTTGTTATTTTCGGAAAGTGAGTTATTAATTATTTATTATTAATTATTTATTATTATCATAAATAATCATGGGTAGTGATTCAGACATTGAAAATACGCCGCCAGAATTGGAACTTTTGGACAACGAGTTGATTGAAAGAAGTATACCGGCAAATTTTTATACATTATACTGATTTTCTTCTAAATTGCTGTTTACTAGTTAGTACGCCCAAAAAATAACATATCCTACAAGACTTGGAATGGCTTTTTTACCTCTGGTCCTTTACTATCTCGCTTCGCTCGACAGTAAATATGATCGTCACGGTAAAAAAAAAGACTTTGCAAAGAAAACTTTTGTACAGCTGGGAGTTTATCTATCTGCCGCGAGGAGTGCTGAAGCCCATATTCTTGTTGTTGTTTAATTATAATTCCGATACTGTTAAAACAGTGTTGCTTGTTTTAACAGTATATCTTTCTTTCTTTTATCTATTTTTTATTTCTTTACAATTAAAATTAAATTTAAATTAATTACAAATTCGTGTTTATTTAATAGAAAGTATTATTTACAATGATTAGCGATAAAAGTGACAAATAAAGTGTTTTTAAATTGTATTTATTACTTTACTTTTTATTATTTACTCACTTCGCTCGACAACAAATATGTTCGCTTCAGTAAAAAAAACAGTCATTTTACAGCCTAGTAGTATAATATAACGTCACACCTATATAATATAATATACCTATATAATATACACCTATAAGTTACATCTGTATAATATACTATTAAACCAATATACTTTACCTACACTAAATTAAAAAAACATTTAACTTTTAAGAGATAAACGATTTTTATGTCCTAGGGAGATAAAATAAAGTAAATGTTATCGAAACGCTATAGATTCTTACAGTAAATTTTTGGTTGAATCGAAATGCGTTTTCGAAACTTGAATATTTTCAATACGATGACATGATACCATCTATATTGTTAAAGAGTCAGCTGTCTATGTAGGTGTGTGTGTTTGTGAGTGCGTGTATGTATATGTGTGTATGTATATGTGTTTATGTATATGTATAGATATGTGTGTATTTTTTTAATAAGCGCATGCTATACTGTAGTAATACATGCGCTCAGCGTTTTTTAAAACAAATTTCCAGCATGTAACAATGTTAGTAAGGCGTAATTACCAATTATGAATAATTTAATCAAATAAAGTAAATAAAAATAAATTGTTAATATAAAACTCATATATATGTAAATATAAAACATAAAATAACACTATATCTGTTAAAAAAATTATCTTATCCTTCACTCAAATAAATTTAATAAATAAAAAATAATAATTCTAGACGTATTGATTTCTCATATGTATACATTATATGCATTCATACATATATACATACACCTACTTAAATATACTGTCACACATACATACATACACGTCCATACATACACACACGCACTAACATAGTACATACATATACATCCTACATACGTATATGGAAAAAAAACAGACAGTATTAAAAAAAATGTCAGGTACGGGATAACTCGGAACTTTTCCTCATTACAGGGAATTCTTAACGCTCATCCCCCAGCTTCGGACTCGCTTCGCTCGTCCTAAGAAATGCATAAAAAGGAATAGAAGTACATAAATAAGGAAAAGTAAAAATTGGGGCTTGGAAATAATTTTTTCGGAATCAATGTTTTTTGGAATTAATATCTTATTAGTAGGGATAACAAAGCTTAATTTAATTAATAAAAATATAAAAAGGAAAAGTAAAATTTAGCGGGATAAAGTATATTGATTTTGAAACGTTTTTCCTCAAGCTTTGGGATTCCTGGAACTAACTTAAAAACTTTATTTTAACTTTTATCTTTTTAAGTTTTTTAGCCTTATTTAGTAGTTAAACATGGCATAACATCGTAAAGGCTCAGACATGTTTAATGAAGTCCCGTGGTACTTGTGTAAAATGCTGTTTCGATGATAACCTTGCCATAATGGTGTTAGTTACTAGACTATGTCAATAAGTAGGCTTTTGCAATATCTATCTATTTTACTGCCTAGTTTGAGTTGTCAGTTTCACAAAGGAACTGCGAATTAATTTAATTTTATCTAGCGAACCATACTGTAAATGAACAAACGTTAACTATTGCGTAAAGGTAGTCTGATACAAACCAAAATTGCTTAATATAACCTATACTTTGTTTTATATTTTATCTTAAATCCAGTATACACTATCCTGCAAAACTGAGCATTTCATACGAAAGTAAAATGACATTTAAGAGTTTTTTTTTTTAATTTATAAAATAACTAAAATTTAAATAATATGTTGCATTAATTATTAAACAAATTTAAATTAATTAACTCTTTGTCAAATCTCTTACATAGTGACGGCAATGTTTTAAATAATCAAAGAGACTAATTCTTAGAGGGAGTACTTAGGAAGAATATCACAGTAATAAGGGGTTATGAAGTTGGACAGTTTCCAGTGGGTACTATAATGGTACTTACATCTACTGTAGTCTTCCTAGAAAAAGACTCGAGTCCCCACCCCTTTTCAACTCTTATCGAAGCAAAATGCTCTCTACAAACGGGCGACGTTTTTTTGTGACGTCACATTAAATCACTTTATACGACACAGGTAATTAACGAATATGTACGATAGATAAAAATTACAACTATAAATTCATTTTAATTAATTTAAGACAAGATGGTCCAAAAATAATTTAATATTTACGTGCAATGGTAATTGTTTTTAAAAATTAAAAAAATGACGTCATCAATCTACAGTTATGGTACCACGCTACACAGGAAATGATAAAAGCTGATGTATCCTCCCTCAGTATTAGTGTCTTTGTAAATAATAAAGGCCTTATCACAGTCCTTACCACTACTCAGTGTTGTCAACTTCAATAATGTCTAATAGACTAATTGTCTAATAGAAGATTTACTCTTTGGGCAACGAAACAATGTGAGGGCACTAGATCATTGTTTTATTCTAAGCTTGAGCGTAGCGAGACAAAAGTAAACCACCTTATGGTTTGAGTAAACATGACATTATGAGGACAATGTTATTGAGTCCTAAGTCTTGTGGAAAATACCGAGATACTTCGAACCCAATTTTTCTTTTTTTTTTGATAATACAAAAGAAGAGAAAAATATAATTATGCTTTGGGGGGCTTTAAAATTGTAGAAATATACTTTGTAAAAACCCTTGTACTCGAATATTAACAATTCTGTTAAATAGAAATCCACAGTGTTTAACACCCATTCGGAAAAAAAGAAAAGGTCCATTTAAAAAAGCCGTTCGTTTTAACTAGTTCAATTTACTGGTAACGAGATCCAAAAAAGGTATTAGGAAGAACTTGCTTACTCGTCCCTTATAACTTAACCTAACCTTATCTCAGTGGTTTCTCTTTTAGTTTTTAGCGGCTATTATACAAATCTACCTGCGTAACTTGAAAACAACATTTGCCTTTCATATCACCCTCTGTCTGTACTTAACATTTATTATTATTTGTATCTAAGTTTAACTAACTTGTTACTTAATTAAGTTTTCATCTCTTGGTGTAATGTTCTAAATATAAAAATAGACAACATTTGTTTTTATACAGTGTAGTTATGGTCTGTTTTTTTAAATAATAAAAAACATAAAGAAAATTATGAAGCTTGTATAAATGCTTTTGACTTTTTTACTTTAAGAAGGCTGTGGTAGTCTTTTATGGTTTGAAGGTAGTACGTATTTAAATTAAATTATAATATTTTTATTTATTTATTTATTATTTATTTCATTGTTAGTTCATACATACATAACTATAAGTAAGTCATAAAGTTTGACAAAATTTAGACACTTAACAATTTTTGATTATTAACTTCAGAGCCTCAAAAAAAGGTAATCCTTGAAACAGGAGGCTCTTATATAACGACAACATTCTACTATTTTAATTTTATTTGTTTCATATAATAATATTTTACTTTCATATTTCGTAAATATAAGAGAATTAATAATTGTAAAAATGTTGACTACCATTTAAACCAAAACATTAACCTATGTTGTGGTATTGGTTGTTGAAAAGGGGAGATAAAGGTTATGACCATTGGCGTCACCTTTGGTGGTATCATATCACAATATAACATCATCTTTAAGTATTTTAAGTCTTATCCTGAGAATAATCTTAACTGTAATGCTTGTTTAAGTTAACAGGCCTCATATTGGGACTAATGGTCAGCTGCAATTCTTACCTTTACCTCATGATAAGAGTAGCACTGGTTCTCAAAAGAGTTAAGATATGTAGCGGTTTGTACCGCTACATGAAGGTGTCATAGAAATTAAGTGCTAATAATTGGCATGCATACATGCTTGAAAAGCTAAACAGTGCTTTAAAGTTGTTGTCAGAGATAGAGATGCTTCTGAACCTTATATTCGCTGCTAATGTTAAATGGCATTGGTCAGGTCATATGAATGAACTTACCTATGAGGGCATAAAGAGCTGCAATGCTAAATAGCATAGGGCAGTTCAAATAATTAATTCACCTGTGAGCCATGAATGTTGTAATGCTAAATAGCATAGGGCAGTTCAAATGAATTAATTCACCCGTAAGACTATAGAATGTTGTTATGCTAAATAGCATAGTGCAGGTCAAATGAACTAATTCACCTGTGAGGCCATAGAATGTTATAATGCTAAATAGGGCAGATCAAATGAAATTAACACTGAGACATAGATGTGTAAGGGTAAATAGTAAGGCAGGTCAATAATTAATGTGAGACCATAGAATGTTGTAAGGGTAAATAGTATTGGCCTGGTCAAATGAATTAATGCGAGACCATAGATGTTGAAAGGTAAATAGTATAGGGCAGGTCAAATGAATTAATTCACCTGTGAGACCATAGAATGTTGTAAGGGTAAATAGTATAGGGCAGGTCAAATGAATTAATTCACCTGTGAGACCATAGAATGTTGTAATGGTAAATAGCATAGGTTAGGTCATTTAAATTAACTCATCCATGAGGCCATACAGAGATGTAATACTAAATAGTATTGTGTGCTAAAACACATTAAGCTAATACTAGATTGTACTATAGTTATACTATTATACTATAGTTATACTATAGTTTGTATTTGCCATGAAGTTGACCTTTGATAAAAACTTTCAAAACTAAGTACTTAAAAATATATTTAATTTTTATTATGAAGGATATAAAAAAACTGGGTATGGGATATCTTAAAAATTTCCTATCAATAATCTTATTTTATCGAATTGGTTATGCTTATCCGCACTACTACTTGAGGAAATCACATTTTCATCGTCAGAATCGTTTCGTTTGTTCTCAGACGGTAATCACTTCTGTTTTATTCCTTGCGGATACCCATCGAAGTACTGACCTACCTCGATGCTGCCTAACATTGGTGATCCTACAAAATTCATTGATATACTCGCCGTATTAAAATGAAGCTTTGATTACATAAAGGGATAAACTTGTATCACATTTCAACAGGATTGAAATATTTTCGGATTTTTACGGTTAAAAAAAGTATATATGTCATTCTATAAAAATTGAACCAATGGTACATTATGCAATGAAATTTGAGTAGACTACATGTCTGCTACGTTTTTAAAAGGTTCATTTATTTTCACATTGGATGAATTTTTACTGAATGATTCATGAAGATTAATAATGTTATATATATTTTTCTGATAATACAAATTGTCCTTTAAATTGTTTTTGTCAATAATGAAACATTATAGAAAGACACCTTGAAAATGTAACGAGCAAAAAGCAATGTTACATCTGGGAACTGTTCCATCATTCGACATTCGTTATCATTAATGCCTCGAAATCACGTCATGTCTGACACTGTTTCATTACGTCTAACTCATCAGAGTTTAGTGACTAAACTCGCTCTGTCGGCGCCCTGATGAGTTAGATGAAACGAAACAGAGTGGGACATGACGTAATGTCGAGCCATTAATGATGACGAATGTCGAATGATGAAACAATTTCCAGATGTAGCATTAGTAGTAACAAGGGTGGGGAGGCATAAGCCACCTTTCCAGATCCAAAGACATGGATTTTTAACCATCCATACGCCTCACACTCTCCTGAGTATGGAAAGCTGAATCCTCCTCTCCAGACACTTGGGGCAAATTGAGTTATTAGCCAAACTAGTTTCTGAAGATGATAATTAAAATGGTAGTGACCAGTTAAGATCCCAACCACTCATACTTAATGAGTGGCGTTAAGGCTCAGAACCATCTTAACTTGGGCAAAGTCAGATTTGCTATCATCATCTTAGCCTGCCGACAACCTTGAGTATTCTCCCACATACTAACCAACTGGGTTTGCCTCCACCCTCTAAGGAGGTTCTTTACAAAACCATTGGAGAGTTCGAGAGCAGGTTCTGGCCCACAAAAAGGCTCTTCGGCGCCGTGCTTAGCTGCAAATCAGCTTGCTCGTTGCCAATGGATGCCTGTGTGCCCAGGGACCCCAGTATAGTCTTACCTCTTTGCAAGATGCAAGTTCCTCTAATGACTTTATGCACTCTATTACTAAGGCTGAATTTGTTTTATATCCAGCCAAAGCTTTGAGGGCTGCCTGGCTATCCGGGCTCCTGACTATTTCAGGAGTGGTCGCTACCTCGAGGATGGCGTATACCTCTGCCTGAAAAACTGTGGTCATGGATCCCAAAGGGAAGCTTTAGTCAGTTAATACCTTTCAATGTAGAGACCAGCCCCAGCATTCCAGTCTCTAGTAGGGAGCCGCAGTAAAGCAGATGATGCGTCTGGGGGAATTCTACATTACCTCTTTCCATTCTTCCCTGGTAGGAAAGGTAATGGAATATCTCCTCCATGTAGCATTGCTTTTTCCTTGTTAAATTTTCTAGGTGTCTTTGCACGATTAATTGTGTCAACTAATTCATGTTGTGCAAAACTCGTGGTATCAAATGATGTTTTGTCAATATTTTTGTGAAACTGTCTAGCATAACCGCAGTAGAAGCTACGATTATAACAGACACACGAATACACACATACGTACACACACTCACATAAAGACAGAAAACTTGTAAAAACCACTCAGGAGGTCTTAAAAACATTTTAAACGGATAAAACAGGTGAAATTCCGGTTAAGGAATTTTAGTGCAAACGCAATACTTTTCCTTTATACCTACAGTAAATGAGGAACAATAAAAACGGTAGAATTTTTAAATGTTACTAAAAAGAGTCTCAGTTACTATTGATAACGACTTATCAAGAGGGTTCTGAAAACAGTTGTAAGAGCTCAAAAATATTCTTGTTACTGTCGATGACGGTAATGAATGTAAAAATGTAGAGTGGCTTTACACGAAGGGTTAATGCGAGAATCGCGATCAGAATTAAGAAAGAAATGTTTTTGAATGATATCAAGGGAGTTGTTTCGGAGTAAGGACTTAAAAAAGACCCATCAGTGAAGTTCTAAAAACAGTTTCAACAGTATAAAATGGGCAAAGTTTCTCAAATAGCTTGGGTTGGCCCCTTTATGCCCCAACTGAGTTGTCTGGCTTATTCCTTTTTCCTTAAGATATTTTTTGAACATTTTCTTTTTTAAGTCATCTTTTTAACAACTAGTCATTTTTTGCCTCCTTGGTTTAGAAGAAGGTAACACTATGAATTAATGAGCATTGTATCGTTGCAATAAATGTTCTTGCGCTTACTGTTTTCTTGCGAATTTTCTTTAAAAATAATACGCTAGTGAATTAGCTCCCATAGCGCGTCCACGTAGGGTGGAATTATGCTGAAAACTTCCGAGGGATGGTCGTGGACTTTATTGCTATCAAATTCCATTACTAATAGCAATGGACTTCATTACTATCAAAGTCCATTACTAATTGTAATGGACTTTATTACTATCAAAGTCCATTAATAATAATAATGGACTTAATTACTATCAAAGTCCATTACTAATTGTAATAGACTTTATTCCTATTCTATTCAATGTCCATTACTCTATTAGTAATAGACTTTATTACTATCAAAGTCCATTAATCATAGTAATGGACTTCATTACTATCAATGTCCATTAATCATAGTAATGGATTTTATTACTATCGAAGTCCATTACTAATAGTAATGGACTTTGTTACTATAGAAGTCCATTACTTTAATACTCATTGGTTATGGTGACTCATTTGTACTGCTTCAAACCAAACTTTTAGAAAATATACCTTAAATTATGAAGGGAAAGCATTGTCGTCTATCCAGAGTGGAGCTCTTCCTATGAATGCGTTTCCTCAAAATATTAAAAAATCGCACAAATGCCAAGTTCGTATGCAAAGTTTGAAGAGAACATTTTTTAAAGCTGATAAAATTTTATATACGAGTGTTTTTCCTCAAAATTGGATAATTAAAACAAAAGCAATGATAATTGTTGCTTGCCCGAAAAAATGCTCAAAAAATCCAGTATTTTTTCAAAGAAATTCACTGCCTTTATAAATTAACAATTTTTTGGTGTTATTGAAAGGGCTATAACTTTAGTTATAATCATCCGATTTTGATAATAAACAATCTATAATTGAAAAATTTATTAGCTTTAAAAATGTAATCTTTATGTTCTGCACACGACCTACCGGGAACCACTTATTCCTAGAAAACAGAAATTTGTGCAATTCTAATATTTTGAGCATGAAGGTCTCCACTCTGGATAGACAGACTTTTTTCATAATTTAAGGTATATTTTAACATTAAGAATTGAATCCTCCTTATTTTATGAAGATTAAGAGATCTTTTTAGTATATTTTAAGGTGTGTTCTAAGAACATTTTGGTTTGAAGTAGTACAAAATGAGTCACATTTTTTCAGATCCGATACTTGGACTATACCTTTCACTTTATTTATATTTTTCGCCAAAATCAGTGTCGCATGGGACAACCGAAATTTAACTACACCGAAAAGAAATTACTTTACGCAAAAAAAGTACCCAAGTTTCATTAATTTGTATCTAATAGTTCAAAAATGTAGGAGGAGTTGGACTGTTCTACCCTGTATAAATGTATAATAAAGATTCTTATAATAACACCTAAATTAAATTATAATACTCATTGGTAATTTACCTTTCACTTTATTTACTATTTTTCGCCAAAATCAGTGTCGCATGGGACAACCGAAATTAACTACACCGAAAAGAAATTATCTTTACGCAAAAAATACCCAAGTTTTCATTAATTTGTATCTAATAGTTCAAAATGTAGGAGGAGGTTGGGACTGTTCTACCCTTTATAAATGTATAATAAAGATTCTTAAAATAACACCTAAATTAATTATAATACTCATTGGTAATTACCTTTCCTTCATTTACTATTTTCGCCAAAATCAGTGTCGCATGGGACAACCGAAATTAACTACACCGAAAAGAAATTATCTTTACGCAAAAAAAGTACCCAAGTTTCATTAATTTGTATCTAATAGTTCAAAATGTAGGAGGAGGTTGGGACTGTTCTACCCTGTATAAATGTATAATAAAGATTCTTATAATAACACCTAAATTAAATTATATTATATTTTTTTTATTTTCTGTTGAAGTTTTTTTTTATTATAACAGTACTAAAGCCGAATAACAGTTCTTTTAAATCTTTTCAACCTTACAGAAACCCATTATCATAAAAACATTTTTTTTAGAGAAGAAAAAAAATGTGAGAGTTTAAAGCACTGTAATATACTAATTAAAACTAAATTAGAAAAAGAGTTTCCTGCAACAAACTCGACAGAATTTAGTGTTCCAATGTCTGTTACGTGAGAAATTATAAACTTTTTTCATTTAAACTTCCCTCCCAGATCAACTTTTTAAAAAAAAAAAAAACATCTTAAATTAAAGCGTGTATAACAAAATACAACGTTGCGTAATTTATGTTGTAGTAGATCTTAATATCATATTAAATAATAATATATAAATAATTTACTTATGATTTATTATTGTATCTTGTAGATTAATGTTCTTAAATACGTCTTATTACTAAAAATTATATATATTTTCTTTAATCTACTTCTTTTTCTTTTCTTCTTATATTTTCTTTCTTTTTCTTTATATTTTTTTTTTCTTTATTTTCTTTTTTTATTTTCTTTTTTTTTCTTTCTTTTTTTTTTTTTTTTTTTTTCTTTTTTTTTTTTTTTTTTTTTCTTTAATTCTCTGTTCCACTTATTTATCGATAAAGCAAAAAATATATAGTTTGATCACAATTATTGTGCTAATAATTGTTTAAGACAAAGAAACGAAAATTACATTTAAAATATTTCTGACAAAAGTTAGACTTTATACGACAACATACCCACTCTCAAGATGTTAGACATTTATAAGGTGATTTAATTTGATGTAAACAAACCAAACGCATTCGGAGGTTATAACCTGACTTTTTTATGAATGACGTGTGACGTCATTGCAGAAATCGGTAGTGGGTAATTTAATAATTATTCCTGTAATTGATATCATTCATAAAAATCCTCCACAATAAATCACCTTATAAACTCTATTAATTTGACCTACACTAAGTAAAACCAAATTCATTCTTAGCACCTAGGTTTGACTTATACATGGCCACATCGTGCCAAATCTCAAATTTCATAGGATAATTTTTTGTTTTATCATTTTTTTTAGATTTTGCCCTAGTAATTATTGCGGGTTAATTACGACAAAATAATACTTTACGAAGAACACAATTAATCCTATAGTTGAAAAACGATTTTTTTACTAAATTTCAACTCTCAAGGATAAATACACTATGAGCTACGATGATAACAGACACTCACACACAAAAAACTTTGTGAAAACCACTCTAGATGCCTTAGAACACCTAAAATGGATAATTCGGGTGACATCCCGGTTTCGGATTTTTTTTCAAACACAATACTTTTCCTATATACCAACGGTATAAATGAGAAAATGTAAAAAGAGTTTCCTGCAATAAAACTCGACAGAATTTGTATTCCAATGTCTGTTACGTGAGAATTATAAACTTTTTTTCATTTAAACTTCCCTCCCGGATCAACTTTTTTTTTATAAAAATAAACACCTGAAATTAAAGTATGGATAACAAAACAAAACTTTGCCAAATTCAAGTAGCACTATAAATTGACAACTTGTTTAATAAATAATTTAATAATTTTTATTTGACATTGTATCTAGGATGTAAAATATTTATATTCTTATAGGATCCTTATAGAGCGCAATATTTACATCCTCCTCAATTATATTATGTCACATATTATTGTTTAAAAATATTAAGTATAGTTCGTTTTTAAGGGTTTGGTCTTAAACTGTTTAGGATCTTGATGCAAAGCATTACTTGCATAGTATAAGTATACTTCGGTTTTAAGGGTTTGGTCTTAAACTGTTTAGGATCTTGATGCAAGCATTACTTGCATAGTATAAGTATTATCTTCGGTTTTAAGGGTTTGGTCTTAAACTGTTTAGGATCTTGATGCAAAGCTTTACGTGTATACTTTAGGATTAAGGACGAGGCAAAGCATTACTTTTATAGTTAAAGTATAGTTAGATTTTTTAGGTTCAGTCTTAATCTAATAGTTTATGTTAAGATCCGATGCGAAGTATAACTTTAATACTTAAGGTATAAGGTCTTGTTGCAAATCATTAATTGTATAGTTTAGGTATGAGGTCTTGTTGCAAATCATTAATTGTTTAGTTTAGGTATAAGGTCTTGTTGCAAATCATTATTTGTATAGTTTAGGTTTTAAGTATTGTTGCCAAGCATAACTTTGTTAGTTAAGATCTTGAAGCAAAACATTGTTTTGACAGTTTAGGTTTGAGGGTTTGACCGAAAATATGATATGTAAAGTTTAGGTTGAGCTTCGAGGCAAACAATTTCTTCTAAGATTCAGGTTTAAAGCCTCGATAGAAATATATTTCTAATATGTTTTGAAATTAATACAGTTAACCTGTAAATTGGATTAAAAGTTTCGTTTTTTAATAATTACTTTAAAATCGAGGTCTCAATGCAAAACATTACTTGTATATATTTTAAGTTTGGGGTCTTGATGCAAAACATTACTTGTATATATTTTAAGTTCGGGGCCTTGATGCAAAGCAGTACTAGCAGTTAAAAAGGTAAAACAAATAAGATTATATTGACTACATGTTATAAAAGCTCTATGTTTTAACACTATCATCAATCATATCTAGCTGTTAGCCGTGAAGCATTATTAACTTTCAACAGAAAACCTACAATCTCTTACAACCTTAACACTTATCTTAACACAAATTAATAAATCTTATTTGTTGAAACCAAAATACTTCTAACTGTTTTAGAACTTTATGTATTGTAGTAGTAACGAGCTGTAGGTCTAATGAAGCATATTATGATTGCTATTAATTACATTTTATAGACAATTAATTGGCGTAGTAGTGGCGTTTTCGACTATTACTGTTTTTGAAGTTTTAAGATCTAAACTCTTTATCTAAGTTTTTTTTTTATTACTAGAGCCCTTGTAATGTACTTAATCCAGCTAAGGTAACGAGCACCTCTGGCAATGTTTGTTTACATTTTAGATATTGTATTCATGGTAATTCGTATTGATTATTGTACTTTTAGAATAGTGTTCAAAAGTATAAAAGTACAGTTTAGGCTCGATACTTTTAGTATACAAAGCGTTCTACACTTTTATAGTACAGCTTAGGTACGATACTTTCAATATAGTTAGCGTTCTATACACTTATAGTACAGCTTAGTACGATACTTTTTGCTTAGTAGGGTTCTATACTCTTATAGTACAGCTTAGTAAGATACTTTTGCTTGCTAGGGTTCTATACCTTATAGTACAGCTTAGGTACGATACTTTTTGCTTAGCTAGGGTTCTATACTCTTATAGTACAGCTTAGGTACGATACTTTTTCTTATCTAGGGTTCTATACTCTTATAGTACAGCTTAGGAACGATAATTTTTCTAAAAATAACGTTCTAGACTCATATAGAACAGCTTGGGCACGACACTTTTAGTATTGATAGCGTTCTATACTCTTATAATGCAGCTTGGGTACAAAAACTTAGTGTAGCTAAGGTTTTATACTCTATACTCTTATTGAACACCTTGGGTTGTGTACTTTTAATATAGCTAGATTTCTATAAATACTGAAATAGTACTAGGAGTTTTTTTTTACTTTATTATAAATATATAATATAATATATATATATATATATATATATATAATATATATATATATATAATAATATATAATATATATATATATATATATATATATATATATATATATATAATATAATATACACACATATTATGGATGTATTTTGACCTTTGTTGTGTATCTGTTTCAGTTTTGATGTACGAGGGAAGCCACTGGGACAAGCCAGACATTGGTCAGCTCCAGATTTGTTTGGACCCAGAGCATACTTCAGAGCTGGGTCCGAACCAGCTAGCCTTGTTCTCAAAGACATCAGAAGGCACGATCAGGGTACCTACAGGTGTAGGGTAGATTTTAGAAACACTCCGACTCGCTCATTTAAATACAACCTTTCAGTTATAGGTAAAACATCACACTTTTATTTAATATAATTTGTATATTGTAATACTATACTTTTTTTCCCTTACTTTGTAAGTAGTAATAGTAATAATACTAATTTAATATGTTCAGTGCCTTGCAAGTCATCTGGGATAATCCTTGCGATTGATAGTGGCAACTGTTACGCTCAAAGATAAATTTAAATTTGTCGATAATATATTTATAAGATAATCTTATATGAACTTAGAGATTAAACTGGGATACTAACGCCAGAGAGGAAAAGTCAATTTTAATACAGACGAAATTTAAATACTATAAATGACGCTCTAACGACCTAGACCATAGAGCTGACGTGCTTATTAGTTAAACAGTAAACCTAAATATTCAGTTTTGATAATTATTGTCCTTTTTTTGAAGCTGAAGAAACTATTTTATATTTTAATTTCCCTCATTTATGCCATATAGGAAAGTATTGCGATTGGAATAAAACTCTAAAACCGAGATGTCACATGAATTATCATGAGTGATTTCACAAAGTTGTCTGTGACTATCGAAGGGACGACCTAAAGTAAAATATTAAAGTTGATGGTCTAAAGTGATAATCTTAAGTGACGATCTAAATGACAATCTAAAGTGACTTAAAGTTGATGACAAATAAAAGTTGAATGGTCTAAAGTGATAAAGTGACGACCAAAAGTGACAAATTAAAGTTGATGGTCTAAAGTGATAATCTAAGTGACGATCTAAAGTGACAAATTAAAGTTGACTTAAGTGACGATCTAAAGTGACAATTAAAGTTGACGTGACGATGAATCTAAAGTGACAAATTAAAGTTGATGGTCTAAAGTTAATCTTAAGTGACGATCTAAAGTGACAAATTAAATTGATGGTCAAAGTGATAACTTAAGTGACGACCAAAAGGTGACAAATTAAAGTTGATGGTCTAAAGTGATTAATCTTAAGTGACGACCAAAAGTGACAAATTAAAAGTTGATGGTCTAAAGTGATAATCTTAAGTGACGATCTAAAGTGACAAATTAAAGTTGATGGTCTAAAGGATAATCTTAAGTGACGATTAAAGTGACAAATTAAAGTTGATGGTCTAAAGTGATAATCTTAAGTGACGATCTAAAGTGACAAATTAAAGTTGATGGTCTAAAGTGATAATCTTAAGTGACGACCAAAGTGACAAATTAATGTTGATGGTCCAAAGTGATAACTTAAGTGACTTAACCAAAGTGACAAATTAAAGTTGATGGTCCAAATGATAATCTTAAGTGAAGATCTAAAGTGACAAATTAAAGTTCAAAGTGATATATTTAAGTGACGATCTAAAGTGACAAATTAAAGTTGATGGTCTAAAGTGATAATCTTAAGGTGTTGATGGTCTAAAGTGATAATTCTCTAATAAGGTGACAAATTAAAGTTGATGGTCTAAAGTGATATTCTTAAGTGACGACCAAAAGTGACAAATTAAAGTTGATGGTCCAGTGAGAAATTAAAGTTGATGACTTTAAAAGTGATAAGATTTGATAGTACGATCGATTAAAGTTGACTAAAGTTGATTAATCTTAGTTGTGACAATTAAATTGATGATTTAAAGTGATAATCTTAAGTGACGACTAAGTGACAAATTAAAGTTGACTACCTTAAGTGACGACCAAAAGTGACAAATTAAAGTTGATGGTAAAGTGATAATCTTAGTGACGACAAAAGTGACAAATTAAGTTGATGGTCCAAAGTGATAATCTTAAGTGACGACCAAAAGTGACAAATTAAAGTTGATGGTCCAAAGTGATAATCTTAAGTGAAGATCTAAAGTGAGAAATTAAAGTTGATGATTTAAAGTGATAATCTTAAGTAACAACCTAAAGTAACAAATTAAAGTTGATGATTTAAAGTGCTGATCTAATGTGACGATCTAAAGTAACAAATTAAAATTGAGGATCTAAAATGATGATCTCAAGTGACAAATTAAAGTTGAAAGTCTTAAGTGAAGATCTAAAGTGACGACCTGAAGAGAAAAATAAAGTTGACGATCTAAAGAGACTATTAAAGTGATGGTCTAAACGCTTAAAGTTATTTTAACTTTAATGCGTTCGGTAATCTGTTTTTAGTATAATCTACGTCGTGTAGTCGCTTTTCGTTTGAATATAAAAAAAAATATAGAGAAGAAAACGTAAAGATATGAATAGCTAAAAGGAAAAGTAGTAGAGTCGGTTACAAGTTATCTCTATTCTGTTTTCAGGGTGTTTAAGTCTGATAAAGACAGGGAGAAGTTTAAGTAAGGGAAGGAGAGATTCTCCGACTTGACGATTCAAACTAAAATCTTCTCTTTAAATTGAAAGAAAGTTTGATTGTTCGTCCAGTGGACTGAAAGCGAAGGCCCTCGAGGATAGGCTTCTGTTTCATCTCCCCCCTTACCATACATTCACTCTCTCAAACTTTTTATTTCCTTCCAATCTTAAATATTTATGTATAACGGAATTGTATGAATTTCTTTGTTATATTTTACTTATTTGTACCGTAGGTATGTAGGGGAAATATTGTGTTCGCACTGAAATCCGAAACCGAGATTTCATATCAATTATAAGCTTCAGGTGTTTTTAAGACCAACTGCGTGGTTTTCACAAAGTTGACTGTCTGTATGTGTGAGTGTGTGTTTGTTTATTATCATCGTTGCTCTCATGTGCATTTATGCTATAGAGTTGAAACTTAGTACATAAATCAATCTTTAGACCTGTGCTGTCTGGAAAATATTTTTTTTATGACGTCGTTAACTAACAATTTTAATTATGCAGAAATTTCGATGCTTGATAATTTATTCGTCAGGTAAATATATCAATAAATTTAAGATTTGGTATGCATGTAATCAAATATATGAATAACATATGTGCCTAGTTTCATTTGTTCAATTTTTGTTAAATGACTTGTATGTTTTTTAAAAATGAGTAAAAATATCTAAAAATTATCAAATTAAGTTCAAATTTAATAAATGTATATTTCTTTTTTTACAATAAATATGCATATTAAGCTTCGTTTCAGTATGGCAAGTATATCTATAGTTTTTGCTGGGTCAAAAGAAAAAATAAGCACCATTGAACGAAGCCTGGATTGATGACTGCTGTGAATAAAATATATGTATTTATTGTTGGAAGACAAGCAATGCAAGTCCGAAGTCGAATTGTGGCATAAATTTGGTGATTTTTATAATCTAAGGACAAGCGAAGCGATCCGAAATAGTGAGGATGACCCTAGCGAATCCGACGTTGTCAGTAAAAGTTCCGAGCTTTTATCCTTTGATTGCACTTTTGAGTAAAAATCACTTCTGAAACTCTTTCAACAGACTAATTGTTTTTTATGCAGTGAGCCAAATAATAGTATACTAGTATACTAATATACTGCTTCCTATTAGCATATCTTTTTTATCTTCTTACGTCAGAAAAATATGGAAAAATCTATTCTTTTTTTTTTAAATATTGCTATCAAATTTTTGCAACACTCAGATCGAGTTTAGTCTAGATTTCGTTAATGCCAACAATGTTTCCATGTTTATTTCTTTACTGTTATTCTGATTCATTATATATTTTATTAAAAATACTTTAATTTAATTACAGTATTATTAATTCTTATACCATTTTAGAGTTGTAATTTTATTTTATGAAATCGGTTATAGGGTACCTCGGAACTTTCCTCATAATATCGGATCGCTAAACTTAACTTCCCTACATTAGACTCACTTTACTCGTCCATTCGCCAAATTTATACTGTAACACGTCTGAGGCCTCGTTTCGCTCGTCTTTAGACGGTATATGCATTAGTTTTATTTCGCCCATCCAAGCACTGACCTCGCTCGAAACTGCTTAAATTTTATGATCCAACAAAACCATAAATATACTGGCCGAATTGAAACAAAAATTGTGTATTTTTATTTATTTATTACGTAAAGGGGTTGTTCACTCGTAGATTATTTTCTGATTTTGTCGCAATTGTAAGCAGACGGGGTGTCGACTATCACCTGACGGCAAACTTACGATTCGAAATAAATACCGGCCCTGTCAGCACACCCAGCTGGGATAGGGAATCGAACACAATAATAATAAAAAATTTGGTTACAACAAGATTAAAGATAAATAAATAAATATACAATTCAATAAATAATTGAAATAATTTCATAAAATATGAGAACTGAAAATAGTTATGAACTAAGTTAGGTAAAATATTAAATATATAGGGTTACGTCCTAATGCTGTTGTTACTTAATGGTGCTGATGATGACCATAGATGAGTCCAGATAAAGTATGCCAATCTTGAAGGAGAAGAAGATAACAAAGGCAATGTTGCTGGTGGTTAGAGAAGATAGTTATAAGTAGTAGATGTTAATAAGAGCAGTTATGTATGTAGATATGCTCGTTCCGCAAGTAAGAAGCTATTAACTTCACTCCAAAATTGTTCACACGACCGCGAACGCGCCGAATCTGATAGCCGGGCGAACGGAACGGAAGGAAAACAGTTAAGTTAAGATCTAGTAGCTGCGCACTTTGCTAGATCAGTTGAATACCGGACAAATACGTTAAAGATGAAGTTAACGTTAAGAATAAACTTGAACAGAAAAGTTATTTAGATATCGCACTTGAACACCACGAAGTTATTCGGTAAAGTGGTAGATCGACGTGCTCTGAACAAGGCTTGGTCGGGACTGAGTGTAAATCAGACCTAGATGATGGAGAAAAAATATGATGAAATGATGGAAAAAGAAGGGCGTGATTTAAGCAGAAATCTAAAAATGGAGTTGGTGTAGAAAGATAATTATTAGATTAAAGATGTCTAAAAAGGTTGTAGATCCTCGGAGGTTGAGGTAAAAGTTGGCAGAATCTATTGTTAGAGGATTAGGACTCCCAAGACTTGAGGAAGGAAGGACTGACCCTTAAGTAGATAATTGGATATGAGTTATAGTAAGATAGAAAATGTTCCAGGTATATATAAATAGATATAAAAGGTTATAAGATATGCATTATAAAATTAGAACCAAATTCAAATAAAAATTACAAATACAAAAATTAAAAATACTTTAAAATGTAAAGAATAATGTTCATTCCTAAACACAATTTTTATAAAAAAAAAACGTAAGGAATTCATTCGATAAAAATTAACGAATACTGATGAAACTGATGCGTCTAATAATAATAATACTGATAATAATGTGATGAAACTTAGCATTTTCTAAATTTCTAACAATTTTTCCATCTTTTCAAAATTTTTGCGGAGTCATTATTGCGTGTCAACTTGACCTAAAGATCGTTTGTACACTGGGAGATACGATACATGCCCACAGACAATTTTGTGACAACTACTCAGGTAGTCTTAAAACACTTGGAACGGATAATTAAGGTGACATGCTTGTTTCCAATTATTTGCTGACACAATACTCTTCCTATATATCTACGGTATATATGAAGGAAAGTCAAATCAAATAGTACGTAGAGGTATTTATTTATTTTTTAAAAAGTTACCTCTCTTTCAGTTTTCTCAACAATCTCGTAAGCGTCATTTTATACTCCACAAAACTTTAACTGATACTGATAATGAGACAAAACATAACAAACATGTTTGTATTATACAAGAATTTATACTTGAAAACATTTTTTCTAGTTTAATGAATTTAAGAAATTTTTGCTGAGTTATCAATGTGTGAGTGATTAATTACAAGTTAATGACGTCATATTAAAAATTCTGGATAGTAAATCTGATTCAAATGATTAATTTTTGTATCAAATATTAACTCTCTTAAATTAACACTCTGGAAGCTACAATGATAACTGACACTCTCAAGGGAATCTTTAAGAAAACTACAAATGTCTTAAAACGCACGTGAAGAATAATCCTGTTAAAATCTGGGTTTTAGATTTTTAGTGCAAATAGAATACTTTTCACCTAATACAAACATTCACAATAGTGTGTGTGTGTTAGAATGTGTCTGTTATTATCGTATACCACCCAGTGTGTTTATGCTAGAGTTGTAACTTGGTACAAAAATCAATTTTTGGGTCTAGAGCGTTTTTAAAGGTAGAGTGTTTTAATAGTTAAAAATTGTTAATAAAAGATTTTGGAAAAGTTTTATCAAAGCCGATCAAAGGGAGGTTGGAGCGAGCCACGCAATTGTAAACATGGTTTGGACTTGATTGTAATTGTTTTATGTGTGTTTGGTAAGGTTCGATACAAATGGATACTGTTTCTCTTTCAAAATTTCAATTTAATTCGGTAATTTCACCGTGCCAAAACTAATTTAAGAAATCTTGAAACTATCGATCGCAGTTCGACACGTGTATAACTTTGTTGATTATGCAAAGCTGACTTAACTAAGTCTGGTGTCAGCTAACATAGCCTAAATTTTGTAATAAAGTTGTTGTAGTTATAAACAAAGGAATTACGACCGGATTCGCTGGAAATTGAATATAATTATAAAGAGAAAGTGAGATCTAAGGGTGTATTGCCACTGAGAAACATAATTACATGCCAAGTTTCATCTTATTATCAACCTTTGTTTACTTTTTATTAGATTAGATTAATGAATTAAGCATTTTTTCTTCTATTTAGCACATATCTTCGAAAAAAATCACTAATGGAATGGGTGACATGGCCTGGAGTCAAACTCAGGAGAAATTAAAAAAATAATATTAGAAAAGAGAACTGGAGTCGCAACCATGAGAAAATACCTTTTACCAAACTTGAGGCGCCGAACCGAATAACACCGGTTTATTGAGGGTACGACAACTTTAAGTAATAAAAGAAGTAAAACGCAGAAAACCTAAAATATGGTCGGTAAACATCAAATATCAAGTAGGTGTCGTTTTAGATGTTTTTGGGGCTTTGAGTTAAATAAAATGGCGTTGAGTCAATTTAAGCTCTCAATTACTAAGTAAGGTTATCTTGGTTGAAGCCTGGTATGATCGATAAGTTCGTTTATTACAATTATCTCTACAATACGAGTAATCTGGCGCGAAGGTTCGCATGTTTGTGGATTTCCTTACTTAATGTGCTCCCGCATTTAACAATGCATTTCTTGCTTAAGTTTCCGGTTTATGCTTTATAACTTAATAACTACTTTATAACAGTAGCATTACTTTAAAATCATTAAATTAGCAATGTTTTAAATTTTAAACCAATTTTAAATATTGATTCGCAATGCTAACTTTGGATGAATGAGCATAGTTTTGTTTGAGATAAATGAAGCAAAAAACAAAAAAAAATTACATGAATTGAACAATGAGATAAATATGCGCAGTAATAAATGTAACGACTTGATACACTGAGACGAGTAAAAGCGAGTTCGAAGTGGTGTTTCAGTATAAATGTAACGACCTTGTTACACTGAGACGAGTAAAAGCGACGTTCGAAGTGGTGTACGATAAAAATGTGATACTTGTACACTCTGAGGACGAGTAAAGCGACTCCGAAGTGGTGTTTCAGTATAAATGTAACGACTTGTACACTCTGAGGACGAGTAAAGCGAGTCCGAAGTGGTGTTCAGTATATAACGACTGTACTCTGAGGACGAGTAAAGCGAGTTCGAAGTGGTGTTTCAGTATAAATGTAACGACTTGTACACTCTGAGGACGAGTAAAGCGAGTCCGAAGTGGTGTTTCAGTATAAATGTAACGACTTGTACACTCTGAGGACGAGTAAAGCGAGAGTGGTGTTTCAGATAAATTAACGACTTGTACAGGTGCGAGTCCGAAGTGGGTGTTCAGTATAAATGTAACGACTTGTACACTCTGAGGAGTAAACGAGTTCGAAGTGTGTTTCAGTAAAAAGTAACGACTTGTACACTCTGAGGACGAGGTAAAGCGAGTTCGAAGTGGTGTTTCAGTATAAATGTAACGACTTGTACACTCTGAGGACGAGTAAAGCGAGTCCCTGGTGATAAGTAGTAGGGTAGAATGAGCGTAGTGAATCCGATGTAATGAGAAAAATATTTTCTAAGATTTATTGAATGGTTTTTACCAGTCAGTATACGTTATATGTATACGAATAAGTCGTATTTTTATACTAAAAAATTAGATAACCGTTTTGATTTGGCACGACTGTGAGTTTGATTTATCATAAAACGGTGTAATAATAAAGAATAAAACCGATATAGAGTCTTGTGGCTCAGCTTATTTAACCCCTGCGGGAATATCATCAGACGGTAGTGTCAACCATCACGCTGAAAGTGTATTTTAAAGTTAGAGCTAATTTTTTGAGCAATAATCTTAAGAGCTTAACTTGGATTGTGAACCCTAGACCTCGGGTGTCAAAGGGAGGTAAATACTGACGTCCTAACGATCTCGACCACGGATGTGGCTTATAAACAAATATACAGAGTTTAATTTTTATACGGTTAGTATATCTAAGCTTTGTCGAATTACCAATGTAAAGCTTTATCGAGTTTGCTCTGTACGTGGATGGGTTACCGCTGGAAATAAAACTGATCTTACTGACTAAAGACGAGTGACGGGGTTCAGATGATATGCTAAATTATAAATTAGGGCGTTTTTCATATTCAGCGTAGCGATTTTACTGTGGTGAAGTGTGTTTTGAATACGATAAGGTGTGTATTAGCGTAGCGAAATCCATGGGAGGAGGATGAGCCTAGTGAATGCAATAAGGTGAAAATGAACCAAGCGAATGCCATAAGGGAGATGAGCGTAGCGAATTCATAAGGTGAAAATCGAGCATAGCGAACAAGCGCGAAAGAAAAAGTTGCTAGGTACCCGGTTGATGTTAGTTCTCAAAGCGTATCTGATGGAAGAATTGCAACTCAAATGCATGCTCTGTCTCTATGGGCATCCGTCTTCATTTCAGACCGTATTAGAGTGTCTTAAGAGATCCCTTCGCTGCCCTTAACTCGACCCTAAGTCTTTTTAAAAAGTTTTCTTGGCCTCCTTATCTCTAACGACAGTATTTCTTCTTCTCCATTTGTATGGATAATTTATCTTTATTCACACATTAGACGTTACAAAATTAAAACAAATAATGATGCTGAAGTACGCATGGGTAAACTTCCCTTTAAAAATATAAATACCTTTCATATATGCTTAATGTGAAACCATGTTTATTATTCTCTCTTACTTTACTATATTTCCAACTTAACCCTACAGGATGATCTCAAAGCACTCTTTGTCCGCGACTTATGTCGATCTTGTTATCAATCCTTATCTAATCATTATAATCCTTTTGTTCAGGCTCTTTCCTATGTAACCATTCTAGACAATTCTTCTAGGCTGCTGAAAAAATAATGGCCGAGAGATCTCTTAGTTTGAAATTATTTAAAGTACTATCTTAGTCTAGTTTAATTTCTATTTCTCTCCAGTTTCTATAATTTTGTTTTAAAACTGAAACCCATGGAGTGATATCAATAGATATTTTCTCCTTCCATGTTATGCCACGACGATATAACTTTTAACCACTGTACTAATAAAAATCCTATTGTACATAACTAAATAAATTAAAAAAAAAAACTTTACACCTGTATTTTGCATTTTATATTTTCCATAGAGTCTACGAATGCATTGTTGTGATAAAAATAGATGTTTTTTCATATGATTAAATTTAATAGTGTTCTACTATATCACTTGCATTCTGCAATGCTTCAAGTCTTTCTCCTTCCTTTCTGTAATTTCTTCATCCAGTCTTATACCCTTTTCATTCTGTAAAAGCTTCGTCAAGTCTTACCCCTTACATTCTGTAAGTGCTTCGTCTAGTCTTATCCCTTACATTCTGTAAGTGCTTCGTCTAGTCTACCCCTTACATTCTGTAAGCTTCGTCTAGTCTACCCCTTACATTCTAAGCTAGCTAGTCTACTTCGCGTCTATACTGATTCATCAAGTTCTACTCTTGCATTCTATAAATGATTTGTCAAGTACATTCTGTACTTGTTAAAGTCCTACTACTACCTATTCTAGCAAGTGACTCGTCACGTTTTACTCCTTGCATTCTGTACTTTTCAGCATAATTCTGACTGGGATCCTCGAGATTTGATAATATTAAGATAGACTATAGAGTACTTAGAAGTCTAGATACTAAGCTTTAATGAGGTCCCATTATAGGTCTAATATACAGCCAGCTCTAACCAAGAGCCCACAACTTCATGATGTTAAAATAAAATATACTATGCTCTACAATTGATAAAAAATATGAGCAAATCTACTGGTGGCCCGACTCATGATGAGTTAAAACCATACTAAACTCTAATGGAAATCCCCTTTTTATAATAAAAATAAAAATCTCTGACTGGAGCTAGCGACTTGAATCTAAAAAAATGCTAGAATGTGCTCTAATGGAGCCCCATTTGTGCGTTAAAAATTCAGCATAACTCTGATGGTGGCCCACGACTTGATGATGTTAAGAAAGACCATACTCAACTCCAATGTGGCCCCATTTGGATAAAAATAGTACACCAGAACTCTGACTTGGGCTAACAATATTTTTCCTTGGACTTATATTTTTTACTTCGACTTCTTGGTGCACCTAATTGGCAGGAACCCCCGCAATGCAGACCCTTGCGGGTCCATAAATACGCCTCTGCTTGCATTCTATAAGTGCTTCGTTGAGTTTACTATTTGTTTTCTGTAAGTTCCTCGTTAACCGTGTCGACATCAATCTATAAGTGCTACGAAAAATACTCTACTCGCATTCGTAACTCAACTAAAAATGATTCATCTACTCAAATAATACACATCTACATACATCAAACGATACATCTAAATAATTAAAATCACTTTCTTGTTTCTTTGTACTCTAGATTTAACTAACAAATAATTCTTATTAAAAACACTGACATTAATTTCTACTATCCTTAAATTTATGATATAGATTCTGTTGTTTTAAAAATTTGTTTGGCTAAAAAAAAATAATAAAATAAAAGAATAAAAAACATAAATAATAAAAAAAGTATGAGCGTGTCATCCTTTTTATATTGTTTTACTTTTTCACCCAAAGACAGCCTTACCCATTTTTAGTTTTCTTTACGTGTAATATATATTTTTTCAGAGGACCTAACAAAAAAAAAGATCTAAAAACTGGTTAAGCTGTTAAGTCGAGCTTTCATCCCAAGGCAAAAAGTTATGCCCCTGCGAAAGTTACCCTTTCCCCTCCCTATGAATAACACTTTCATTTACATTTTTTATCAATTCCCTTTTATTCAAGTTTTTTTGGATGCCCTGTTAGAATAATAAGGGAAACTTAGCTCTATTTTATTGTAGCCATCTACTCGTAATTTTTGTTACCCTCCCACTTTTTTTTGGTTTTTTTGCCTTTCTATTTTTTTTTCCATTGTGATACTTATTTTCGCTTCATTTATTTATGGTTTAGAAAAAGGGAAAAGTATGCTTTTCATATTATTTTGCAAGAAATGAGAATCTTGGTATAAAAAACTTTAGTGTCGAGGAGGAATGTAACTAAAGCGGATACAAGGTGGATTTTATGAAAGGTAATAAACCATTCGCGGAAATCTAAAATACGATACTTCTACCGGATCTAGCTGATAGTAATATAAGGGAAGAGGTGATGATTATAAGTATCATCTTGCAACAGACCTCAATAATTTTTAGATAGTAGCCCAAGAGTCAGACCTCAAAAAAAGTGTCTCATTTTGTACTACTTTACACCTTATATTTCTGAAAATACACTTTAAATTATGAAGAAAAAACATAGTCTGCCTATTCAGAATGGAGCCCTTCATATGATTGCGCATACTCAAAAATTTAGAAAATCCCACCAATTTTAGTTTTAAAATAAGTGGTTCCTTGTGGGTCGTGTGCAAAACATGAAGACACCATTTTTTAAAAATTATAAAATGTTCTATAAGACGAGGGTTTAATCATCAAAATCGGATGACTAGAACAAAAGTTATGGCTCTTTCAAAAAATTATTAAAATTTGTGCAAAGTCAGCGAATTTCTTTGAAAAAATATCGGCTTTTTATGTAGTTTTTTGGCCATTTAACAAATGTCATAACTTTAGTTGTATTTTTGCAATTTTGACGAAAAAAACTCGTTGTATAGGAAATTTTATCAGCTTTCAAAAAAGTTTTCTTCGTGTTTTGCACACGACCTACAAATATATTTTAAAACATTAAACAAATAACCTGAGCACTTTCGATATATATATTATAAAACAAATTGTGGTGCGGAGGTACTCAAGCTGGGCGAATTTTCTTCGAAAATTCGGACCATCGTGCCAGAATTATTTTAAAGTTTTAAACTTTAACACTGTAAATAATATTACGACAAAAAAAATTAGCGCCGCTACAAAAATCCGACCATTCTAAAGTCCACCATTGGACTAAAGCCATCACGGGACCACGACTTAGGTCGATTTGCATGAACTAATTAAAATTATTATAAATAGTAAATTATCGCATGTATCTTTGTTATTTATGCAATAAATGGTTATTTATTTATTTACAAAAATCCGAACTTGGAAACACTTGCTTTAAAAAGTCTTATCGAGTCTGGTCTGGTTTTATTGGATTCAGCATCCCAAAAAACACCGACACTACGCGAAAATAATTGTTTAATAAACCTTTATTTTAGTTTCCTGTTATTTTCCACGGTTTTTTCAACTTTTTGGTCAGTTTGAATGGTTGTATCTACTTAAAACCTGGTTTATTCGACTCAGCGCCCAAAAAATATAAGTAGGGACCTTTTTGCTGCGAAAAATAATATTCTTTAATTTTAATGATTTTTTTTGAAAATTTTGCTGACCGGATTAATGACGCCACAACCTCACGGGTTTCTATAGAATTGGTGTTCTTCCTATGGTTGATTTTTGTACCATAAATAGGATATGGGACCCACCCCTGGACGGCCCCCCTTCGTCACCACAGGAGCCATCTCATTAGCGAATTTTTTCAAAGAAAATTTGCTCTAAAAAATACGAAATTACAATAATACTTCTACGATATTTATTTACACCGTCTTGATTAAAAGCGTCATGAACGGTATCATTCTAAAATTATATGAGACATTTTGTTTCTCAAAACATCTCAAAAGGACACAAGATGGTAAAAGAAAGTTATTTTTTTTAAGAATAAGGGAAGCATATGGAACCCAAAAAAGGAAATAAGGAAAAGAAGGAAATTAGTACCCTTTTTTCAAAGAAACTTTGCTACAAAGAGCAAAATTACAATAATACTTACACGATATTTATTCACACCGTCTTGATTAAAAGCGTCATAAACGGTATCATCCTAAAATAATATGAGAATATTTTTTTCTTAAAACATCTCAAAGGGACACATAAGATGGTAAAAGCAAGTTGATTTTTTTAAGAATAAGAGAAGCATATGGAAGCCAAAAAAAAAAGGAAATGAACGAATAAAAAGCGTCAAAAATAAGTTATCGCTACTGGAAAGTTTTTAGAATAGACTGAGCAATGAGCTACTGTGTACTGAGCATTAAACCAAGGAAATAGCAACCATATTTAGAGATAAAACACTAACCGACAATGTCTAGCAATGCATCATTAAAACGTTTTTCTTTTTCTGCCGCCTTTTTTTATAGAATCCTGGCCCTCTTAGAAATATTATTCCGTAGGTTTTAACTTATAAATTTTAGAAACCTTACTTCAAGGCTTAAGTGAAATTCAAGTACTTTAACGTTTCAACTCTTGTCCTCTGAAACTTAAAAAATATTCAAATAAAAATAATCTTTATTAGTATCAATACAAAAATTTACAAAAAAAAATACATGATCAATCGTTACCTATAATTACCTATAATTTACCTATAATTTTTGTCAAACTTTATGACTTATTTATAGTATGTATGTATAATTTAATAATGTAATAAATAAATAAATAATAAATAATTATAATTGTATTAAAATGAAATCTGGAACGGGGTACCTCGCTACTTTTTCTCATTACATTGAATTTTATACGCTCATCCTCACTACTTCGGAATCGCTGGGTCCTTAAAATATATAACTGACCAAATGTATGCAGAAATACGTCTCCGTTTTTGCTTCGCTCGACCTAGAGAGTAAATTTATTTGTTTTATTGTGAGGGATCACCCATCTAGGCCCTATCTCGCTCCTTGCAGTTTAAATTTTATGATGCAACAAATATATTACATATAGGTTAAGCTTTATGTGGTGGAGGCACTTAGTACCAAATTTAAATTTTATCAAAAATATTTTTTTTTATTCTTAAAAATTTTATAAAAAAACTAATCAACTCATTCAATACTAAAACTGATAAAACTTGGCACATATTCTTTTCTTATATAAATACCGCAAGCGTGCCAAATTTCATATTGACCAAACATTTGTCCGCGTTTTATGAATATTCAAAAAAATTGCTGGTTAATGATGTCATAAAAATATTTCCGGTTAGATAATATTTTCCGGCTTGACCTAAAGCTTGATTTTTGTACCACCAATCCTGATCACAGGATCCTTCGTCGGACGAAGAATCCTAAGATCAGGAGAAATAACTCCTGCAGGCAGCACTGTCTAAAAATGACTACAAGAGTGAAATCATCAACAGGACCGTCCGTCCTTACAGATTGATGACTGTTTGTAATACCAAAACTGATGACTGATAGATACTAGCGAGAAGGTGAGACGAACACAGGAGAAAAGCGTATCTACCATATGTCAAAAGAAGTACGGATAGGGTCAGCAAGGTTCTAGCACGCGACGATGTTGGGGTTATCATCAACAGTGACATCTCAGTTTCGGATTTTTTTTGCAAACACAATACTTTTCCTACATAGCTACAGTATTCATGAGGAAAAGTAAAAAAACAATATAATAATCTACATTCTAAAGAAAAAAAAAAAGATTATTTTATATATGTTTCTTCATTATATATTTTTTAATATTATGCATGTCAAATTGAATTGCATGTTTTTATGTTTCAGTACCGCCCGAGTATCCAGCTGTATTTGATAAATGGGGCAGAGAATTAAACAATTCTATTGGTCCGCATAATGAAGGAGATGAGATTTCCTTAACATGCAGAGTCATAGGCGGTAAGCTGATTTGTTATTTTTTATTGATTTTTCACCCAAAAATGTAATAATTCTGTTAATATTAGATTGGTGATGACGCTATTAGGCCTTTCGTAGTTAGAATTTGATGTGTGAGGTCGCGAAAGATGTTTAACAATTGAAAATTGTATGGTAAGTTCTCATTTGAGATATTTTTTACTGTGCATTGATACGAGAGTTCCTATAACGTCTTTCACGATTGACATTTCACAAATAGACATTGGAAGTCCAATAAGACTCTTTAAAATCACTAATTATTATAGTTCCGTGAGATCTTTCACAATCGCGAAAAATTTTGGTGTCATACATTTTTTAAGATTCAGGACTTAAGACAAAACAAGATAGCGTTATTTTGTGTATAAATTTATTTGTTTTTACTTTATTAATGGTCACCTCCACACCTCATGTCAAGTGTCACAACCGTAAGGAATAATATATATATATATATAATATATATATATATATATATATATATATATAATATATAATACCTGGATCCTGGATTACCAGCTTTACTTAGCTGGTTATCCGGGTAATTACCGTCACCTTGCCTTACACTATTTAGATCATTAGCTTATGGACCTAAGAACGTAATCTTCTTAATACATTTATCTTTCCAAAAACCAAATAAGTAGTAAAGAACTCCCAGCCAAGTCTTTGGTCCAAAAATGTAGGGAAATCAAATTTTCTGTCCCGTCATGTCATGTCTGTATCTGTCTGTATCTGGGTGGAGACGGTCATTGGCGTTATAAAGTGAAGTTGCTAGTTTGGCAATACTAAAAGGCCTTTTTCAAACCAAGTCAGCAGTGTAAACGAATTGTATAGCTTTATTTACTATATTTTAATATAGTAAAAAGGTGTCTTGGTGCTTCGTCTGGCAGAAATCTAAAAAAATAGGTCTCTATTTTTACAAAGTGTTCGGCTCTGATGATTCAGTATCTTTTTTTAGTCTCTATTGGCCCGAGAAACTATGTCTTTGCTTAAGGTCGAGATCTGGAAACGAGACTCTAGCCTTCTTTTGAGTATTTGGGTGATAATTATGTAAAACATAACCCCTTATTGCAACAAGTTCTTTATTATTATAACCATACATCTTTAATTCTACTTAAATTATGAAAATCTACACAATATGAGTAAAACCGCGTACTAAATTTTAGTAAAACACAGATAATCTCTTCAAAATTTAAAAGAACTCTAAGTGGTTTTAATTGACACAATCACATGTTACAATCTTGTAATTTATTCCTCTGTTTTGAGCCTAAAATTATATTTGTTTATGATTTAATCAAACTGTTTACATTTTGTATTCGTGCGCAGTTTCATATAAAACACATCAAGTTAAATATTTATCTTGCATAGCCTGTTTCGTATTTATTTAGTATTAAATTATGAAAACAGTTTTGAGCTTAACTTTAACTTTTTTGGTTATTAATGACATTTGCTTAATTTAACTTAAAGATTTACTTCGCTTTTTGCCTCCCTACCTCCAATAATAAGGAGTTTAGTAATAAACATTCCGTTTATTAGATATTGTCTAATTATCCACAGATGAAATACTGAATAACAGTCACCTGTAAATTCAGTCTGGTTATAATACCTACCGTTATAACTCCAAAATTTGATTTATTCTATTAAATCAAAGAGCCTAGACTCACTTAGCTCGTCTTGATTCAACGCGAGCAGACAATCAATAATACTTTTACAATATCAGACGTTGAGCTCGCTTCGTTAGCCTTAGTTTAATGCCTTAGAATAATTCCATTACTATTTATATACTAACAAACTTCGGGCTCGCTACATTTACGTTAGTTACATGCAGTGGCGAACTGAGCCGAAAGGCCTAAGGAAAGTTTGGGCCAAAATGGGCCCAAACCTTAATATCAAGGGACCCAATAGAGGGGGGTCCTATATTGTCTTCCAAGTACAGGGGTCTAATTTTAATAGTCCAAGAGCCGGACCTGAAAAAAATGTGACTCATTTTGTACTACTTAAAACCAAATTTTTTTGAAAATATACCTTCAATTAAAAAGAAAAACCATAGTCTGCCTATCCAGAGCTTTAAAAAATGTCCTCTTTATGTTCTGCACACGACCTACAGGGAACCACTTAGCAGTACCACTTCGGAGCAGAGCTGGTCCGATGCAGTGAGGATGAGCTCAGCGAATCCGATATAATGAAAAAAATTTTCCGAGGTACTTTGTACCCTTTTTTTATTTCTCTTAACAATTTTTGTATTGCGAAGTTAGTTTAAACGAGGAAACAAGTATCAAAAAGGTTTAAAAGGGATAAGAAGGAAAAAAGGTTTTAAGTTTTAGGCTAGCCTCAGCTTAAGTTTGCCTATTCCATTAAGTTTAAGGCAAGTTATATTACTTTGGGTTTGTCTAATCTGAGAGTTGTGTGGTAAGGTGGTCAGGCAAGTGTGACCTTGATTAGACTCAGGTAAATCTACCTTTAGTCTGAAATCTCGACATAATCTTTGTAATACCAGCAACACTGTTCTCATTACGGAAAAGCTTTTACATCTCTGTCAATCTCTACTTGTTTGCATTCTCGCAATCACAATGATAAATTATCCGAGGGTTTTACCTTCTTGTTCATTTTCTCTCTTGTTATGTAAACTTGACTTTCTATCTTTATGTTTTTCCTCTATTTTATACTTAGTCTAAATATTAAAAAGTACATTTTTGTTTTAGAACAAATGATAGCATTAATTTTTTAAAATAATATTTGAAAATATTAATTTATTTCTAAATAAAGGTTAGAGTATTTCTGATAAGAAAATACTGTTAAGTATAACTAAGGTTTTGCTTGCTTGATGTTAACTCTTTTTTTCACAAATAATAATTTCTTATGATTACACATAAACAATGCAATTTAAATTTACTTAAAATGCAAGTAAATGTGTTATGTTTAAATACAATCTATTGTAAACCACCTCAAAATTCACTATGCCGTGGTGCCTTCAAGTAGTGACAATTGGTTGGTTTTAATTTTTTCATATTCTTACTTTATTTGCTTTGTTATTATACTTCAATTTACAATACATACTATTTAGCTTTTATATTTAACTTCATTTCAATATTTATATCTTGCAATCTTTTTAAACACATATTTCTATTGTTCTGTTTTTAATCTATTCTATAAGCAACTATTGTGATTTTAACAACTTATTTCTTTGGACAACTAAATTTTTTTGGACAAAATGAAACAACATATTTTGTGGTTTTTGATATTTTTAAGGAGAATACCGGTCGTCATTTTGAATATAAGATGCTTAGTTGTAGTCTATCTATCAATACTTGTATAAGATACTATACTCCATTTTTTCCAAAAAAATAATTATTTTTTGTGTGTGTATGTGTGCAATTTTATAAGTAAAATAAACTTTTAAAACTTTTTACTCCGAGATTCTATGGTGAATAAAGAATTGTTATTGTACATTTTTCCATGTTTTCACTACTCTCCTTATGATTTAATTGGAGGGGGGGGGGTAGATTATGATGGGGTATCTTTTGGTAGATTATGATATCATTTAAGAATGTGAATTTAAACATATATTTGGTCCCATCAATAACTACAAATTGATAACCCACTTGATTTTTTTTAAACAGCAATTTTCGCGTATAAATCGAAAACCGCGTATGCATAACAGGTGACTATGTCGTCATTTTGTTGGATTAAATAGTTATACATCTGTACCAAATATTAACTGCATAGCTGTTGTAGTAACTGGAGAAGTGAAATCGAACACACAAAAACAAACGACAGAATGTGTAAGGGTTCCGAAAATTATCTCGGAAACCCTAAAAGTAAATAATACTGTGTATAAACCTGAAAATTGTCACTTTAAATATTAAATTTATATATTTCGCTTTGCAATCAGGCGCTCTCTGAGATTTTTTGCTCTAAGGATCTTTATTCCATTTGTTTAATTACTTATTTATTTTTTTCACTATTGTAAGAATATATATTTTTTTAATTTGATGAAGTTAAAAATGAAAATATGATATACCAACAATTTATTTAATTGTTTTTCGTAAGAGTCTAACTTGCATTTAAACCAATTATACACGTTACAGATTAAATTACTCGAGATATCTACCTAATTGTCCTTACCCAAGGTATGTTTTTAATAAAAATTGTGTAACTTAGGATATTGTATAATAATAATACACGAATTTCCAGTCTTCCGTCTTATTCAATTATTTTTTATTAAATTGAAAATAATAGTTTAAAAGATAATATGTATTTTTTCTTCCTAAGGATATTTAAACTTGAATTCTTTAATAAAAAACAATAAACTAAATTTTTAGTAAAATGTTTCGTCTTACTTTGTTGGTATCTTTAAGCTCTTATAGATAACTAGTTATAATCGTAGATGACGAGATTATAAAAATTTCCCATTAAAAAAAACTGAGAATAATATAACAGTAAATTAAAACTGATTAGCCCAGCCATAAAAATAAAACCAACGAATAAAACAGAAATGTAATAAATAAAAATTCTATTTCCAGAAATACTTTGTCTGTTATTACATTTTTTTATTTGTTGAGTTTGGCTTTGTTAGTTAGTTTTAATTTATTGTAATATTAGTATTAAGGTTTTTATTTGTGTGTATAATTTTTTATATCTTGTCAAATGTTATTATCTAACTAGTTACTTGTTATAGCCTAAAGATGGCTACAATTTCAGGCGAATTATATTGCTAAAAATTTAGTAGTATGATAGTACTTAAATTATTTTTTGTTTTAATATCTTAAACCTTTGAACTTGGTTCTGTGTACCTATGTAGTATGCTTCCTGTAAACCTAAATCAATAAATTAATAAATAAATAACCATTTATTGCACATTGCACATCACACAAATAATTACTTACAATAATAAATTATTACAAATATACATTATTACTACTATAACTTACATACTAGTTTTATAGATGCAATTCGGCTTTACGCCGTGGTGCCTCTTAGAAGGTTGAAAAGTGTTAGATACTCCTAATAAAATTTAAAACATTGTAAAAATAACTGAATTAATCTGCATGCTATAATTACAAAAAAATGTTTGATTAATTATATTAATTTTTAATAATACTTTTAATAATATAATTGTTAAATCTGTTTTCAAATTAAATTATTAACATTCCATCTTTATTTAATATTGCTTATTTTTACTTTATAGATTGTTATTATCTTAATAATACTTTTGCTATTATGTTATTACTATCTAGGTATTTTTTATTTAATATATTATATTTTAATGATACCTTAATATATTTATTTAACATCAGTATTATTTAAAAAATTATTATTTAAAATTAATATTTAAATAGGTTTTCCTGTAAACCTATCGTCTCTAAATTAACAAATTAACCCCTTAAAAATTAAACTAGTAATGGCATAACATCAGGAACTCAAGTCAGAAGAATACATCTACTAGAAATTGGTCCGCCCTATTCGCTGTCATTTTAAAATTATAGGTCCTTTTGGTGATTAAGTTAGACGTAATTTGATTTTGGTCATTTTTTCTAATATACCATTCAATTTCATTGCTCATTTTTTTCAAATGTTCTGTCACTTTGGCCACCATTTAAAAAAATGGTCTCACTATAACCAAAAACTATGCAATTCCGAAGACTAATTATACTAATAATATAATAATAATAATAAATAATAATATTATAAGCATTTATTATGATATTATAAATAATATAGTATTATATTAATAATACTACGTGTATACTTAGGTTTACTAATATCTGTTACTTTTTAAGGCGCAGTTATTGTGACGCGTACCCACACACAGGCCGTCCCAAACTTCTGAAATAAAATAACTCTCTAACTTTCGTTTCAATTCTACAAGTATCCTTAATTTTTGTTGGCTCTTATAAGTTAAGTAACATCAAGCGTGGTCAGTGCCTAGATGAAAGACCGCTGGAAATGAAACGGGATCATTCCATGTCAACCAACACAAAAAAAGTACATTTTAAGACTTGATCTCACCGATTTCAATATAATAATAATAATAATAATAATAAGAGAGTTTATTGTAAAGAGATTCTACAAGGAACATTTACAAAGTCAGAGCCAAATTATTAAGATCCAATTATAAATTAGTTATTTTAAAGAATTCATGGATATGGTAACAAGGGTTTTCCAACAATACACCTTTTACCTTCGCACAGAACTCATTATATGGCATCTCCCGGGTTTTCACAGAGATATGGTTATATAGTTGAACACCGAGATAACCATATCCTGTTCTGGATTTATTGAGTCTGTGCCGCAAAGGTAGAAGGCCATTGTTTGTACTGGCTCTTGTTCCATATCCATGAATATCTTTCACCATATCAAATCTATCAGAATTCAATTTAATATACTTCACACAATGATATATGTACAGGCAATAAAAGGTAAGTATCTTTAATTTTTTAAAAATCGGTTTACAGTGGTCAAGGTATTTAGAATTGCTAATTATTCTAACAACTTTCTTTTGTTTTAGAAAAATTTCACCTGCTTCAGCATGACCCCAGAGAAGTATCCCATAACTCATAATGCTTTGAAACAATGCAAAATATGCTGTCATTAAGTAGCTTTCATCTAGATAATTTTTCAGATTTTTTATAACATAAATTTTAGAAGAAAGTTTCTTCTCTACTAGGACTATATGAGGTTTCCATGACAACTTACTATCTATGGTAAACCCTAAAAACTTAATATTAGAGCTAACATCATCTTTTCTTAGAGAGAAATTCAAGATTTGAGTTTTTTCGTTATTTATCAGAAAACCATTGAACGTAAACCATTCTTGAGCATTTATTAGCCATTGATCTAATAGTAATTTAGCTTCTTCTTTATTTTTACATTTTATTATAAAATTTGAATCATCACAATAACTTATTACTTGAGTTTTAGGCACTATACATACTTTATTTGTTTTATTCTTTATATTATTTTGTTGAATAGCTATTTTTTCTTGAATAATACTTTTTATCTTTTGTTGCAGGTAGGAAGGCATATCATTTATTGATACAAGGAAGGTGGTTCCGCCAACGTGGGAACCTTGAGTGTCCCAGTCGTAACTGCTAGGCTATCGGATTTAATATTTTTGAGAATAACAACTTGTTCTCTATCTTTAGAATAATCTGTTAAAGTTTTCAAAGCAACTTGATCAACATTATAGTATTCAAGTTTAACTTGAGTAATATCATGAGGTACCAAGTCGAAAGCCTTTGTCAGGTCACAACAAGCGAGCAAACAGATTTCTTTTCCTCAAATGCTTCTACTATAAATTCTAGTGCAGTCTGGACAGCATCAACAGTCGACAACTTTTTTCTATATCCAAATTGTGAATTTGACAATAAATGATTGTCCTCTAAGTGTTTCATCAGTTCTTTATTAATTACCAATTCCACAATCTTTGATATAGTTGGCAATATAGAGATAGGCCTGTAACTGGATGCCAATGCAGCATCTCCCTTCTTATAAACAGGCACCACTTTAGCAATTTTAAAAGCTTTAGGGAACTCTCCATACCGTAGACATCTATTGACTATATAAACAATAGGTTCTAGAATTATATATATTATTTGCTTTAATATATAAGGAGATATGCCATATATATCTTTGCTTTTTGAGTTAGACATTTTTTTAACAATTTCAATTATATCATTGGCTGATATTCCTTCACTAGCGAACCTACTCAGCTTATTATCAGATTTTCTGGCTGTTGATACTGCTTCTTTAGCTTTTTCTATATCAGCATGATTATTATTGGACATGTTTTAACGGTATTTAAGAATTGGTTCACCTCATTAGGATTTATATCTAATTGCATGGAATTTTGCTCTTTGCCTTGAATATGCTTTATTATTTGCCAAGACTCTTTACTTTTATTAGTTGCATTTTTGAGATTTTCTGTATAATAGCTTCTTTTCTGTTTTCTTAAGGCTAGTCGATATTTCTTTTTCCATTTTATACATATTATCAAATATTTGGCCATATCCTTGTTTAAGATCAAATATATAACGTAACCAGTTCCTCATTTCATCAAGTTCCTTGGTAAACCAAGGCTTTTTTTGTTTATTTTTCTTTATTTTAACTTTCTTTAATGGAAAACAGCTGTCATGGTACATGTTGAGAGTGTTAAGAAAAATGTCAACTTGCTCTGTTAGAGTACCTTCTTTAAACATAGAATCCCAATCAACTTGAGCAATTTGAAGCATGAAATTATCCATTTTGTCCTGGGAATATGGTCTAACATAATGGTACTTGTCCTTACAAACTTTTATGGCAAGATTAATCTCAATAAGGATATCAGCATGATCTGCTGTCTGACCAGCTAGTTTATAAGTGATTTTATTTTCTAAGTTGGAAAACACATTATCTAAACAATTACTCCCTCTTGTTGGTACATCAACTAATTTTATCATTTATACTCTCTAAGAAGATTGGTGAGACAAGTTACTTCAGGCTTTACTGGTTTAGCATTAAAATTGAAGTTGAAATCCCCACATAACACAATTTCTTGGCCGGGTTTAGATAAATTGTCTAGTACTTGTGAGAGTCTATCAAAGTATTTCTCTTTACAACCTTTATCTGATCTATAACTAACTATTATGCTTATGTTCTGTTTAGTTAGTTCAATACCTGACAACTCACAATCTATTTCTATTGACTTTATCTTATCTATATCTTTACATTCAATATCTTGTCTGGTATATATGGCTGTTCCTCCGTGTTGATAGTTTTGTCTACAGAAGTAAGATTTTAGCGCGAAGTTGTTTATTTTCATGGAGTTAATTTCAATTTCTTTCATCCAATGTTCTACTACTAATAGGACATCAATATTTTCCCGATGAAGGATAACTTCAACTTCGTCAAATTTATTGCGTAAACACTGAGCATTTATGTAATATATTCTTACAAAACGTCTATTACGAACACACCCATTTTTCGTGTTATCTATTTTTGAGCGACCCTCCTCCTCTGTGCCCATAAAAAACGCCTGACTTGAACGTTTCTTGGCCAAAAATTTGGTTGCTCGATTAAATCTTTGTGATTAATATTAACTCCAACGCGGAAAGTTGGATATTCTGGGTTATTACTCAGAGATTCACAAGTTACTTCTATGTCCTTAATTTTTCTTTGTATATATGATTTTAAGGCTTCTTTAGTAGTACCTTCCTTTACTCTACTGACATGCAGCCAAGCTTGTTTTGGTGGTCGAGACATCCCTTCAAGACTAATATTTTCTTCATCGGATTCAGTCTTTTCATCTTCTTCACCAGTTCCGATAATTACATTATTCAAGATTACAGACTGAGCAGACACTTTATCATTATTTTTTGGCCTTTGTTTTACTTGGTTGATCGTTTTTTCTTCCATTAAATTTTGTTATATCTAGTCCTTGGGGCCATATTTTTGAATTAATAACCTTGTCATAGTCTTTTAGATTCACAGTTATTTTAATAGCTTTGTAATTTTTCGACTTAATCGGTGTGTCAATGATGCTTATCTCATCTGGATATTTTAGGGTTGGCTGAATAAGTCTTTTAATATGAGTTATTGTCTGATCTAAGCGCAGTTTTGATACAAAAATTGAGGCATAATTTTCCGCGATCTTTTGTGGTTTAACAGAGCCATTTTCATTTGTTAACACATCTTTATAAGATTTAATATTGGAATCTGCAACATTCTTTGGTACTTTCAATGTTATCAGGTTTTTTGATTGCTGGTTCTTCATTGCTCTGTTTTGAATAATGGCGCCAAACTTAAATCTGTTGCAATGCCATCATGATTAGATTCAGTTTTCTTATCAGGATTTTGAATTTCGTTGTTTGGTTCAGTGGCAACACTGTCTGTCAAGGTCGTTTGGTTTAAAAAATCAAACTTGTCATTTGAAACGGTTTCTTTCTCAAAATGATTATCGTCTTTTAATAAATTAATAATGTTTTTTGTTACCTTTTCTTTATTAAGGTTTTCATTTTCGGTAACAAGTGCTTGATTTGGTGACAGTTTCCCGTTTTGATAATGTAAATACATATTCACGTTTTCGTTTCCGGTACTTGGTTGCAAGATTAGTTTCTCATTTGTGTGAATTCTTCTTTAAATCTTTAATTTCTTTAATTAAGTCAATAATTGATGAGTTTTTACATAAAATGCAGTAAAATTTGAGTGTTCGGACCCCCTTAGTGTAATCCATCACCTTGACTTCAGAGGCTCTCAATCCCGAGCAGTTTTTATGCATTATGTTTTCACATCCATCACATTTGTAAATTGCACAAGATTCACTTACCTCTTGTGTACATGAAATGCACACATTGGCCATAATTAGAGGTATAGTTAATATTAAATATTAATAAAAACTCAGATCGAGATGTTATCACTGATAGCACTTGTTATCTCACTCTGGCTGACAGGTAGGCACCATAGAAGAAAGAAGAAAATACAGATTTTTGGCTCATTTGGTGCTGTAATATTGCCCCAGTGGGGTGGTGAATTTTCTAAAAATTGTGATTTTTCAAAATTTCTTTGACCACAAAACTGGCTGTATCTAAAATTCTCCGTAGGGTATAATTTTCATTTTAGTGGCGGTTGAAAGCTTAAACTTGGCCCGTTCAAATAGTTTCTGTATACTTTTGGATAAAAAGTTGGATAAAAATTCACTGTTCTTGCAATTTCTATCAATGATTATGCGATAAATCGTAACTTTTTTACAGTTTGACATATCTTACACACGTTATGCGCTACTGTGTCCAATCCCATGGTGGTCTCAAATAAATCTTTGTGGACATTTTACTAACAGTTAAAGCTCTTTTTAGGAATTTTTCAGCAAATTTTTAAAAATTTGCTTTTTGAGATATTTGAATTTTTATTTTATATTTGCTCATAATAAAGACTTGCAACTAATTATCCAAAAGTATGCAGAAATTATTTGAATGGAGCAAGTTTAAGTTTTAAACGCCACCAAAATGATAGTTATACCCTACGCAGCATTTTTGATACAGCCATTGTTGTGGTCAAAGAAATGTTGAAAAATCACATTTTTTGGAAAATTCACTATCCTACTGCGGCAATATGGTTGCACCAAATGAGCCAAAAATATGTATTTAGCTAATTACTTATCATAGCTTGAAGGTGCCTATATTGGTAGGGGAAATATGCCTATTGTTTTTAAATAATGCCTATTGTCGTGGGAGAAATGTTAAAAATATGTTAAGCTACGAAATATAAAGCAATATATTTAATCCTCCTATGGTCCAATCTCTGATCAGAAGACAACACAAAATGACTCCTAGTTAAATATCAAATTATTCTTTTATAGAATCAATTGATTCTCACATTATTTCAAAACAAATTTATCTTATAAACCTGGCAGGTATGTTTTTGTACTGCTAAAAAAATCTTCTTTTTTATATCATTGAAGATATATTTAAAGAAAGAGATCTAGAACAGGCCTAGAATATGATTATTGATTCAAATCTTTATATTTAGACTAAGGCTTGAGGGAATAGCATCCATGGATAGAAGCATCTGGTTCTGACATCACTGTCCCATTAAACCACGACAAATTCCTTGCCACCTCCTAACTACACTTTTCCCCTTTTTTCAATTCTATTTTTCCTCTTTTTATTATTTTTACATTTTTTTTATATTCTTTAATTTATTAGAATTCTTTTATCTTTGTTTTAATATTTTATGGTATGAAAATGAAAAAAATGTAAGAAATCAAAATACCTGTTATTAAGTTTTAGATGAAATAAGATATAAAATTGTTATATTTGAATTTGATTTAAAAATTATCTTGTGTATATTTCAATTCAGTAAAAAGGTCAAAAGGAAGTTAAAATTATATATTTTTTTTATAAGATAAGTAGTTGTAATTATTTTGTCAGAATATAATAAACAGGTACTTTGCTAACAAGTTTTTAAATTTTTACCGATTCAAATGAAAAAAAAAAAAATATGAAAAAGAAAATATAGAAGAGGCGTAGCCAAGGCTGGATATTTAATATTTACTAACGAGGCGAAGCCGTGTCAGGAAAATATTAATTTAAAAGAAAAATGTTTGTCAAATGCAGAGTGAAACCGTAGCAGGTAATCGAATAAAACGAGTGGGGAATGTTTTCATTACTGTATAGTGTAAACCAAGCAAAAATGGTAATGATGAGCGTAGCAAATCTTATAAATTAAGTAAAAATTGTATGGTACATCAAATTCGATTTTTTATTTTAAATTTAGTCTTCTCTTTAGTTTCTTTAAAAAGATGACTTAAGCCGCGCACGAGCTTAAGCTTTTGTGACTTGAAAAAAGTTTATTTATTCTCTTGTAAAAAGTTAGATAGTTGATCTAAATATAAAATTAAAACAATATTTATTAATTTAAATTTCCATGTTTTATATTGTAAATAAATATATTTTAATATTACTATTATAATTGAAAAGAAAATCAATTCTTAATAGCGATCAAATATTAGAAGGTTTAAATAAGAGAAACAGAATTTGTTTTCACTAATTAATTATGCTGTTTCCCCTTTTGACAAAACTTGATGAGATCGATCACAAATTGATAAGGTATTTACATTGGAAGGGAGAGAAAGTTCTCTTCTAAGGGCTAGGTGTTGTGACTAAGAAAACTCCCTTTTCATTTAGTAATTAAATAGCTTGGTTTGGTTTAGTCTTTTCACAGTTTACAAGATTACTTCTTCCTTTCCAAGGCTCTAACTTTTTTCCCCTTTAAATTTTCAGAATCAAAAATCAAATGCTAATTATTTTTATTGAGAGGAGTCCATTAAAGAGTTAAAAGTTCAATATTACTTTATAATTTTATTTAATTAATTTAAAATAAAATCTTAATCATTATTGTATTGAGATTTTACTTTTATTTAAGCTGATATAGTTGGTATGAAGTAAAGATTAATGTTATTTGAAATATTAAAATATAAATAAAAAACGGGTACGGGGTACCTCTGACCTTTTCCTCCTCCTCACCGCATATTTTCAAAAATTTTGCTGAGTCATTAATGCTGGTTAATAACGTCATAAAACATTATTTTCTTAATAGCATAACTAGACCATTCGATTGATTTATTGTGCTAAGTTACAACTTTTTAGAATAAATACACTGAAACCTACGATGTCAACTGACACACAGACTGACAAGTTTGTGGACACAACTTCGGAGGCCTTAAAAACACCTAAAACAGATAATTCTGGTGACAGACATCCCGGTTTCGGATTTCTTTGCTAACCCAATACTTTTTACTATGTACCCATAGTATAAATGAGAAGTAAAAATATATAAATGTTTGGAAATAAAGTAAAAAAAAAATAAATTAAAAAAAAAAAGCTATTGTACCAAAGTGTCATGACTTCCACGGGAAAAAATAGACCCTAAATCAGAGGATATCTGAAGATCAAATGGCTCCGACATTATTTATAAGTCCCTTGTCTCTAATCTAATTTGTGTTAATTAATTACATCAATCAATACAGATGATCTGCTATGGTGATTTCAATTTTCTATACATACTATCATTATTATTATTATCAATAGTCTTATTAAATAAAATTTGGACAGGGGCTTATGTGATAATTGGAAGAACTTATCTCCAATATCTGTATATCTCTGCAAACATGGCTACCTTAAGAAAGCAAAACTTGTCCCCACTTCAGTGAATAATATACGTTCATTTGCCTAATAACTTAAGTTGAATAAAAGCATTTAAACATAAAGTTGTTTTAGGGAAGGTTGATTGAGGCATAATTGTGCTCAAACTTTTCCTATCTAATAAGTTTCTAGCTAATTAAAGTTAAAATTTTTCTAGGCACTCCTCCCCTGCTAGGATTAGAGTTTCAAACAGTTTAAACTTATCTCTCCGTTTTCTTTTAAAGAGAAGCTTCGGAGTAAAGAAAGCAGGCTTGGCAAAGTTGAAAAAAGTTACACATTTTCTTTTACAAACTTCTTTTTTTTATACAAAATACCTTTTTAATAATACTTTTATAAGAAGACAAAAACAATTTACACTTAAATGAGCGCTGTAGGGAAAGGTGACAAGTTAACTTGCGCCGATCACAATCCAGTGAAATGCGAAAGTAGAGCTAAAACAACTTAGTTTTTGTTTTTAATCTTTCAGCAGTTGATCAACCGACAGCTAAAATATATTTGCTACAATTTTCAACTCTTTTTTGTTCTTGTAAAAGTATATGTAAGAATTGGGTAAAGGGTACCCCGGAACTGCACATAAATTGGATTCAAAATTTCATTCTCACTACTTCAGATCGATTCATTTATCCTCGAGGTATAAAACTCTCCTAATTTGTTTTGCTGTAAAAATATCTTTAAACCCAACGCTTACCTATCCACGAACTGAACTTGCTAGATGCTGCTTTACATTAGTGATCGAACAGAAACCTAGTTATAATACTGCCTTCATTGAAATAAATCTTTCTTACTTCTTTGTTACACAGAGGTATACACTTTATCCCAATTTGCACTCAATAGGATATTTTGTTTTATCTTTAACAATTTAAAAAAAAAAAAAATACAAGTCATTCTATAGAATATAAACTAATGTTGATAATAAGATGAGAATAGGCGCATTATTTGGTCTTATATATGCTTAGAATAATACTATATATAGAAGAAGCACTACTGATAACACGAAAGGCGGTTCACTGGAGGACTTAAATAATGCTGCCACCCTAACGATATACAATTTTCTAAAAAAAGTAGGCAATACTTCCGGTTGCTGAATTATTATGTTCTTTATTAATTAATTTTTGATTATTCATAAAATACTAATATAAATATCGGTGCATTACAATATTCTAAGCATTTTAAATTTAGTTTAACGTATTTATTAAAATTATATAAAAAAAAATAGTAGTCCTCGTCAACTAATGTAGATTCTCGTATTCCGCCATCCTTTGCCATCTAAGACCAGTTTTATTAAATACTCTGCAGGTGTTTTAAGTTATTATATTTGTTCTTTACGATCTTTCTTCATTAATAGATATTTATGACAAATATTTAAAATAATGTTTTGTTGTCAGGTTAGCAGCATTACTTAGTTGCACCAGTCAACCGGCTTTCGTGTTAATTTTACAATTTTCTAAAAAAAAGTAGGCAATACTTCCGGTTGCTGAATTATTATGTTCTATTATTAATTAATTTTTGATTATTCATAAAATACTAATATAAATATCGGTGCATTACAATATTCTAAGCATTTTAAATTTTAGTTTAACGTATTTATTAAAATTATATAAAAAAAAATAGTAGTCCTCGTCAACTAAATGTAGATTCTCGTATTCCGCCATCCTTTTGCCATCTAAGACCAGTTTTATTAAATACTCTGCAGGTGTTTTTAAGTTATTATATTTGTTCTTTACGATCTTTCTCTTCATTAATAGATATTTATGACAAATATTTAAAATAATGTTTTGTTGTCAGGTTAGCAGCATTACTTAGTTGCACCAGTCAACCGGCTTTCGTGTTAATTTTACAATTTTCTAAAAAAAAGTAGGCAATACTTCCGGTTGCTGAATTATTATGTTCTATTATTAATTAATTTTTGATTATTCATAAAATACTAATATAAATATCGGTGCATTACAATATTCTAAGCATTTTAAATTTTAGTTTAACGTATTTATTAAAATTATATAAAAAAAATAGTAGTCCTCGTCAACTAAATGTAGATTCTCGTATTCCGCCATCCTTTTGCCATCTAAGACCAGTTTTATTAAATACTCTGCAGGTGTTTTAAGTTATTATATTTGTTCTTTACGATCTTTCTTCATTAATAGATATTTATGACAAATATTTAAAATAATGTTTTGTTGTCAGGTTAGCAGCATTACTTAGTTGCACCAGTCAACCGGCTTTCGTGTTATCAGTGGAATTACATTGTGTTTACGGTCCTGTGCTCCTTCTATATATATAGTATTATTCTAAGTATATATGACTACATTGGCGCTTAATTTTAAAATTGATCGAAAATCAATTAAGCCTTCGGCAAAAAAAGTATTAGGCTTTTTTACTTTTCCTCATTTATACCGTAGAAAAGTGGGAATGAATGACCACTAGGAATGAAACGAATGTATTTACTATCTGAGGACAAGCGAAGCGAGTCCGAAGACGTGTTGCAGTATAAATTGAATGACTTGTATATTCTGAGGACGAGCGAAGCGAGACTGAAGCTGGGAGGATGAGTGTAGCGAATCTGATGTAATAAGGAAAAGTTCCAAGATATCCCATACCCGATTTTTTGTGAGTGCAAACGGGTTATATTAGTCAGCTTGCATGAAATAGTAATAGGATGCTTACAATGTCTATTGGCATTAAACTAAGGCTAACGAAGCGAGCTCAAACTCTGATATTGTTAAGGTATTATTGATTGTCAGCTCTCGTGGAATTAAGACGAGCTAAGTGAGTCTAGGCTCTTTGATATATAGGTTAAATCAAATTGGTCTAAATTTAAACTTAATTACTTTTTTCTTTTTATTTTTCGGACACAGGATGGGACGGAATGAAAACTTCACCAAACTTCATTCCGTCCCATCCTGTGTCCGAAAAATAAAAAGCATAAAACAATGGAGACTAATACTAAAAATAATAAACTTAATTAGATAAATTTTTGATATCAACGATTATTTTAAAAATATATTCGTGAAATTTAAAAACAGTTGAAACTAATACCGATAGTAAGTTGAACCTTCGCTGTGATATAAGTGGGTGTTATAAAAATATAGTCTTGTAAAATTGATAATATAGCTAAAATATAGCTAAATATAGTCTTAATGGTCATTTATAATATAGCTTTAAACGAGTGCTAAATTCAAAAGGTATGCAGCCATTTTTTTGCAACAATAAAATTATGTTTTGGAATGCACACCATGACCTAAAAATTTATTACTGTGCCGAATTTGTAACTCTGTAGTATCAACACACAGGGAGCTATAACAATTGCACGTGCCATATACAGTGCGATACATTTCAAATACAGCCCAAATATATGCCATGATTACTCAGCTCCGCATGGAGCAATAGCGATAAAATTGGTATCTACCCCAATTAAGTCGACCACTGGAAGATTAAATACCTAATATTTTTGGTAATCGCTTGGTATGCATGGGAATGTGATTTTCTGCAGTAATTTTAAAAAGTTTAATTGGAGTTTACAATATGGAACATGTCGTATGGATAATTTCTGAAACTTTATCATGTCCTGGACAATTTGATACCAACTTCGCGTAATTCTGGTGATTTTTCCAAGGTCTTTAATAGGTATGCTCCAATAAAGATACTGTAGAAATACACATTTTGGTAATCAGATTACCATGCATGCCAGACTATAGGGACCTTAGTACACTAACTGGATCACTGACTGGTCACTGTCACCTCCGATAACACTTCCATACCATTGGTATCTTCCATACCAGTGTGTAGGCTTTGTGAATCGGAAACCGAAACTGCCTCTCACACACGTTTGAGATGTGAAGCCCTAGCCTTTAAAGGTTCTTCAACTTTGGTAGCAGCACTCTCACTATGTTTGACTCTACCGATGGATCACTGGTCAAAAAGATCCTAGACCTAGTCCAGGGAAAAGTATTAATCTGCCGTGGACCTATTTAGGAGATTGTACAATTGACTTCCAGTCGCAGTGCAAATGGGGTCTATCCTCGACTCCAACCCTAATCATTAATAATAATAATAATGCCAGACTAACCAAACAAATAAGTGGGTATTTGAACTTTCAGTGGTCAACTTAGTAGGGGTCGATTTCATTTTTATCGCGATAGCTCCACACGAAGCTGAGTTAATCAGGGTGATATATTTAAAGTGTACCAACTTGTATATTCTCTCACATACAGATAGAAAAATTGGTAAGAACTACTTTACATATCTTAAACAAAAACATGAAACGGATAATTTAGGTATACTATCAGTTTTAAATTTAGGGAAAATATCGATTTCGGATTTTAGTGCTATCAGATTACTTGTGCTATTTACTGACTTTATAAATTACGAGTAGAAAAGGTAAATTGGGAAAGGGTAAATGATTAAGTAGACAACTATTTTTAAGTTTAGCTATTGTGTGGTGTATAAGTTATCTGAAGGATCCAATTACTTGAGGTTGTCTCTGTTCCACTCGTTTGCCATACTATACATGGTTAAAAATGTAGCTCTTTTGTAGTTATGCCTTTTTACAGCAAATTTTCACTGCGACTTCTTAATTAGTTCTTATCGTATGTATGATCAAATTAAGAAATTTACTTACATTGCTTTTTAAAAGTTTATATTCTTAATCTGCTCTAATTTTTAACTACTACATTTTTATAAACAATATTGACATTGCTTAATCTTCAGTCGCCCATGTGGTTTAAATTTTAATTCAGATAAATATATATCTACTAAACGAGGTTAGAATAACTCGCATGTTTAATGTTTACCTAATCTACAATTTGTTTTAAATCACTGTTGGTACAAAATTGGGGAGGGCCTATAACATGCTTTACTCTCTTAAGCAGTAGCATAAGTAGTAATGCTACTGTTTAGGTTAGGAAGCATAAACCTGAAACTTCATGTTCTTGTTCAAAACTTAAACAAGAAATAAATTGCAGCTATCAAACTACCGACATTCTGCGCAGAGCTACAGAATTAGTTTGTCGCTTCGAAGTTATATATTCATATTATTTATTAATTAATGAATTCCGAGGTTGTTATGAAGATTTAAAATTTCGGTGGTGTCCGTGTCAATAGGTGAAGAATCTGACGTATTGCTTTCACTGTTGGAGGCATCTTCAATGATGTAGGACATCATGGATTAAAAACAAAATGCTCTACAAAACTGAACTCAGTTTTGTGTACACAATGCTCAGTTCAGTTTTGTAGAGCATTGTGTTTTTATCCATGATGTCCTGCATCCCTTAAGATGCCTTCCACAGTGGAAACGAAACGTCGGATTGTACTAAGCTTCTACTTGTTAAGATTCAATTTCGGACCGATATTATTTTATTCAGAGCCCCAAATATTATAAAAAACGACACCCAACTTTTTTGTTTACCATTGGTTGTTTACACCATAGCATTATTGAAAGGGACTTTTTTTGTTTGCGTACCGAATTTATGTTGCTAGATTGAATTTATTCGACTAATAAAGAAAAAAGAATCGCTTAAAAAGTCTAATTACATTTTTATAATTTGTTAAATAAAAAATTTCTTTAAGATTGGGAGCAATCTTAAAGAAATTTAAGATCAATTTGTAGTTGATAAATGAATTGCTTTAATTAAATCTTATAACACCAATTGCTTATAATTCTGAAATTATTGTTACAGGTAAACCTGAGCCAAAAGTTCGGTGGCTTGTCAACGGTGTTATAGTTGACGAAGAGTATGAACACAATTCTGGAGATGTAATAGAAAATAGATTGAACTGGAGGCCAGTTACGAGAAAAGATTTGAATTCTATATTTAGCTGTCAAGCTAGTAATACTAATCTGACAGACCCGCGAGAAACTTCTCTCGTGCTTCATTTATTTTGTAAGTTTTTATTTATTACTTAGAGTTCTTAATAATAAATTGGTAGCGATTACATTGGAACTTTTCACAACTTAGAACTGCACATGTGTTTTATCTGACACCTGATCCCATAATACCCTTAATGTCTTGAAACTCCATCCTGTCGGAGGGTTGACGATTCTACCACATTGTGAAAGAAACAATCAAATTGGAATACGCCTAAAAGTTTCACAACTTTTTACGTCGATAGAATAATCTAAACTGACTAATTGTACTGTGTAGGGCATTCACAATAAAAGTGCTTTTGGCAGAAAATGAAAATACAATTTGTTGTATATTCATTTATATTGTTGTATGATGCAGGAAGCAATCATATCGCAATACGCCTAAAAGTTTAACAACTTTTTACATCTTTATGTATTAATCTAAAGACTTAAAAAGTTGTTAAACTTTTAGGTACCATTAGCCAGTGTAAATTAGTAAACTGGCTAATGGTACGAAGTGGACCTAAACTCAGCCCTTGTTTTATTGACACTAATAATGCAAAATAATGCATTCTTACTCTTGGCAAATAAATTTATTCTAATGTCAATATTTAAGCTTCAATTTTGCGTTAAAATGATCTGCTTTTACACTTTGAGTACTTATTCCCACCAAAATAAAAAAGTGTTCTTTAAATAAAAAATGAGTGTCTTGTATATTCATCCCTAATACCAAAAAGCCCAATAGGAGCTACCTTCTTTTAATTTACTTTTCTATATTTTTTCTGCAAAATTCGGTGTTGACCGAGACACTAGTTGTTAACTACACCAACAAAAAAAGTACCTTAGAAACAGTTTATTCCTTACTAGAAACAGTGCCCCACGTTTCATTAATTTATGGTTTATGGCTTTGTAAAAACAAAATAGGAGGTTTTTAAAAACATCTGAAGCGGATAATTAAAGTGACATCCTGATTTTTATTTTTTTAGCAAACACAATACTTTTCTACTGTATAAATTATGAAAAGTAACTAGAACTAAAAATTAAATGGTGGAATAGATTTTGTGTCGGTAATCTTCACAGCTGCAAAATATTAGTCTGTGCCTACTGAAATAAAGGTTGAAGACATTTTGATCCGTAAGTATTCTTATCTCGAATCCACATATTGGATATAAACTTCTCTCGTGCTTCATTTATTTTGTAAGTTTTTATTTATTACTTAGAGATCTTAATAATAAATTGGTAGCGATTACATTGGAACTTTTCACAACTTAGAACTGCACATGTGTTTTATCTGACACCTGATCCCATAATACCCTTAATGTCTTGAAACTCCATCCTGTCGGAGGGTTGACGATTCTACCACATTGTGAAAGAAACAATCAAATTGGAATACGCCTAAAAGTTTCACAACTTTTTACGTCGATAGAATAATCTAAATTGACTAATTGTACAGTGTAGGGCATTCACAATAAAAGTGCTTTTGGCAGAAAATGAAAATACAATTTGTTGTATATTCATCCCTAATACCAAAATAGGAGCTACCTTCTTTTAATTTACGTTTCTATATTTTTTCTGCAAAATTCGGTGTTGACCGAGACTCTAGTCGTTAACTACACCAACAAAAAAAGTACCTTTACACAGAAACAGTGCCCCACGTTTCATTAATTTATGGTTTATGGCTTTGTAAAAACAAAATAGGAGGTTCTTAAAAACATCTGAAGCGGATAATTAAAGTGACATTCTGGTTTTGATTTTTTTTAGCAAACACAATACTTTTTTACTGTATAAATTATGAAAAGTAACTAGAACTAAAAATTAAACGGTGGAATAGATTTTGTGTCGGTAATCTTCACAGCTGCAAAATATTAGTCTGTGCCTACTGAAATAAAGGTTGAAGACATTTTGATCCGTAAGTATTCTTATCTCGAATCCACATATTGCAATATTCTATTATTACAATATTTTTCCCTTGTTCTTTTTTTTCTTACCTTATTCTATAGAAAAATATCGTAATATTGAGCATATATTTATATGTATACGATACGTGTAAAAAAAGTTATTGGCATATTTCGTGACGCTATATGAAATCGAGGCTATGAGCCGATAGAAAACTACCACTTATACGAAAACAAAAATCCAAAGTCAATTTTTTTCTTTTTGTTGTAAAATATTTAGTAGAGCCAAAATAGATGAAAAATTGTTAGAAAGAAATTGAGTATAGTGGAGGGGGGATGTCACAGGGGTTTATTGTCTTTTATAACCAATTCTCTTTTATTTCTGTTTAAATTTTATAAACGTAACATTATTCATGTTGAGTTATAATGTTATATACTATACTTAAGGTACATATTTTTGTGCAGATTCTTAAAGTATTTGATTGAGAAAGAAAAAATAATTTTATGAATGGTCTTATATCAAGCGAAATTAATTAAGCAATTTGTAAATTGAATTGATTTACTATTTGTTATTTCCGTTACGCTATGGGGTTTGAGAATTTTAGCTTTTGTTTGTTTAAATTTGCTGATTTATTTAGAGACGCTAAATTAGGACTATTAGGCGATTCGCAAAGTCTAAGTAGATTTAGCGGTGTACTTGTATATCTAATAAACTAATAGGAAATAATTTTACGTCTAAAATATAATCTTTTTTTTACATATCCGTTTGTCTGATTGTTTCCCTACCTAATGTGACGTCATTTTCAACAAACCACGGATATTGTTAGAAGATTTATTATATAATAGTGGGAAAGGTACCAAGGAATGCAATAAAAAAGTGCTGTCCTACAATTGGAAACTGTTCTATAATACGACATTTGTCAGTATTGATGGCTCAACATAATCTTTTGCCCCACTCTGTTTTATTACGTCTAACTCACTAGGGCGCCTCAGAGCCTGAACTTCAATTAAAATTACAATAAATATAAAGTGAGTATTTTGATACGACGTTGCGTATTCGATTAAGAGACTAGGAAGCAGTTACCCGGAGACTATCATATGCTTGGTGGTCCTGAAAAGGGCCGTTGATACTGAGGCCGGGCGCAAATTCATGACAGCGGATACCTCAGTTGTGACCTGCTAGTCTGAGTAAGACAGCGGAAGCTAACCAACAAGCCAAACGCAAAAAAGACAGCGTGGCTGCCAAGCAAAGATGTGAAGAGGGGAGCCAACGCGAAAATCCCCCTAAAGGACAGCGTGACTGACGAGTATAGATATGAAGAGAGGTGAGAAGGGTAAGCAGATTAAAAACATCAAGCCAGTTTCAATTCCTCCGTTGAGACTTCATATCAGTAGTCAGCAGATGTCAACAGGTTGAAGTTAAGCGGAATAACAACTCTTGAGACAAGTCAAAGATCCCATCTTGGTTACTTCTTGCTTGCTTCTCCTTGCTTAGAAAATGCTCGATTTCGAGCGCCTTATATCCTATTAGCAAAAATTAAAGGCTTGTGATTTGGTTTATTAGGGAAGTTTAGAGTGAAAATGTCCGCACCAATTGGGGAACAGGAAAGAGAGTTACACATCTTACTGATGCTACTTAACATTAAGCATAATTAATAATTAATAAATATGAAGAAATTGGGTTTTCTGGCAACAGCAAGGCTGCCGGTATCAATTTACCAGACACGAATGGTATGTCATCCTTGGCAAGCAAAACTTATATCATTGTATACTACGGTTTTTTTACTATGCGAGAGAGGGCTTGAGAGCCCTCTGAGTTGAGAAATTATTGACAGAGTGGGATCAGGCAAAGTCGAGCTATCAATAATGACGAATGTCCATAACGGAACAGTTTCCAGATTTAGTATAGAACATTGCTTGTTATATTTCCTAGGTGTCTTTCGCACAAATATATTGTTTCAACTAATCTCGTTTTACAAAATGTAGTATCAGCTGATAAATTATTATTTTTTAATTTATTATTATTGCATTGGAATCAAAGTTCATAGCTATTGCTTACCTTTCTCCTATTTTAATAGTAGGGACTATTACAGTGAGGACACTTTTTCATCGAATATCCTCATTTTAAACATATACTGACCCCAAATCCGTAAACAAATTTATGTTTGTTTGAATAATCTCGCACTTTCTTGTAAAGACAGAACGTCTCAACCAAAACTCAAAGAGAAAATCTGTGAGCTGTCAACTGATTCTAAGGAAATCCAACTTGGCGGCTTATTAATGAGTTGTAAAACAGATTATTTTTTAATTTCTTTTATTTATTTTAACAAAATAAATTGTGAAACAGTTTATTTGTTTGATTTATTCATTATATATCGATTTGTTTATAAACATGTAAAGGTATTTTGTTCTTCAACGGGACTACAACTATTTAGGAAAAAACGTAATAGGGGTTAAATTGGTAATTTTACTGTTCATTATTTTTGTGTTACAAATATCGAAAACATTAGGATTACAATGGGGAAGAGATTTTGTTTTTAGCTTTAGCAAGGCTTAGTGTGTTGTGTAATAGTAGCGAAAATTAAGGCAAACACTGTTTTAGCTCATTTACACCGACAACTAGCCAAGGGGAACTTTAATTACGTGTAAATAGATTATTTTGCGTTTAAGGCTGTAAAATAATGTCAGAAGAGTGTTGCTGGTAATTAGGTAGTGCGGTCTTGTTGTTGAAATGGTCCCTAGATCCGGTACTAACCCCTAAATCAACACCGCCCTACATTATATTCAAATAGAATAATTTTCAGGGCTATTATATGTGGGAGCGAGGGGTTTGGTTAACGGTCTAAAGCCAGGGAAAGGGCTGGCAATAAGAAGACCGGGTGAGGCGAACTAAAGTCTTGCTTCAGCTAGCTAAGACCCCCGTGGGGATTCTTGCCGCCCACCCCAACACTACCTAAAGCCTAAAACAACCTAAATATATGCCACTAATAAACATGATACTGCATACTTCTCTTTAAGACCTCCTAAAGAAAAATTTATATCTTGTGTTACATTAATTCCATTATATCATACACTCCTTACGTTAATATACATACATACTATGTATATACATATATTAGTATTACATCACTCTACTTGCTCTTTATACAAAATAAATATATCACCCTAAATATTACTAAACAACCTGGTACCTCTACCTGTATAACTTATAACAACAGTATAGGTATTTCATTATTTTTGTTAACGTGTGAAAAAAAATTAAAGGAGTCTCCGGGGACTTAGCGTATCTCGAACTTAACCTATACGGAATTGCCCTTTAAGCTTGAGCTTTATTCTTAAAGATTCTGAGCTGCTAGCTTCTACTCTTTTCTATTTATTATTATATTTTTTATATGTCGTACAATTATGTTTGAGTAAAATTAATTAAAATCACATGTATTAAAGTGCATAGAAAAGGTATTAATGAGTATAGAACAGATATGAAAGAGTATATCGAAGAGTGTAGAACGGATATGAAAGACTATATCGGAAGAGTGTAGAACGATATGAAAGGTATATCGAAGAGTGTAGAACGGATATGAAAGAGTATATCGAAGAGTGTAGAACATATATGAAAGAGTATATCGAAGAGTGTAGAACGGATATGAGAGTATATCGAAGAGTGTAGAACAGCTATTGAATAGTATTTTAAAGAGTATAAAACAGATATTTAAAAGAATAGAACAAATATTAAAAAATATATCAAAGAAAATAAAAAATAAATTATAAAGTGTATGAACAAATACTAAAATGTATATCAATAGTAAAGAACATTTATTAAAGAGAATAGAACAGATATTAAAGACTTAGTTAAAGAGTATGAAACAGATATTAAAGAGTTTAGAACAAATATTAAAGAGTAAAACGAAAATTATAGAACAGATATTAAAGAGAATAGAATATATATTGAAATGTAGAACTTACATTGAAGATTATAGAACAAATAATTATAGAATAATAATTAATTACATTCTTTCGGGGGCAGCGCCACGAAATCTTATAAGAGGGAACCAAAATTAATGTTTTACTCCCTTAAAACACGTTTCAGGACAAAAGAAGTTGTTTGGGGGGAGGGGCTCCCCAAAAGTTTGTAAGAAAGACCCAACTAGAAATAATTAAATTACTTAAAAAAATATAAAAGTATGAGTATAACAATAATTCAACTACGTCGTCTGAGAATAAAATCTTGTATGCAACTCGGGAGTAAAATTAAATTTTCCTATGCAATAATTACCTACCTCGACTTAACCTTAGAAGTTAAATTTAAAAATCTTTAGCATGGCCTCGAGAGTTAAATTCATAATATTCAGTTTCGGCTCAGGAGTGAAATTCATATACCTTCAACATCATCTTGGGAGTTAATTGTATTAATTAGTTATCTTAGCTTTCACTAGACAACTAATTAAACTTAATGCGTTTTATTATTTGACTCTTCTTGGTTTATAAACTTAGAATAATACTAGGAGCAGAGGACCGTATAAACACAATGTAATTCCACTGATAATACGAAAGCCGGTTGACTGGTGGACTTGGCTTAAGTAGGGGTTCCACCCTAACAACAAAACATTATTTTAAATATGTGTCATAAATATCTATTAATGAAGAAAGGTCGTAAAGAACAAATATAATAACTTAAAACACCTGCTGATTATTTAATAAAACCTTAGATGGCAAAAGAGTAGCGGAATACAAGAATCTACATTTAGTTGACGAGAACTACTTTTAATATAATTTTAATAAATACGCTAAACTACCATTTAAAATGCTTTAAATATTGTAATGCATCGATATTTATATTAGTATTTTATGAATAATCAAAAATTAATTAATAATAGAACATAATAATTCAGCAACCGGAAGTATTGCCAATTTTTTTTAGAAAATTGTATATTGTTAGGGTGGCAGCATTATTTAAGTCCTCCAGTGAACCGCCTTTCGTGTTATCAGTAGTGCTCCTTCTATATATACATAGTATTATTCTAAGCTCATAAATGAGTAAAACTCATATTTTATCATTTCTCTTAAGAAATATAATGATACGCGGGAAATATAAGCTAAGGGGTTAAACGTTCCCTTCAAGTTGTATAGTTTACTATTTCGGTAAAACAACCGACCTCGGTGTACTTAAGTTAGAAATATTTATTCCCCCAACTTTTTTAAGTGGGGTTTTGTAAGCGTATTAAGCTAAGTATAAAAGTTACCGGGGAAACCAAACGTTGGTAAAACCTGTCGATAGACATGTCGCTTGCTATGATGAATTTTATAACTAGCTCCACAGAAATTTCTTTTACATCGTTTCGTCTCAGTTGAAAAGTTTTCGGCTGAGAAAAAATTGTTACTTTTTAAAGCGAGATAAAGAATATTAATATTGCTATTTCAAAAAGTAATCGAGAAGATAGAAAAGTTTTACTGAGTATAAAGCGCTCAAGTTCTCTTCCATTCATTACTTTTCCTTACTTGTCATAAGCAATATTAATACATCAACCCTTTGAAATATTTAATAATTCCAATGATTAAACTATGTTCTTGTGCGGTTAGAGTCTGCTTTCAAAGAATCTAGAAACTAAAGAAATTTAAACTAATTTCATTTCAATTTTAAATTCAGCTTTAAATTTTCTTAGAAAGTAAAGATAAACGAAATACACTTCAAATTAAACTAATATGACACAAATAAATTTAAGTTTGTGTTTAGTGTACCCATGTCCTTATTTTTAATTTTAAAATCAGTAAGAAGACAATTATGTTTTATCGTTGCTCTTTTTGATTATATATTTATTATACACACACTTATAATATATATATATATATATATATATATATATATATATATATATATATATATATATATATATATATATATATATATATATATATATATATATATATATATATATATATATATATATATATATATATATATATATATTATATATATATATATATATATATATATATATATATATATATATATATATATATATAATATATATATATATAGGTGTGTGTATAATTTTCACTTTAACGTATAACAAATTTAATGCTGTGAAACCCTATATATTTGTAATCTATAATAGGGCATTATTTTTTGTAACAATTAGTATAGTTTAAGTGTATTATGTACTAGGTAACGACGTTAGTTTTTTTTTCTCAACTACTGCAAATATATTGACTGTCTAGCGAAGTGAGACCGTAAATATTGCTAAGGCTAAGAAAAAGACTCTAAACAATCATGCAGCATATGACATTTTTTCAGAGAAAGGTGACAATAGCAAATAAAAACTTTTTGAAAACAAACCTTTTTAGTGATAAGAAATGAAAATACATACGTCTTTTTCCTTTAAATGTCATTAAAATGATATGTGTGATAGATGAAATGCAATAACGTTTTTTTAGTATTTTACTATTTTATTGGGAATAAGTACGTTTTTTTAACGTTGTTTAGTTTTATTCTAGCGTTATAACGGTGATTTGATATTGCGGCACTTTTGATTACTATCTATTTAAATGTTTACTTTATCTTCGTATGATGTATATAACTGTTACCCCTTAGGAGGTAAAAGATTTTCCCAATACAAATTAGTGAAAAAAACCTTTTATGTCACGGTAATGAAAAAAATGTTTAGCTTTGTTTTTGGGCATTTAAGTTACTATTTTACTGCGTTTCTCTAAAAGAATATATTTTTAATATTCTAATTTTATGACTTTAGTAATAGTAAGTAGATATTACAGAGGGTTTGCCAAGTTAGTTTGATGACGCGAAGCTGAAGGAAAATGGTTATAGTGGTTAAAAGTTTAAGCTGACTTGGAAGATGTCAACCATACAGGATATAAGTTGTTTGCTTTTCTGATTGTAGGATAAAGATAATGTCTTTGTTTTGCCTCTTTATCGAGAGTATATGAAAGGGTTGCGGGGTAAAGCACGTTAGCAGAGCCCCTTCCATAATAGCTCCGGCATTATTTGGATGTGATTGTGATTAAATTTGAGGTTGTTGTCGTGTATAGAATGGGATGGTATTAGGGGAGTCTATCCTCAATTTCCTATCTTTCAAACCCTGCCTGAACCCAAGGGATTCATTACTGAGCTTTCCTTCGACGACATGACCCTGTCTTACACCCATTCCGCTCCATCTACATTTTAAGTGCTACCACCCGAAAAAAAACTCTCCCCCTTACACATTTTCGATTCACTGTTAAAATATATCAAACACGGACTCTTTCTTGAGTCTGTTATTTTGAAAAGCTTCTCACGTCGATTTTGTAAAGAGGCCTGAATTTTTGCTCTCGGGGTCTGGAGGAGGCAGATGAAGGGGCAGATTCCATCACGTCCGTCCTCGTCTTCCTCGCTCTCGCCTTCTGACGTGTATAAATGAACTTAAACAATCTCCCGCTTTTTTATTTTTTAAATAAAATAATAAAATGGGATTTATTCCAACGCGTTTTATATACAGAGTTCTATTGAGAATTCTATATACTAAAGTATGTCTGCTTCATATCAGATAATGTATAAGAAACAAATTCCTTACTTGTTGCATTGCCAATTCTTTTTAACTGTGTATATAATAAATATAACAATAATACTAATAAAGCATGTTTAAGTGGTAACAAATAGTTTAGAAATAGTTAAAAAATAATTTATGATCCAAGAAAGTTAAGAATACGATTATTTCTTAACTTTCGTTACTTAACCAGTAAGTTGGTTCCTAAGGCGAAGTCGAGGTACCCAATGCATTTAACTCCCAATGCGAAGCCGAGATAAAATTACAAATAACTCCCAACGCGAAGCCGTGAGAGTTTTATTTTTTTGTCAGGTCCCCTTAATAATTTCGGAGGTACCTACATTTTTAAGGGAAGCAATCAATTTCTTTGAAGTAACCAACAAAAAACTTATTAATCGACATTTATTGCTCTAAACAAAGTCCAACGTTCTAACTAGGCTGGGAAATGAGATTTTATTGCTGCGGAAACTTGTTTATTGACGAGCGAAGCTAGTCAATGATTTATATTTAAGGGAATAAAATCGCTTTACAGCCATGTTGCATATACACTTTATTTAGGGGCACAGCCAAAAAAATAAAATAAAGATATATTAAATATTTTATGTTATTTACTTTACTTACCACTATTAGTTTAATTACCAGTATTAGGGTAAAATTTAATTTTACTGCCGGCATACGTAAATTAAATGTTTTATTGGCTTAGCAATAAAACCAGTCTTTATTGACATTTTTGAGGCTGTAAATTATACACTTACAGCCGTCCTTAAAAAAATCTTTTACGCATCAAATCACGTGTAGACGTTTTTTGTTTTAATGTCGTTAAGTGTTCCGAAGGTTTTTGAGGGAGTGTTTTTGTTAAGGAGCATCGAGCGTGGTCAGTAAGTTAATGGGTGACCGCTAGGATTTAAACGGACGTTGTTGCTGTTTTAGAACGAACGAAGAGGTACCGTACTTCAATGTAAATTAGGTATTCTCGTATTCTGAGGACGAGCATAGCGAACCCTAGGAGAGTTCCGTGGTATACTGTACTCGATAAATTTCAATGTAGATTGGATAAATAACCTTTTAAAACATATTTGATGTTTTATATCAAGATCTTGTAAAAGAAATATAAGTTATGAATATAAATCTGGCATTTTAGGTTAAAAATGAATCAATAAAATTATGCTTTTAACAAGAATTATTTTATTTTGCTATTTGAAGTTTTAATGTTTCTGGGTGTAGTTGCGGTTGAAATCATGTTGACCACAGAAAACTAGTCCGAAAACTTTTAGCCCTTTATTGTCTTATAAAATGAATTAGATTTAAAGGCAAAACCTCGTTTGAAACTGTAAAGACGTAAATCTCGGTCTTCGAAAGATTTGTCAGAAACAAAGTCATCCTTGAGATTTGCGGGTTACAGAGAAGTTTCGGACTCAAGTTTTGTCTCGGCAATTCTCGACATGACTGGAGAGGGTGGGCTCCAAGTAAATCAGTAAGAGAACGAAGATTAACTTTCAACTGTAGAAAATTTTCTTGCCTTTTATTCATGTTAAAGGAGTTCGGGGAGGAAGGTTAAATTGTTAAGTTTATCCTACTATACGGAGAGATAGGGATGAGACGTGATTTTCCTAACCCAATCCTACTGCCAATACTCTCGTATATCCGGACTCGTGTATCAAAACTTTTTATATCATGTCATAGAACTTATTTCCTTGTATAAATATTCCTCCTTAATATATTCCATTACAACTGATCCAATTCTTTTTACAAAAGAGTGTGTTCAACTGATCCAATTATTTTCTCAAAACATTTTGTTCAACTGATTCAATTCTTTTTACAAAAGATTGTGTTCAACTGATCCAATCAATTATTTTTACAAAAGAGTGTGTTCAACCGATCCAATCAATTATTTTCACAAAAGAGTGTGTTCAACCGATCCAATCAATTATTTTCACAAAAGATTGTGTTCAACTGATCCAATCAATTATTTTCACAAAAGAGTGTGTTCAACCGATCCAATCAATTATTTTCACAAGATTTGTTCAACTGATCCAATCAATAACCGATCCAATCAATTATTTCACAAAAGATTGTGTTCAACTGATTCAATCAATTATTTTCACAAAACATTATGTTCAACTGATTCAATTATTTTTACAAAAGACTGTGTTTAACTAATTTAATTCTTTTGACAAAAAGCTATGTTGTGTTCAACAGATCAAATTCTTTTTACAAAAGATTGTTCAACTGATCCACTTTTTTGACAAAATTCAGTGTTTAATTGATTAAATTCTTTTTACAAAACATTGTGTTCAACTGATCCAATTATTTTTTCAAAAGAGTGTGTTCAACTGAACTAATCATTTTTTTTTTTAGAAAACACTGTTCATACATGAACCTACTTTTATTTATTATGTTTATTTTATAGTTTACCTTGTTTGTTTTTGTTGGCATATCCAATTTAGTGTTTTTAATTTTCACTTTAGTTATTTGCCTTTTATGATTTTACTTTGATTTATGTCCCTTGTCCACCAATGCATTAATACTCTTTTAAGCCGCTTTATACAACAAACTCGAAAGATCGCAACTTCTGTTGCTCTAAGGATCTGTTGACATATCGCATCTCTACACACACTAGAAAAAAGAAGAAGAATCGTTTTTTAGTAGAATCTAAATTTCGCCAGTTTTGCGACAAGTGCGTTACAACTTAACCAAGTAAATTCAATTAATTATCAAGTTTCGAATAACAATTAATAGTGTCAAAATTAGTTAGAAAGTTCCACTTAATAGATTGCAATCATAGTTTATCAGTTTGTGCTGCAGTGAACCTGTAAACAAGGATATCAGTGCTGCGTTGGGCCTAACCTATATCCGTCTGGACTCAAGTTGGATTTAGCCTTTACCTCCAGCCTCTCTCAAAGGAACCTCAATCATCATGGTCACCCCACTTTATATTCTTTTTGAATAATAGGGCTGGTGGGTACTTGTTTATATAGGTTTCAACTGTTATTAATCGATGCTATTTTGGTTATGCCAATGTAAAGTTTAATGCCTTTAATTACACCTCTACTGGTTTCGAATTGTGTTTTTTACTGCCAAATTTTTTACCTTTCAACAATATATACAGTCCTCCTCTTTTCGTTATCTGCATACCGCTAGGCTGGTGTAGAGCAAACAAACACCATGTTCTTTCCTGGTCCTCCTCTTTTTCTTTTTCTTCTTCATACCAAAATGATGTTGTATAATCAATTTTTTGGCAGATAAACTTTATACCGCGCGCCAAATTAACTATAACTATAATGATTTTACTCATTATATACATTGCTTCTAAAATTGGATTTGTTATTATGTTTCAGTGGCTCCATTAGTAGTTAACATAGTAAATAAACCTGACAGACTGGTAGCTGATCAGAGATACGAAGTTACTTGTGAGACGGCTGGATCCAGGCCTCCTTCTATTATTACCTGGTATAAAGGAAAACGCTTACTGCGAAGAGTTAAGGTAATTTGCATTATGATTGTATAAAAAATTAAGTCGGGAATGCACGATTATAAACTTATGTTCTATATGTTTAGATAAAACTAGTTATGTTTTTTAAATTACTTTTTAGATAGCACAACTGTATCTATATAGACTGATTTTTGTACAAAGTTTTAACTTTCTAGTACAAATACCATGGGAGCTACGATGATAAAAAACACACACATATTGGCAGACAACTTTGTGAAAACCACTCAGAAGGTCTTAAAAAACCTAAAACGGATAATTCCGGTGGCATCCCGGCTAATCTTTTTCGTACACAATACTATCCGTATATACCTACGGTGTAAATGAAAAAAAGTAAAACTGGTGTTACCTATGTGTTTTGGCTCTAAAATTATTATTTTATTGCCAACCTCTGTAAAATAGACTTTTCTAATTATTTTAATTGATGCTCGCATTTTTCTTAGCTTACTTTTAGACAAATCAACTTAGGAACTATAATGTTTGCGGAATCGAAAATTTAATGCATGACAGAGCTTTCCGTAAATAAAAGATCCAATATAACTTTTAAATTGTAATAACTATATTTCCTCGATAGTTAATAAAATTGTATTCTTTGCAAATAATTGAAACGTAAAATAAAATTGTTTAATTTTTATTAGGAATAAATTAATAAAGTTGATTAATTTTCAATTAATCAACAAAATTTGTGCAAAAGTTTGTAATTATTTTCTTTTAAAATATAAATCAACAGGTAAATATTTTGATGTACAACTTTTGATATAACTTTTTATTTATTTTTTACTGCTGAAATTTTAAATAAATAGATTTAATTATATCTACAAACCTCATTGTTTATAACCTTAATAAAATTATACAAATTAAAAAGTTCAATCAAAATTAGTTGTTACAATTGCTAAAAATCAACCTAGGGGATGACAGGAAGTCATTATAAAATCAGATTGTTGGGACGTCAATAACCCGGTTTTTTCTAAAAATCAGTAAAATTAGGAATTACAATTTTTCGCCGCGTAAAAATTCCTCATACAAGTATTTTGATGCACTTTTCACAAAAGTCGATACGATCACTTTTAATGTCAAAAAACGGTAGTAAATTATCGGAAAATTTAAATTATATGGTCGTGCGCGACGTTTTTTACGGCGCTGAATCCAAATTTTTTTGATTGTTGTCTTGTTATAATGCGTGAATTCTTGATTAAGAATCCTTTTTACCTCAGATTTTTAACGTCAGGTTTATGCCTTTTAAGTTGAACCAAAGCGTTTCTACTTGTCCAAAAAAATTTCGGATCTCTTAAAGGAATTGCTTTAAAACATTTTTTTTATATTAGCATTAACGTAGCTTTAAATTAGTGCGAATAGTGATGTGCAGTTTCGATTTTGGAATTATTACTATAGTTTCTATAACTTATGAAAGACGTATGACATTTGTTGAGAGTGATTCGGAAAAAATGTGAAAGAAATAATGTTCACAGTGTCAAATGTTGGACAAGAAACTTCGCCAATCAAAATTTGCCTGGCTAGCAGACCCTAAGCCCAGAATTAATAGTTTTTTAAATATCATAGAAATCGAAATGTTTTTTTTTTTTTATTAAATATGGTACCAAAATTAACCGTATTGAGAATAGGATCTCATAAAAACTAGGTTGTTGAAAAGTCAATAACTCGAGTTAGCAAAATTTAAGAAAATTGTTAAAATTATAGTTTACACATTTTTATTTTTGTTGAAATCAATGTTTTTGAGGAATCGTGATAAACCGATCCGGAGCCGATAAGACGATTACAAGTAACCTAAACCCCTAAAAAAACGATAAATAACCGAAATAAAGTCGGTAATAAGCTAATGTTGAATAGTTTGTCGATTTTGGAATTAGATTGAAACGAGTCAGAAGTAGCTATGAGCATCTAAGTATTCAATAAAGTAATGTTAATAAAATATTCAGGCCCGTATTCAAAGACGTTTCCTAACATTTTCCTAACATTCTCCTAACTTTTTCCTAACATTTTCCTAACATTCTCCTAACTTTTTCCTAACGTTTTCCTAACATTTTCCTAACATTCTCCTAACTTTTTCCTAACATTTTCCTAACTTTTTCCTAACATTTCCTAACGTTCTCCTATCATGTTTTAAAAGTCTTTTAGAGGCTTCGCATGATTTTATTTAGTAAGAACCTAAGGTAGTTATGTCAAAAAGTGATATCATTGTAAGTAACGTAATATATCGCAAAATATCAATGTTATTAACTTATTACCTGGATTTACGACTCACTTTGTCATAAACAACAATGCGGCCTTCCTTTGACGAATGTTAAATATATTAGAAACGTTATTTACATATGTTTTCAGTAAACAGTAGAGTTAATACAAATACAATGTTCAATTATTGTAACAGCTTTCATAAATAAAGCAGTATCAAGCGTTTCAAGTTTGAACGTGGACCAGGTTGTACGAATCCAAAGGTGTCTAAATGAAGACCTGTTAATCAGTGCAACACTGTTTTCATTTTGCTAAATCATTTACACAATTTTGTTTTTCGTATTTTGTCATCAAATTCATTTTTGTTTGTGTAAAATTTTTTTTGTATAATAATGGCTGAATTATTCACACCGGACCAACTGAATTTCCTCTTTGAATCGATAGCCCGCCACAAACAGACCATAGAAAATAAAAAAATCTGATTTTGTTAAAAGAATTTCAGGGTAAACTCCCTAATAGTAAGGTAAGTGGATTAACAGTATTATGTAAATTTATGTAGATAGTTATTAATACGACAAAGTGTGTCGTAAATCCAGGTAATAAGTTAATAACATTGATATTTTGTGATATATTACGTTATTTACAATGGTATTACTTTTTGACTTAACTACCTTAGGTTCTTACTAAAAAAAAATCATGCAAAGCCTCTGAATTACTTTTAAAACACGGGAACGATCATTTAATATTCGTGGCTTAAAAACATTTCCCTTACCTAAACATAAGGTAAGTGTTAGGAAAATGTTAGGAAAATGTTAGGAGAATGTTAGGAATATGTTAGGAAATGTTAGGAAAAGTTAGGTGTTAGGAAAATGTTTAGGAGAATGTTAGGAAAATGTTAGGAAAATGTTAGAAAAAAGTTAGGAGAATGTTAGGAAAATATTAGGAAAACGTCTTTGAATACGGGCCTCAATGTAAAATGTTTTCAACACTATGTCTTTGAATACTGTTGAAAATTGTTTATCGTTTTATAAAACTATTTTATTTACACTATATTTTACGCTATAGTATCGCTTTGCTTAAAATTAAATAGTTTGTTAAAGGAATTGTTCATTGACATTAATTAAAATTAATTTTTTTATTTAAATTGGAACAGTTCTGAAGTCGTTATGGCATCTAAGTATTCAATAAAATATTCAAAGTCGAATGCTTTCAATATTTTGCCTTTAAATACTGTTGGAATTTTTTATCATTTTATTTACACTATATTTTACACTGTATTATGTTAAACCATTGTTTAACTGACAATAATGACTCAGCAAAAATATGAAAAATTCATGAAACGCAGAAAAATGTTTTGATCGATTTGAAATATGTGCTATATTGTGCTATATGTGTGCTACATATAGTCATGTATACGGCTAACAAGTATATCTAGATTCATCTCATTATCAGCATTAGTTCAGTTTTTATTAAATGACTAGTGGACGTTTTTTTAATTGTCAAAAATCTAAATATTTAATCCAATTTGAGGTAAAACTTATTATACATGTATCCTTTTACGTATAAAATACGTATACTAAGTTTTATTTCAATATGGCAAGTATATATACAGTTTTTGTTGGATTATAAAAGTGAAGCGCCATTAATCGTGGTCAGTGCCTGGATAGGTGACCGCCAGGAATGAAAAAAATGAACTGTCTCAGGACGAACGGATCGATTTTGATGACGTGTGCAGTGAAATATAATTAAATATAAATTAAAATATTTAATTAAAATTAAATTATAACTATCACTGAATTAAAATATAAATTCAGTGAATTTTATATTTTGAGCATGAGCGAAGCGAGTCCGAAGTTGTGCTGAGTCACCCCGTATCCGATTTTACTCTGTATGTTTAAAATAAAACGGACTAACTCTTGTGCAGAGGCTGATTATTAGGATAACCATAGTTCTCTCTACACATATATATATATATTATATTATATATATATATATATATATAATATATATATATATATATATATATAATGCCGTTTAGGGCCTTTCGGCCCTTCAGGGCATTCGCCCTGTGGGAACCACCTCAGGGGGGTCACATCTACTATGCTCCAAGTAAAGCTAAAGTTGGCAAAATCTTTTTACATCAAATTCTATTCATAAAAACTGAGAGCATAGCCCGGGCTTTGAATCCCGGACGTCCTGCGCCGAAGTCCAGTACTATACGATCACGGCTACGGAGGCAGATATCTTTCAAAAATGCGCATTAATTTTGAGAAATTCAAAAACTATTATGTAACGAGTGTAATAATACTAATATGATCAGAAGCATAAACCGAACACTTAAGCAATAGTTGGATTGTTGAGCAAACAAGCAAGTTTTTTAAAGAAAATCTGCTTGGCTTGCAGATCTCTGTGTCTGAATTTTGCTTATTGCAATGCATCCCTCTTCATTTTAAGAGATAGAAAAGCAATATAAATATAATTACAAATAATATTAATGCCGAAAGCAGAGATATTCCAATTTTTACGAATGAATAATTCTAAAAGTTTACATTCTTGAATAAGTCTACATTGCTGAAAGTATAGTTAAAATTTTAATGTACTTATTTTCTGTAATCTACTTATAAATGAATTGTAATTTTTTGTTATCATATTTGTTGAAAATAAAGTTAAAAGCACTGAATAAAAACTTAATATATTATTCATAAAGAAGAAAAAGAAAGGATGAGTACGGACAATATGGGGACAATGCTTAGTTGCTTACAAAACTATTTGCCCCTGTAACTCTGTCATGGTGTAGCAATTAGGTTGGTGCCTGGCTATGAAGGAATGGAAGCCATTGAGCAAGCAGACACTCTTGGTAAAAAGGGCATCTGAGACACTCCTGTGAGCTATGAACCCAGAGTCATGTCTAAAACTATAGCCAATGTTGTAGTCAATGATTAGCTTTTATAGACAATCACCTGCACCATTGTGAAAAATTTTCTTACATGAAGCATAGCAAACTTACCCTTGAAGGAACCAATCTCTGGCTAATTGAGGAACTCCTTAGTCTGAGTTTAGGATCTTTAAACCCTAACTGGACTACTAAGTGGTCCTTGTTACCTTCGCATACATCTTCATACTATCGGCGCCTTTAGTGATAATGCTGTATTAAGTCTTTTCGAGACAGATATTGAAACTGATATGAGATCAGTGGTCCAATTGAGTGGACTGTACAAAGGACTTTAGTCGCAGTGCAGATGGTTTCTATCCTCAAGCTCTAACCACCTTAATAATAATCATGTTTAGTTGTCTTTGATTCACTGAATCTAAAATGAGTTATGATGTGCATTGTAAAATCAGGTATGGGTTATCTCGGAACTTTTCTCCACAACGGAGAATTACATATTTCAACCTACAGTGGACAAGTGAAGCGATTCCAAACGATTCGTTTGATTCTTAATACGCCATGGTTACTGAAAACTTAGGTAGTCAAGGGTTTATCCACAACGCTTTTTATGCCTTATAATGGATGTATAATGGCTATGACTTTTATCATTTCTTCTATTTTTATTTAAAATATTTTTTTTTAAATATTTTATTATTTTCATCTTTTGACAGTTTTTGTTTCTTTATTAAAATAAAGGATCTTATTTTCTAGAAAAATTTAATAAATAATGAAGCACTTAAGGTGGAATAACTATCGAACGCGATAAGCGGTATAACTTTAAATTTGCTGTCCTCTTCTTTAGGATGTCGTAATCAATCAATGACCTAGACAGACTTAAGTCCTTTATTAAGATTGGCTATAATGGATTTATGTCTTATTTGGTCATTTTGCCTTAACGGATCTTGCATTATTTGGACCTTACCCATATAGAGAACATTCTAATTATAATAATAATAATAATAATGAAAAAATCATGTTCGTTTAAAGCCTTGCTGCTATCAGGGATAAACTTGCAGGAACCATCTTAGTTGGTAGTGGAAACCGTTACCCTCCATCCAACTGTAATTTAAAGTTGGCAATCATTTACTTGATAAAATCGGTTTTAAAGTGAGTGAGTAACCTGGGATGCGAACCCCAGATCTCCATGGTGTCAAAGGTAGGTAGAAATACAGACGCTTTAACAACCACGACCATGGAGGCTTTATGTAGATCATTGCTTTGTGCTAACCATTGTTCTAAATAGATCATTGTCCCTTACAAACCAATGCCACAATATATAAATTGAATATAAATTCATATACTTCCTTGTAACATGTAAAGCCAACAGCATTCTAAAAAAAGCCACATTGTTCGCTAATAATAGGTTCTAAATGATTAAGGAGAAAACTCAAAATTTATTGGCAAGCATAAAAATAACATTTAAAACAGAAGCCAATAAAATTCCTTGGAGTAATAAGAGATGATAAGCTATTTTGGAAGCCACATATAGAGTTTAACCTCCATAGAGTGCTCCTATGTATTTAAGTTCAGAAAGTTAAAAGGGAGAGTAACAGAAATTTTATTCACTACTTATAAATTCATAGTGGAAAGTATATTGATTTACTTTTTAGAGACTAAAGTAATATATAAACCAAGTAGGGAAACTCCTATCCTGACACATGCAAAAAATTCAGATCTGCCTGATCAGCTGATAGCTGGCTCAAAAATAAAAAAATAGCTAAAATTAGAATAACTGCGCATGCGCCTTTTCGGATTTAGGTATATTTATTTAATTTTGTTGGCAACCCTGATAACATTAGTTGAGTTTTACTTTTTATCTTGTTTTCTTACGTTAATATGTACGTGATAGTTTAATAATTTTGTATTAAATCCTGTGAAATAATTGTTAAAATAAATTAGTTAAAGAAAAAGAGAAAGTATAGTAAAGGTAAAGTACATGTTTTTATTAAAATTTTGAAGAACATCCAGACGATAATGAATTGCCTTAAATATAACTTAAAATCACGATTGCTTTTATTATATTAAAAAATGTTTAGTTAAAGTTGTAAAATTACTAATTACAATTAATATTTGAAAGGGAAAAAACAAATATCACTCGCAAAAATGTTCTAAGTTAATTAGTGCACTCGAAAAAAACGTTTAATTACCCGCTCGTTTTAAGTAATTTAAAAAAACCTAGTATTTCAAGATTCGCACGTAAACCTCTATTGGATGTGACAAAACATATTTCTAACACAAATTATTGTATAAACATTTTATACTAAATTGTACAAATAAATGCAATAAAAAGAAAAATTTGAGTACCGTAAATAGTTTGTTTATTTTTACGCACATAGGAAAATTTGAGCCAACTCCCTGGTGGACAAAATGTGAACTACATCCCAGGTCTGACAGAAATCGTGTTTGTTTCCCTACTTGGTTTATATATTACTTTAGTAGAGAAATATCAACTTAACCCAATAACTTGTCCAAAAATATGTTTTTGTGGTAACAAATTGACAATATTTGGGTAATAGTTTAGTAAGTTAGATGTCGTAAGAGTCAATTTGTTGGGGGTAAAGACCATTACCAAGACCAAGACATTACAAAGACCATTTTAAGGAGTTATTGTTGGTGCATATGCATGTATAATATTCCACCAATATATATGCAGGGTGTCCCCGGATTGACTTAACGATACGTGTAAATGATAAAAAAATCATTTTTAGAAAAAAATCATTCATGATAAAAGCACCTGCATGTTTTTATACAAACATTTATCAAAACTTTATTTTTTTGTTTTAACAGTAGTCTCAAAAGCTGCAGTTTTTGAAAAATAAACGAAGAGTAAAGTAGGCTTAATTTTGACTTTTCGAAAAAAAAATATTATTCATAAAATTGTTTAATTGTTCCCCTGAGAAAATTTTGTGTATAAGAAAATTAAAAATTTCGAAATTTGCCCCCTTCCCCTCCACTTTTAGATTCGGATATTTCAAAAAATGTTTAATCTGGATTAATGATACATCGCTTTAAAGACCTTGACTAGTTCAACCATAATGGCAGTATTAAAAATTTCGATTTAAGTAACATTAACTGAGATATTTTAATTACAATTTTGGAAGTGGAGTTAGGAAGGGGTAAATTTTGAAAACTTTAATTTCAATTTTTATATGAAAATTTTCTCAGGGGGACAATTAAACAATTTTATAAAGAATACTTTTTTTGAAAGGTCAAATTTAAGCCTACTCTAGTCTTCGTTCATTTTTCAAAAATTGCAGTTTTTGAGCACCGTTAAAAATAAAAATATGATAAATCTTAGTTTGAAAACAGGTTCATTTATCAAGAATGACTTCTTTTCTAAATATGGAAATTTCTGTCATTTAAACGCATGTTAAATCCATCCGGGGACACCCTGTAATATATATATATATATATAATATATATATATATATATATATATATATAATATATATTATTATATTATATATATATATATATATATATTGTGTGTGTGTGTGTGTGTGTGTGTGTGTGAGTGTGTGTGTGTGTGTGTGTGTATGTGTATACACATGTACATGTATTTAACCTTATTCAAAAGCGCCCATATTTGGACCGTTCCTTCATTTTGCTTTCTTATTCATTCTTTCACTTTCTTTGCCTTATATTGTCCATTCACCCATAAGTAATTTCTCTTTAGTAGCACTTTTAATTGTATAGAACTACTACATTCTAATAAAATAGGAAATAAACTATCAGCTTAAAGTTCTATAGAAAAACAAAAAACTAAAAATTAATGAGCTTTATATTTCATCAAACATTGTTGACATCTTCAGGCTTTAAACACAGACAAGACTTACATAACTGGTTGAATAGATTAAATATTGACAAAATTACAAAAATACTAAAAACTAAATCACAGTTAATAATTAATAAACACAGTAAAAAAAAAATCTTTTTGTGATTTTGTCAATATTTAATCTATTCAACCAGTTGAACCATTTTGAACCAGTTTGAATCCATTTACTATTTAATTTATTAGAGGCGAATCATAAGTATTAAGGAAGGGATCATCTAATCTAAAGAAGTGGCATGTTTAATACATATATAAGAAATTAATTATTTATATAATGTTGTGTATTATTTGTAAAAGTTGAAAATAAAACAATAAAAAAAAAGTTATGTGAGTCTTGTCTATGTTTAAAGCCTGAAAGCCTGAAGATGTCAACAATGTTTGATGAAATATATAGCTAATTAATTATAGTTATTTGTTTTCCTATAGACATTTAAGCTGATAGTTTATTTCCTATTTTATTAAAACATTCACCCATACGGACCATTGTTCCGTACTTTGCTTTATTCTTCCTTTAATCTCCATTTATCTATTTAGACCATTGTCCCTTCTTACTTCTTCCACCTATAACATGTTTAGGTAGGAAGCAGAATTAACCTTTTTTTAAGAATCAATACACTGAAGAACAAGTTTGTTGAAACCAACCGGTTGGTAACTTGGTTCCATCTTCGGTGTCTAGTATCCTTTTTTATTTAAGTGTAAAGGTGTTGGACGTTTAGTTAAAAGCTTCTTAAAGTAAAAGTTTTGTCTCCCTGTTTCTTATTTCATGTAATTCACTTCAATGTTCAGACTCTAATTAACCCCAAAGAGAAAACTAGGTTTTTTTCCTTTACAATATCTTTGTTTTGCAACAATTTATTATTTATAAAATCACTAGTTCTTCATTTAATTGTGCACTAATACTATAATCTAACTGTATCTAATCTAGTTCTGCGTGTCTGTGTATTGAAATGGTAAGCACGTATGTCTGTCACCCAGACAGTGCGGGTTCTATCACGGTCGGGGCCTCTAGGTCCCGAGTTTTTTTGGAGTTTAGTCCAAAAAATGGAAATCGTTACATTGGCCGTCCTTCGAATGTAATGCCTGTTGTTCCGTGCCTGTGATATGTCAGATATATCACTTCAGATGTAAAGTAAATATATATATATATATTATATATAATATTATATATATATATATATATATATATATATATATATATATATATATATATATATATATATAAGTATATTCTTAATCAGTGAGTCCTTCAATAAACAGAACTAGCTCCCGCTCCTCTTTTCATGACTTCAATAATATTTCGTTTGGATTTTCAAAAAATTAAGTAATTTTAAGAGGATTTCCTTCTAACGTTACTTATTTTTTTGGGGGGATTCAAATACGAAATAAATTCAAAGTAGTAATAGTAATTGGGATAGGTGAACTAATATGAGTAAGCATTTTATATCGACATGAGATTTTTTTAAAAGTTTAATTTTTTTAAGGAAGGAAGTATGTAGATTTTCGTACCTTTTCTTGAGTAGAATTAATTTTTTCTCTGTTTTATTCCAATAAAGCTTGAAGTTGAAAGTTTTTCTTTACATTTTTGTTTAGAATGTTAAATGAAGGGGTTTGCTTCACCTGGGTTCTCTCTCTCTCACCTTTGCCCTTTTCTTCATCATTTCTTTTGCTTCCCTATAGACATGTATATATATACTTAAAAAAATATACATGTTTTATATACCTGTATACATATACATGCATGTATATTCGGGTGGTCCAAAAGTCCTCACACATAATTTTTAAACCGTACGAATTTTTTTTTTAAAACTTGGATGTCTCGATTATATGGAGTGAAGTAATTTTCTTTGCCTTGACCATTAAGTGCACATCGCCCCCAGTATTCGAAAATTATAATATAACCTGTATTTTTTACATTTTCTCAATTATACCGTAGGTAGCTTTACAGAAAAAGTATCCAAAACTGGGATTTTACTTGAATTGTCCATTTTATGTTTTTTAAGGCATCCCAAGTAGTTTTTAAAAAGTTGCCTGTCAGACACACCCACTCACATGCTTAAATTGTTCCAAATAAAAACAAAATTAGGTACCGGGTACCTTGGAACTTTTTTTAATCATGTCGGATTCGCTACGCTCATCCTCCCTGCTTCGGACTCGTTTCGCTCGTCCTCAGAATATACAATTCGCCAAATATATACTGCAGCATGTCCTCAGACTTGCTTCGCTCGTCCTTAGATAGTAAATGCATCCGTTGCGCTCTCAGCGGTCACCTTTACAGCATTGACCACGCTCAATTTTTATGATCCAACCAAAACTATGGATATACTTGTAAACATATTTATTACGTAAAGGCATAGAGATATTATTACTAGAGGGACCCTATTGGTTGAATTTTGAAACATCGAAAAAGTAACCTGACTACCTTCGACTTGACTACTATACTCAATTAAACAGAACAAAAATACAGTTGCATGTATTAAATAACATCTGCCTCCGAGGCCGTGATCGTAAAGGCGTTCGATTTCGGCATCGGAGGTCCGGGGTTCGCAGCCCGGGCTATACTCTAAGATTTTATGAATAATATTTGTATTAAAAAGATTTCGCCAACTTTAATTAATTCTAAGAGTGTAGTAGATGCCACCCACCTGAGGTGGTTCCCGCAGGATGAATACCCTAATGGGCCGAAAGGCCCTAAAACGGGCATTTTATTATTTTTTTATTAAATAACGTTTGAATACATATTAAAACACAGATAATGTTTGGAGGGCCCAAAACAATTAATTTACTTTAACCTTAACTTTCTCTTGAAGGAGGTTTCAATGAGGTTACACAGAGCCCCTGAGAGCCACAAAAAGTGAGTGTTTCAGGACTCTCAATGTATTAAGATATGCTATGCCCCCTCTAATATACATATATCTCTATATACTTGTTCTAAATTTCAACCAAATTGAATTATTTTTCGATTGTTTAAATTTGTTTATAAAACGTACACAATTCACCTGATAACAATTAAAATAATGCTGAAAATGAGATGAAACATGGCAAATATGTTAGTCTTATACATAACTACATGCTTGCCAAATATCAATTTGATAATTTTTCTGTGTTTTACGATTTTTCGAAATTGCTGCTGTCATTATTGCGGGTTATTCACCCCCATAGATTAATTTTCGTACAAAGTTTCAAGTCTTTACTATAAATACACTAGGACGCTCTGGGTCCTAGCGTTCAATTAATTATTTGTTTCTTGTTTCCATATTCATGATCCCATTTAAAGTCATTCAGTAAACTTTTATGCTGAATAAACTGTTATATGTGTTACAGGAGGATAATAGAGACGAACATGCAAATCTTACGACGAGCAGACTTAGTTTTATACCATCAACTGAAGATGATGGCAAATCCATTACATGCAGAGCTGAAAATCCAAATGTAACTGGATTATTTTTAGACACACATTGGACCATACAAGTTGTTTGTAAGTTATTAAATTGTATTTTTTAATGTAATTTGACCATTTGTACACATGTAATGGTCTAATGTCACAGATATTAGATCATTAGTAAGTTGAAGTTGCTTGTAAGTTTGTAGAAATAGTTATAGTCAGAGAGAGGTGAGATCACCTTGTTGTTGGGCCGTGTTTGCTTACTCCATTCCATAAAAGAAAAGGGTTTTACCTTATGAGTCATAGTGCAGTCATTTTGCCTAAAATGCACAGAAGAGCCGTAGCTTTACTATAAGCTATAATAACCTAGACTTTGCATCATTTTGTTCTGAAGTCGAGCGTTGCGGGCCCGAAGTTATACTAGCTTTGGGTAAGCTGTACCTGAATTTTATATTGTATGAGCTAAGGAAACCAACTAATGAAAAACTCTTTCCAATACGATAAATCAGATAAAAAAGTTATGCAGCAAAACAAAAAATTCTAGTTCAAAGGTTTGCAAGCCAAGCGAATTTTCTTTGAGATGTGCGCTTTCTTCCTTATCAATCCAATCTTTTCTTAAGTTCCGGCGTATAATAAATAACCTGAGTAGTAGCGTCACAACTTGTTTGGTTTTTCGAATTTTTCAAAGAAAATGCGCATATTTATCTTATAGATTATGAGATACATTGCTCGGGTCAGTATTGTTTCCATTCATTTAAAGCTCAATTTATGCTAATTTATCAAGAATGCTAATGCTTTTGATTTAGCAAAACATTTTATGTATATATAAATATATACATTAAGTTTCGCAAAATGTATTTTTTCATGACGAGGGCCCTCAGAAACGTGTTTTAGTCATATTCCTATTCCCCATTCCCCACCGTACGAGTCACCCCATTAGCGAATTTTTTCCCAAGGAAATTCGTTAAAATGTATAGATTGCTAGTTGCAACTAATTATAGATGTGACGTGACTCTAAGAAATATTGTATATCGTGCTTAATATTGCTTATTATGACTTTGCACGAGGCCAGCACTCCAATAAATAATTAAATGAGATCAATAGTACAGGTATATGTCTAAAAGCATTCAAAAAGTCTTAATTTCTTATTTACTCGTAGAATGGGGAAGGATTTCACGGGTTCCACTATAATTACCTCTGACACGATGTTAACCCGCATTTTCTGACGGTAAGTGAGAGGCCATTCATCTCCGGAGCTAAGAGGTCTGTTGCGGTCCGCTACAAAGCTTAGCCCAGAGGAGGACGGGATATAAAATGGAGGTAAGGGGGTAGCTGTAGGTGCCAGAGTGAAACGCGTAAGGATTAAGGATCTGGCTGGTACTCGGTTTAAGGCTTTCCAAAAATCTCCTTCTCGCTAAGATTTTGCTCCTTTTCAGTGATAAAGGAGTTAACAAAACAGAGAGAGAAAGAGCGTCCAGACTTGAAAAGAGACAAGGCAGAGTAATTAACTCCCAAACAGAACCTCTACTAGTAGACACAATTTCACTCTGTTGGAAAGCTCTCGAGTAAAAGCTAGTTTTCTACCACTATAACTCTTTTTCTCATTTGAAAACTTTATAACTCTGACTCGCTTCAAATCTTTTAATACTTTTAACTCGGGTATTTTTCTCGAGGTTTCATTACATCACTTCTAACCCGTCAAAGTCAAGACTTTTATGTTGTAAAAAAAGTACAAGCATCAAGGTCTTCAAGTCTAGTGATTTTTTTGGGTAATTTCAAAAATCAGATTCGGGGTACTTCAGAACTTATCGGATTTGCTTCACTCGCTATAATTACTTCATAGTTGCTTCGCTCGTGAAATATATCGAATATAATATAATTTTTTTTAAATACCTTTTATTAAATAAATACATATTAAATTATTACAAATGTTAACTTAAAACTAAGCAAATCATTAACTTAGGCTACTCCCCACAGAGAGTGCCCCCACAACTCTGTGCCGTGGGAGGAGTGATAATTTTATATCTCTACACTAGCATATATATATATATATATATATATATATATATATTATATATATATATATATATATATATATACTCACACACACATTTATGTTATGTATTATAATATCGAATATGAAGTTCGTCTAATTCATCAATTATTACACCTTCAGTCTCGTTTTGCTTATCCTTCGACAAGAAAGTTTAGTTTTAAGCCCAGCGGTCATCCTCTGCCTACGCTTCTTTACAAAAGTGATACGAGATGAATTGTAGATATACTAAACCGTTAAAGGTCTTTATTTATGTTTTCTGGGGCGCTAAGTAAAAAAGCTAAATTAGGGTTAGTAAAAAATTAATTACGATTGGAGTGTTGTTTTTTACGGTGCTTAATCGAATAAACTCGGTTCTGAGCTGATACGAACACTTTATGTAACTATAAAGTTAAATGTCTAGTGATGAAAATACACTAGGTAAACAGTAAATAATGATCATGGTGTCGATTTCAATACTTAAATCGACCAATTTTTCAATATTTTTGGGGCTCTGAGTAGAATAAAACTGATCCGAAGTTAATACAACCACGCAAAGTGATCAAAAAGCTTAATTAGGGTTTGTAAAAAAATAATTTTGATTAGTGTCGCTGTTTACGGTGCTCAATCAAATAAAGCAGGTTCAGAGCTGATAAGAACACTTTAAGTAACTTTAAAGTTAAAAAAAAAACAGTGATAAATAACATGGAAATTTAAAATGCACTAGGTAGACAGCAAATAATGATTACAATGTCGTTTTTAATATTTTTGAGGCTCTGCGTGGAATAAAACTGGTCCGGATTCACTCCGAGTACTCAAAATCGGAGCCCGAGTTGTAATCTTGATTTAGGAGACAAATTGTATCATCATATTTACATTTTATATGTTTATAAATACAAAATAATAGTGTTACCGACATTGCCTAGAGCTTTGTATTTTTAACCTGGGATCTGTTTCATGTATATATTCGGTAAAATTAAAGTTTTCTAAAGACCACTCCAACTGAGAAAAAGAAAGGATCTAGTAGGAAACTAGAGTTGGATAAAAAAATACAGAAATTTGATTCTGGGGTTTGAGACGGTTTTCTCAGCCCAATTTTTTCCTAATTTATTAAATAAAAGAACTAGTATAAAAATTAAATTATCCAAAAGAATAAATAGGAAATAAATGTTAAAAATCAATATTTGCACAAGCAGAAGCTATAAGCAAGCATTAAGCTGATTACAATATCAGTAAGGCAAGGCTGCCAAGAGGCAGAAATAATAAATCACATAAATAAAATAAGCAATAAAATTAAAATAATGTAATAATATATAATAATATGTTTATGTAAAGTTGTCGTCATCCTATACAAGGCACTTCTTTATCTTCTATATTTTTTGTCTAAGACCCCAATTTTGGCTGTTATATGTGTCGGAAGTGTAAAAGTTGGACATGGTAACCCAAAATTCAAGCTAAAGCATTGATATTAGAATGAATTTGTCCAGAGTAAATACACTTTAATTTTGGCTTATAGACACAAATGTTTCATTACAATTGTCAATTTCAAACAAATTTAGGGTTAATATTTTCCCTAAATTTTGCAGCATTGTTACTTTAAATACCCTAAAATAAGGGTGAGGTAGTGAATGATTTGTATTTTTAAGCCAAAAATAAGGCATTTTTACTTACTTACTTAGGCAAATTCATTCTATTATCAATACTCTTAACTTTAATTTTGAGATAAAATGAGTAATTTTTACTCTTTGGGGCACTTTTCCTCTAAATCTGAACACACATTTTTTCTTAAGACTATAAATTAGTCAGTCAGTAAAAACTGTTGCGAATCGCCGAAAGTTGGCAATTATTGAGGTTAATTAAAAAGAGCTCAATAATTTAATCAAATTATTGATTAAATAAAAGAGCTGTTAAAAGATGAATTTTCATCACTGATTTGTCTATTTGCACACCAGCATATCTTAATAAAGGCTCAAGATAACTTTTATCTTGAGCCGGTTGCGAAATAAACATCCTGTTTTTTTTCAAATAATATTTGAGTTTAAAGCTGTCAAAATTTGTTTTGTTAATATTTATAGTGAAATTAAATATGTGTGTGATCATCCTGCGATGAAAAGTTTGATCTACAAATCTAAATAGATGTGGAATTATGAAACTGACGTGCTTATAATATAATCTTAAAACAAAATGGCAAATACTATCTAGCATGCAAAGCTAATTAATCTAATTACTAAATAAAGCAGTTAAGCCTGAGAAAATCAAGTTTCTTAAAACTACAATTAAAACATATGAAAAAATATCATCTCAATCAGAGAAAGGGGATTAAAATAAAGAAAAAGTAAAGAATATTGATAAAATAATTAATTGCATAAACTAGAATGAAATAAATAGAATAAAATAAAACCAAATGAGTGGAATAATAGAAAAAAAAAATTGATAAAATTTTTGTTTAAATTTTGTTACAATTCTGCATTAAAATAAAGAAAAATTTTGGCAATTATACAAAAAATGAAATCAACCAACATCAAACTACAATAGTTATTTATGCAACAAGGGATGCAAGTAAGTTTTACAGCTCAAGTTAAAGTTTCGTCCTAAGGCAGCGCCGAAGGAGGAAACTTCATTAGCTCACGAGGCCGGTAGGCCGAGGGAGATAAACTAGTTAGCTCCCGAGGCTTGCCGAGGAAGTTAACTAACATTCCCTTGTTCATCCCTTGTACATTCCCTTGTTGCATATTAAATTTTATCTACGACTAGAGAACTAATACTAACAACTATTAAAATATTCTTCAGCTCCATAATTGCTATAGTGTTAGTTTAGTTTATTCTTACCATGTCAATTACTCTGATGAAGAGAGAATAAAGCCACCATCTTCACATTATTTTATTGTAAGCTGTCAATAGAATAATGTGTAATACTATATTTGTTATTTAAACATTAGCGAGTGTATATTGTATATTCTACCCGTAGTACCAACATAACACCGAAAAAATCCTAAAAATCTTACTAAAAAATTCTGTTAAGTTGGCAACACTTTCACTTTTCCTCCCTAGGGAGTAAAAGTACATTTACAGTGTGAGATATCAAGACTGTAAAGTAGAACTTACAATACAAAGAGTAGATAAAATAAAATTTTGTTTAGATTACTCAAGGGTTGCATTTTACACCTCTTTACCACAAGTCATTAAAGATATTGCTGAAATAAAATGTTTTAAATCAAAATGCAAAGGATTGCTCATTAAAAAACCCCTTTACAATTTATCAGAGCTTATAATAAAATAAATTACCTTATTTGCATTGTTAGGTGTTAGGTAAATATTTGATGTATTTTATTGAAATGTTTTGACCTCAAGCTAGTGTATATATTTTATACTTATTGGTAAATAAATAGTAGTTTAGTTTTCAAACATGTTTATTTAAATAATATAAATTACAATAAAAATTCTTCACATGCGATTTAGGCTTAGTCCTTGGACTGTCAGCCGACAAAATATACAAAAGCAACAATACAAATTATTTCACTAGTGATAATATCACAACATAGAACAATAAAAAGTAATAATAAAATAATGGTTATATTTAATGATAAAATATAAATTTGTATTTATTGATACATACAATAAATAATACACATTGGTATCTTTAAAGATAACCCAGTGTGTAGGCTCTGTGAATCGGAAACCGAAACTGCCTCTCACATACTTCTGAGATGTGAAGCCCTATCCTTTCAAAGGTTCTCCAACTTTGGTAGCAGCACTCTCATTAAGTTTGACTCTACCAAGGAATCACTGGTCAAAAAATCCTAGATCTAGTCCGGGAAAAGGATTATTCTGACCTGGACCAATTAAGGGGACTGTACAATAAACTTCCAGCCGCAGTGCAAATGGGGTCTATCCTCGACTCCAACCCCAATCATTAATAATAAAAAAAATAATAACAATGAAACCATTCCCAGTCGTGTTGCTCATTCTATTTTTTTCGTGGGTAGTAATAGTAAACAACTAATTAGAAGAAAACAATATTTAGTGCATAACAATTTGCCGGTACACTTCTTTGGATCGCCTCCTTTGCCAAAAGTTTCAATTCTGGCGGCATATTTTCAATGTCTGAATCACTATCTATGATTATTAAACACTTGATTTTAAATAATTAATAACTCACTTTCCGAGGATAAAACGTTATTGATTAAAAAAAAATAAGAACAAGGAAATTAATATTAACCTTGTATTAAACTACTAAGCCAAAGTGAAAAAACGCATTTCACCTATTTTTTTTTGAAGATGTAAAGTGCCAACTTTACAGCCGCCCAGAATAATAGTTATTTATGCTAAAGGCTGAGAAGTGTGTCTTTATGTCACGGCAATTAGATTTACCGACGAGCGAAGCGAGTCGGGAAAAATTGCCAAGACATAAAGACATTCTCAGCCGGATGGCATACACTATTTTTTTTAAAATTAATAAAGCACTCACTAAAAAAATCAAAAAATAGCACTCATTAAACTTCGCTATATACTTAATTTAAAAAAAAACAAACGTCCAATTATTATTCACTCCATATTATCGTCGTCATTAAATTCAGCCATAGCTTCACACTTTTACTCAAAAATGTAAAAGCTTTACAAATTAACACACAAAAATTGTCAATTAAAACACCTTTTAATAACGAAAAAAAATAGTTTACGAACAAAAACAGAAACAAAATGAACGTTTTTAAAGAAACCTCATGATGGTTTTACACAGATTGTTTTTTGAACACGCTACATTACAGTAATGGCGGCAATATATGAATTACTTTTACGTCCTAGGAGTTTTTTTACATTCATTATTGTCCTCGGAGGTGAAAAGTACTAAATAACCTCCCATAACAATAATGATTGGCTTCTCATCCTAAAAACGGTCCAATAAAGTGCTCAATTACGTACTACCTCAAAAAAAATATTTTTATTTATGGATTTATTCAGAAATGAAAATAAGCTAAGATCTAACAAAGCATAAACCAAACCTGAGCAAAAACTGTTTTGGTTTGCGATACAAGAATGCAAGCATTCCAAAAGGAATTGGCGTCTGGATACTTTAAGTGTAAATTTATGTTTAGAAGTTACAAATGGGTGATTCTAATGGGACTTGATTCCATTTACAATTTATTTGGATTGTAACTATAATAAGAAAATAAGAGTTGGCGGTTGGTGTAGACTTTTATTTAAATTTTTATTTTAAATGTTATGCGCTATTACCCTTTTGATGTATTTTTGAAATGAGTTTTTTATTACTGGTTTAGTCATAAGTTACTATAGTAGTGTTAACTATTAAAATTTTAAATAGGTCCTTTTTTACTTCCTCTGATTCTTAATAGTTGAACAATTTTTAGATATTCAAAAGCATCATCCTAACTAAACCAAAATTGAAGGTGTATCTTGTCTCTATTCATTACCTTATCGGATTTGCTACGCTCGCCCACAAAATATGTAAACCGCCATCAGAATAATTTAGTATATCTTCGGAATCGAGAGCATGTGTTAGGAAATACAGTCAGACTTGATAACTTGAATTTATTAAAACATGACTTGTCGAGGGTCAGTACGTACAACTCACCTAATTCCATTTAACAGTGCCAACGACTCGGACTAAATGCTTAACAGTACAACATAAAAAAACTAGTAGGTAAAAGTCAGGTTCATGGTACTACGGAACTTAATCTCAATTTATCGGATTTACAATCTTACTTCACTCGTACCACTATTTACTCTTCTTCAGAGTATGGAAATCATCAAATTTATATTTCAGTTCGTCTAAAGACTCGTCCTCAAACAATACTGTCCGTTGTATTCCTAGCTGTCACCCATTAAGGTACTGACCACGCTCGATGCTGCTTAATATTATTGATCTAAAACATAATACTACTACGATAACATACACTCACACTTTACTTACATTTAAACAGAGAACTTTGTAAAAACCACTCAGGAGGTCCTTAAACAAATGAAACGGACAACTCAGGGAAAATCCTGGTTTTGAATGTTTACTCTCAACACAATATTATATATCTTTATATACCTATTTACCTTTATACTTGTGAGTTATATTCTGAACATTGCTGACTTGATAGCTCAAGCCCCCTTCATCTTTTATGTTGACATAAACATAATAAAACTTATATATAGGGGTACTAATGTACCCAAGCCTTGTAGTTTGTTTTCTATTGTTCTCTTGTACTTAACTTAGTGTATCTGTTAAATAAATTTATTGTTTTTAAAAACTTTGAATATTATTCGTTTCACGTAATTGGCGCTGCGGACAGGATACGTGGATAGGTTTTTTCATCGAAACTCTATTTTTGTCTTAACAAATTAACCGCGTATCCGTAACCAAATAAATTTTATTACTGTGAAGTGTTAAAGTGCTAAGTAATTAAGTGCAAGGATCAAACACTACCCGTTTGGAATAACGAAAAGTCCAGTCTTTTGAAGAATAGAGGATTATATGATGCCAAAGTTCTTCCTAGGTTTAATATTATTGTAAGTCTTTTATAAGTACTAATTACCAAAAAATAAGCAATTATCGTAAAAAGAAATATAAAAAGAAGAAAATTTATTTTGTTGATTGAAACTTAATTGTATGAATAATTTTGAAGATTATACTAAGTTATTTGAGAATATAAATTTAAAAGAAAGTAGTTTAGCTAATCAAATCTTAGAATATAAAAAACATTTTGGAGACAAGATGCCCGTAGATTATCAACTTTTGAAATTATATTTGGAGACTATCCCTCCATATGATGGCAACCCACATACCCTCTCAGTGTATGTTAACAACGCTGAAAGTTTAATTAATCAGTTTGCCACACCTGGAAACGAAGCTATCTGTACGTTCCTTTAAAAGCTTTAGTAGGTAAACTAACTGGAAGGGCACTTATGCTCATCGGTTCCCGGACCGAACTAACAACCTGGGCTCAAGTAAAAGAGACCCTTAATCAGTATTTTGGAGATCAGAGGGATCTCGATTGTCTCATTCAGGATTTATTATGCCTGAAACCCGATAGGAGAGAAGCTCCCTATCAATTTGGTATCAAATGCCAAGACCTGAGATGCTTAATCATTTCAAAGTTAAATGTAATGACCGGTCTCTCATCGGCCGAAAAAACAATAAGGGTTAAGAGCTATGATGATCTTGCTCTCAAGACGTTCATCAGAGGCCTCCCCCTCACTTACAACTCAGTATTCGATTAAGAAACCCTAGCTCATTAGAAACAGCTATGGGGTACGTCATAGAAGAAGAAAATTTTCTGCATGCTTCCAGACAGAGCAATAACCTCAATTTCAACTCGACGTACAATCCAATAAGTAAAATAACTCCAAGTAGTCTAAGTAGTAAGCATACTAACCTAAATACTCTATCCAAACCTCCTACAAACTTTAATAGAATACCTAACAGATTTGTTCCCCCTCAATACTATACTCGTGGACCCCAACTAAATTCGCAAAACTATTATAGACCCATGTCAAATAATGTTAATCTTAATCAAAGACCACCATTTGTAAACCAGCAATATAGGGCACCGACCCCACCTCGTCCTTGGGTACCTCAAAATCATTTTCATAATAACCAAAATTCAATGGACCTAACAATATTAATCAAAGCACTCCAACGCCTATGGATGTGGATTCGAGTAATACAAAATTATTTCACAAAATATAGATAGCTATAACCCATACGAGGGTCTATCTTCTTATAACTATCTTGATGAGGGCCAACTTGATTATTGGTACTCAAGTGAACATGAATTTGCACATCCTGGGTTTGATCTAGGTCAACCCCATATAACTATCAACCTGATATAGATATCCAAAACCACGTCCCTGAGATAAACCAACGCCTTCCTGGCTCCTCAGGAACCAGCCAAGAAATCAATTAGGTACTGATACTACAAACGGAGATAAATCCCTTTTTCGGGAAACTGCCTCCCAGGACCTGGAGAGTTAGTACAAGTAAATTGCGTTAGAGAAGATTTACCGTATGTTAACATTCCGGAAATAAATGCTAAATTACTAATTGACACCGGAGTTCTAGAAGTTTACTCGATCCAGAAATAGCTAAGAAATACTTTAATCAGTATATTTACAAAGAAAATTTTCACATTCAAACGGCCCACGATATCACTTTTCATGACGAAGTGATAAGCATACCAATATTCCCCTCTTTCAAACTTGACAAGGTAAGCTACCACAAATTTTATTTATTCAAATTTAATCAAAATTTCGACGGACTGATAGGAATTGACCTTTTAAAACTATTAAGTGCTCAAATAGACATGAAAAATAAACTATTGGTAACCCCTTATGTTAAGCTACCAATAGTATACGGGAAAAGTGATGACCCAGTACAAACTTATAAAATCCCAGCCAACACACAATTAGTGATAAAACTCCCTGTAGACAAAGAGTCAGGTTTAGCTGTGATAGAGCAAATTAAAATAAAGAAAGGAGTAGAAATCCCACAAGCTCTAGTAAATGTAAAAAATTATTGTGCCTACACGTGTATAAATAATTTTAATGACCGAAGAAAATTTAGAAATGATGAGACCTTTAAATATAAATATTTTAGATCCAAATACAAATGACCTTGTACCGTGGGGAGAAAGTATTTAATCATAACATATGTCCTAATACAGATAAGACTTACTCACACGACGACAAACTTACAGACAATCTAAAAAAGCTGAGACTAGATCATTGTAACGAAGAAGAAAAACAAGCTATAAATGCACTTTGTTTTGAATATAGAGATATTTCATTGTCAAGGTATTCCTTTAACTTTTACAAATGAAATTAAACATCAGATAAATTTGACAGATGATAAGCCTATATATATTAAACAGTACAGATACCCTGCCTCACTTAGAGAGGAAGTTAACAGACAAGTTAATGAAATGTTACGAGATGGAATAGTCCAGCATAGTACCTCGCCCTACTCGTTTCCAATATGGGTGGTACCTAAGAAATTAGACACCACAGGGATACAAAAGTATAGGATCTGTATCGATTTTAGAGCCCTTAACGACGGACAATAGGGGACAAACACCCTTTACCTAACATTTCTGACATCCTAGATAATCTAGGTAATGCAAATTTCTATAGCACCCTCGATCTTGCCAGCGGGTTCCATCAAGTAGAGGTAGACCCAAAAGATAGATACAAAACTGCATTCTCTACAGATTCGTATCACCTAGAGTGGGTGAGACTCCCTATGGGGCTAAAAAATGCTCCTGCCACCTACGAAAGGATGATGAACCATATTTTAAGAGGGCTAGTAAACAAAATTTGTATGGTATACCTGGATGACATTATTATATTTTCAACCACATTTAAACAACACCTCCAAAATTTACGAACTGTTTTTGACCGACTTCGACAGGCTAACCTAAAAGTCACACTTGACAAATCTGAGTTTTTAAAACCAGAAGTACAGTTCCTGGGTCATATCGTTACTCTGACGGTGTAAAACCAAACCCCGACAAAATATCTGCCATAAAAAAACCCCATTCCTAAAACTCAAAAAGAGATCAAGTGCTTCTTAGGCTTACTGTCATATTACCGACGGTTTATTAAGGACTTTGCAAAAATCACAAAGCCTATGACGGCATGTTTAAAAAGAATTCTAAAGTAGTATATGAAGACCCCACCTTTATACAATGTTTTGAGGCATGCAAAAACATGCTGATTAACGACCCGATTTTACAGTACCCTGATTTCAGTAAAGAATTCATATTAACTACTGATGCTAGTAACTTTGCTATTTCGGGAATACTATCACAAGGCACTGTTCCAAATGACCGGCCTATAGCGTACGCTTCGCGCACCCTAAGCGAAACAGAAGTTCGTTATAGTACTATAGAAAAGGAACTCTTGGCTATTGTTTGGGCATGCGGTTATTTCCGCCACTATATTTGGGGAAAGAAATTCAAAATCTATACTGACCATCGACCCTTAACTTGGTTGTTTAATCTTAAGGAACCAAACTCAAAATTAATCCGTTGGAAATTGAAACTCGAGGAATATGACTACGAGCTTATTAAGCGGGGCTCACAAAATGTTAATGCCGATGCGCTATCTAGAATTAAAATTAATGCCATTGAGAGCGAATCTATAGCTGAAACCACTAATAGCGTCACTAACAATGTAGGAGACTCCCAGTTCGATGCAGCCAGATATTTGCGAGATCTGTGCGAAAATATCAACGATAACCTAGACCCCAATTTAGAACCATCGAATTTGAATATTAGTGATAATTTGGATCAGCCGGTATGTACAAATATAAACCCTCAAGATACTCCTCAAAATATTACCGAGTTAAATCAGAGTGAACACCTTAGTACACAACATACAACTAATAACGACGTAATAAACGATGGCATCCGAATTTTAGACGAACTAATAAATAATAAACGTAATCAGATAATTATTGAACCAAACGTACATCAGACCGTTGACATAAAAACAGAGACTAACACAGAACAAAGTATTGTTAGAGTTAAAATTCCAAAAAATAATAACTATGACCTTATACTAGATTTTTTGAAAACTCATACTATAGGTGACGTCACATATTATTTATATTTCCTTGACGACTCCCTCTATCCGGAGTTTTGTAAAGTTTACCTCGAAAAATTCTCCAATAACGGCCCTAAATTAATTAAATGCACTAAGATGTTGCTTACTATTAACGACCTGGAGGAGCAGGTGGCCGTGGTGAAGGATTATCATATTGGTAAAACGAACCATAGAGGCATTACAGAAACGTTATCTCAACTACAAAGACGTTACTACTGGAAAGGCATGAAAAGACTAATAACTAAAATTATTAACGAATGTGTAATTTGTCAAAAAACCAAATACAACCGGACCCCACGTACTCACCCTTAATGTTAACACCTACCGCATCGAAACCGTTTGAAATCGTACATTTAGATACATATACCTACAACGGAAGGAATTACCTGACTATGGTAGATGCATTTAGCAAATTTGCTCAAGCATATTTTATTGAAGGCAAAACTGCTATTCATATTAGTAATACTCTATTAAAGTTTCTTCCATATTTCGGAATCCCTCGCAACTTCATATTAGATAATGGAACAGAGTTCAATAATGAAATTGTTAAAAAATGCTAAAACTGCATAAAATCAACGTTCACTTTACGACTAAGAATCACCATGAAGGAAATGGAATATAGAACGTTTCCACAGTACGATAACCGAACATCTTAGAATATTAGGAAAATCTCACGGGTCAGAAAACGTAGAATTAATGAACTATGCCCTGATAGCATATAATCAGTCAATACACAGTAGTACTAATTTCACTCCCCATGAATTAGTATTTGGCCATACCGATCTCAGAGACCCCCATGAAATATTTCTACCGACTACTTTTTATACCGACTATGTCGAGTCCCATCACAAAAGGTTAGAAAAGGTGTACGAAAATATTGCAACAAAATTATCCACCAACAAGGAAAAAATAATTAATAAACGGAACACGTTAGGCGATGTAAACAACAAATTCGAAATAGGCCAGCGCGTATATAAAATCAGTCCGAATCGAAGAAACAAAAAGTCAGATAGATTTGTTGGACCCTACGAGATTACAAAAATATTAGACAGAAATCGAGTTGAGGTAACCACCCTGTCGATAAAACAGGTAAAAAAAACACTCATTATACATATAAAGGAGTTAAAACCCCCTCATGTTACAGATGGGCCTTCCACGTCGAGGGAAAATCAAAACGAATAGACTTAACAAACAATCCTGGACTACTACCCCTAAATTTAGGACAGGCTCAAACAGTTACAGACCACTGGAAATTTATACAGGTATACGATTTTCAAAAAACCTTTGACGAGTATCAACATTTGGTTAATCATATGAAGTTAAACGATTATCCGATAACTCTGTATACACTAAGCAAAACAGTTCTTTCAGACTAGTAGATTTTCTTATTACCAAAACCGCTCAACAATTCATCAACTAAACCCCTCACTTAAACTAAGACAAAAGAGAGGCTTAATTGATGGATTAGGTTCTATTATAAAATCTATCACTGGAAATCTAGATAATGCTGACGCTGCACGATACGATAAACTATTAACAGATATAAGTGAAAATCAACACAAAATAAAGTATGCTACTTCCCTACAAACTACCCTTCTACAAAATACTACCGAAGAATTTAGTAAAAGTAGAAATTAGCACGAAATCAAAGAATACTCGAATCTCAAGTAAAGACTATAGTGTACGACAGATTAAATAAATCCCTGTGTCACCATTTTGGGTTCCAAACTATAGTACAGCAAATTATAAATAATTTTCAGATCATTAGAGACACTTTAGAACAATTAGAAGTTGCCATCTCGTTTGCGAAACTTGGTACCTTTCACAACTCAATGATCGATCCCTTTGAATTATTAAATAAGATTAATAGTGTAAATAAAGATTTAAATAGCGGGAGATTTCCATTCGACGCTACATTAGAGAACGTGTTATCTTTTGAAAGAATAATATCTGTAAAATGCTATAGTAAGCAAAATCAAATCGTCTTCATAATAGAAGTACCAATCGTGGAAACAAAATCCTACCGTATCTACGAACTCATACCAGTCCCTATTTTCAGATCCAATTCCTATGTATCTATTATTCCATCCTCTAAGTATGTACTACTAAACGATCAAAAATTTGCTTATACTAATAAACTCTGTAAAGAAATAAATAGTAAAAACTTTATATGTAATAACTTATATACATATGGTCTAGATAATAATAATAATATATGTGAAATAAATATGTTAGCTAATTCATCTTTGGATAAATGCTATGTCTCGAGATTTAACATCTCCAAAACATTTATTCAAAGAATAGATACTTATAAATGGATTGTAGTAGATAGAAAAGAAAATTTAGTTGTAGAAACTGCGAAGATAGCAGAGAAACTTACCCTATATCGGGAAGTGTTTTATTAGAATTAGATAATAAGTGTCAAATAGAATTAGGTAATCATGTATTTAAATCATTCTCAAATGAAGGAACTAGATTGGGAACAATTAACTACAACATACCAATTTTTAATTTAACCAATTCCAACTCAGATTTAAATATTCAAAATCCCTTCAAGTTGGACCCAGTTAACTTAAAAATTAGTCATATCAAAAATGAACTTAAGAACCAACAAATGATTTTAAGTGATGTTTCCAATATAGCAATCTATAAAAGAATTAATATAGTTACAGTTATATTGTATTTTCTTTTATTTATAGTATTAGTTTTAATGTTCTTATATGTGTGTAATAGAAAACATGTCAACATAAAAAAGGATGTTCCATCCTCGATTCCAAACATATCGGATTCTGTGGATTCTCCCCATAATCCTCAAATTCAGCATGGAGGAGTTATATTCTGAACATTGCTGACTTGATAGCTCAAGCCCCCTTCATCTTTTATGTTGACATAAACATAATAAAACTTATATATAGGGGTACTAATGTACCCAAGCCTTGTAGTTTGTTTTCTATTGTTCTCTTGTACTTAACTTAGTGTATCTGTTAAATAAATTTATTGTTTTTAAAAACTTTGAATATTATTCGTTTCACGTAATTTGTGATACAAAGGAGGACAAGTAAAAATTGATAAATTATTCCTTAAAGTTGAAATTTGGCAAAATAATAAATATGTATTTTTATATACATGTTTCTTTCATTTATTTAGATACATGGGTAACTTCTGGAAATGAATACGTATTGTTTTTCTGTCTTGCGAAAAGCGAAGCAAGTCCGTAAACATAATAAAATATAAATTTAAAAAATTATATTCTTTGAACAAGCTAAGCTATTCCGGAAACATAATAAATTATAAATTGAAAAAAAATCATATTCTTAGGACAAGCTGAGGTAGTCCGGAAACATAATGCAAAATAAATGAAAAATCTTATTTTTAAGACAAGCAACTATTCGGAAACATAATATTATAAATTGAAAAAAAATCATATTCTTAGGACAAGCTGAGGTAGTCCGGAAACATAATGCAAAATAAATGAAAAAATCTTATTTTTAAGACAAGCAAACCTATTCCGGAAATAAATGCATTATAAAATGAAAAAATCATATTTTTAAGACAAGCAAACCTATTCCGGAAACATAATGAATTATAAAGTGAAAAAAAATCATATTCTTAGGACAAGCTAAGCTAGTCCGGAAACATAATGCAACATTGAAAAAAACATATTTTAAGACAAGCAAACCTATTCCGGAAACATAATGCATTATAAATTGAACAAAAAATCATATTCTAGGACAAGCTAAGCTAGTCAGGAAACATAATGCAAAATAAATGAAAAATCATATTTTTAAGACAAGCAAACCTATTCCGGAAACATAATGAATTATAAATTGAAAAAAAATCATATTCTAGGACAAGCTAAGATAGTCCGGAAACATAATGCAAAATAAATGAAAAATCATATTTTTAAGACAAGCAACCTATTCGGAAACATAATGCATTATAAATTGAAAAAATCATATTCTTAGGACAAGCTAAGCTAGTCCGGAAACATAATGCAAAATAAATGAAAAAATCATATTTTAAGACAAGCAAACCTATTCCGGAAACATAATGAATTATAAATTGAACAAAAATCATATTCTTAGGAAAGCTAAGATAGTCCGGAAACAAAATGCAAAATAAATGAAAAAATCGTATTTTTAAGACAAGCAAACCTATTCCGGAAGCATAATGAATTATAAATTGAACAAAAAATCATATTCTTAGGACAAGCTAAGATAGTCCGGAAACATAATGCATTATAAATTGAAAAAAATCCATATTTTAAGACAAGCAAACCTATTCCGGAAACATAATGAATTATAAATTGAAAAAAATCATATTCTTAGGACAAGCTAAGCTAGTCAGGAAACATAATGCAAAATAAATGAAAAAATCATATTTTTAAGACAAGCAAACCTATTCCGGAAACATAATGAATTATAAATTGAAAAAAAATCATATCTTAGGACAAGCTAAGCTAGTCAGGAAATAATGCAAATAAATGAAAAAATCATATTTTTAAGACAAGCAACCTATTCCGGAAACATAATGAATTATAAATTGAAAAAAATCATTCTTAGGACAAGCTAAGCTAGTCAGGAAACATAATGCAAAATAAATGAAAAAATCTTTTTTTTAAGACAAGCAAACCTATTCCGGAAACAAAAAGAATTATAAATTGAAAAAAAAAAATCATATTCTTAGGACAAGCGGAGCAAGTGCGGAAACATAATGCAATATAAATTTTTTAAAAAAATATATATTTTTTAGGACAAGCGGAGCTAGTCCGGAAACATAATGCATTATAAATTGAAAAAAAAAACATATTAATAGGACAAGAAAAGCTTGTCCGAAGCGGTTTGGTTGAGCGTTGTGAATCCGGTAAGTTAAAGAGTTGTTTCTCCATAGAATTTTTATAAAATTTTTAGTCAAGTTAAAATCGGATGTCTATTGTAGACAGTCCTTAAATAAAGTATAAATAAATACTGTTTTTCAGCATTTCCTTATCTTACATATAATATTATATATTTTCAAATAAACTTTATTTACAGTTGACGTAAAACTTTTTCATTATTCTTACTAACAAGTACAAAAAGAAGGAACTGGTCGCGTGATGAAATGTAAGAAATGTGCAATTTTTGGGTAAAAACTAGAGGAAACTTTGTGAATAGAGGTAGATAAAATATATGTAAATAAACTGTGGATAGCAGCTTCTGTTAGAGAAGCTTGTATATTATGTCTCAAATGGAGGTTTTTCGTATGTTTATATGTTAGGTATGTATATATAAGGTATATGGTGGTAAGAAGTCGTAGAGGTATGTTGGCTTCACAATAGGTTATAAGGTACCTTCAGATATCTTACCCTTTTTCCTTATGGTGACATGTCTCCTATCTTATAATCAAATCTTATTCACACTACTTCTTTTTTAAACGTTTTTTCATTTTTTTTTTTGGTGGAGTATAAAAATTTATGTTTTTTTTCTTGAAAAGTAATAGAATTCAGTGATATGTGTCATAGAAGTATACGAAATATTTTTTATTTAGGAATTTTTCCTTTAAAGAAATTTCTAATTTTATTTGAATAAGTTTTAATTTTGTTGAATAATTTTAAAAAAAAAGAGGTAATAAAAAAGCTTGCATACGTATTAATAAATAATTTTTTGAGATAAAGTAAATTATTTTAATAATAAATAGCTGTCTATTTGATAGAGATGGAATGAGGAAAAATTTCAAGGGTGGCTCATCAAAAAAGTTTTAAAAACAGGGGCTTCAGATCTATGGGCTCATCAGGGTATATGAATGTGAAATTCGGTACGCATCTAGTACTAAATAATAATAAAAACAAATTATGTGGTTTCATCTCACTAGCATTAGTTCTAGCTTATAATCTCATCAGAATTAGCTTAATTTGTTCAAATAATATTTTATATTTATAATAAATTCTTTAAAAAACTAATCGATCCGGCTGAAATTTGGTACAATAATGTCCTTCATGCAATAAATAAGTATAATAAGTTTCAGTTTAATTCGGCTAGTATATCTACGTTTTTTGGATCACTTATGTTAAGCAGCATCAAGTTAGCCCAGTACCTGGATGGTGACCGCTGGGAATAAAACTTTTTTTTTCAGTTTTATCCAATAAGACTAGAAGTCTTAAAGCCCCAAGGTACCCCGTCCAAAATTTTTTTAGCTGTAACCACAAATGTTTTTTTTAATTGTTTTGTAATCACAAAAGATTGTTTATTGTGTAAACAAGCTCATTTTTTATATTCACTTATTTTTGAATTAAATTGTTGTTTAATAATCAATAGTATGTTAATTATATATATATATATATATATATATATATATATATATATATATATATATATATATATATATATATATATATATATATATATATATAATATATATATATAATTATATATATATATACCTTCATACGTATATACATTTACATAAATTTATGTGTGTACCTTCTATGTGTAATAATACTAGTTGAAATTTAGAAGGGAGAAGAAGAGAAATTAAGGGTTGCGTACTTTTTGTCACTCCTCTTCTTTTGAACTACTCTTACCATTTTTTAACTAGATCCCTATTAAATGTAGCAATATACATTTAGTAATGTAATAACTGTCGGCGCCCTGATGAGTTAGACATAACGAAACAAAGTGAGACATGACATTATGTCGAGCCATCAATGATGACGAATGTCGAATGATGGAACAGTTCCCAGATGTAGCATTGCATTTTACTTGTTACATTTCCTTGGTGTCTCTCACACAATTATATTGTGTCAACTATTCATGTTTTGCAAAACTCGTTAGTATCAAATGATATACATGTATACGTTTATCAAATTTGTGTTATACCATGTTTATTGCCTACTGCAGGTAGTTAATAAACATAGGTACCTATTGCAAGTAAAGTACTATAGGTACTTTACCATCTTACAAACCTATATCTTATATATTTAGGAGCATTATTACTTTATATATTTACTTATTTGAATATTAAATATTATTATTTACTTCTTTTATTATTATATTTTTTTCTTTTAAAATTTATTTATATTTGTTAACTAATACATGTTTACTAATTAAATTATTCCCACTGCAATTACTGAATTGTTTTTCTGTCAAGCTGCTCAAGTCACTAAAACTATTTAATTCAAATATTTGTTATAATAATAATTGTTGTTGTACTAATCAATAAGAATGTTAAATAAAATATAACAGAATGTGTTTGAATTTTTGTTACAGACGCTCCTATAGTCACTGTACGACTTGGTAGCACACTCAATGGTTCCGATATAAAACAGGGTGATGACGTTTATTTTGAATGTCACGTGAAATCTAATCCACCGTGGCGGAAACTATCGTGGCTTCATAATGTAAGTTTATCTTCATTTTCTAAGTTAATGCCTAAGTTATTTGAAAATGCTTAATTTAATTTGCTAGCGCTGTAAAGTGATGCATTGTAATAGTTGTGCGCTGTAGTAGTTATCGATGCACCAAAAGATAAAAGAATGCTATTGTTTCCAAAGGCGAAAGCAGAGGAAACCAAATCATTTAACTTCCGAGGTGGTGCTTAGGTAATTATGCGTTTTTATCCAAAGGCAAAGCCAAGAAAGTTATAAGTATCAACTTTCGAGGTGAACCGAGGGAGGTATTTGTGAGAGGAAAAATATCATTTTACTCTCATGGTGCATATAAGATTTTATCTCTAGACGTTGACGTCATTTAATTACTGTTATTTTCTTATTTTCAAACTTTTTGCAATTCAAACGTTTTGCTGTTGGATATGAATATCCCTTCACCGGTTTCGGCAAAACGCTATCATCAGCAGGCGGGGCAACACTCGAGCTCTCAACTAATAAAGTTACATCAGTGATTAACTTTTAGTCTCAATGATCACGACGAGCCCTCTGAAGATGTCATCTTCAGAAGATTCATCTTCAGAGGGGTCGTCTTGCTCATTGATACTAGAAGTTATTCACTAATATAACTTTATTAGTTGAGAGCTCGAGTGTTGCCCCGCTGCTGATGATGGCGTTATGCCGAAACCGGTCCAGGAATATTCATATCCAACAGCAAGTATCGACGGTAGCTGAATCTTCGATTAATAAAATACATTATTGATACATATATTAACATTGCAATTTTTACTGATATTTATTATTTATATATTTTTAGTGCTTATTTTGACTATTTCATATTTTTATATAATACTTCTTTATACCAATTCGTCAATTAGCCGTGGTGCCTCATTAAATAGGTTTTTGTTCTTAAAATGTTCTTTTTTGATTATATGGTCTTCACGCCAAGACTGTTATGACTCTGACTTCTTTAATTGTATTCCTTTTTTGTAGTAATTAGCCTTGGTAGCTGATCATCGCGAATAGTGCAGTTCTTCGATTTCCATGTGTTAATCTATACTTAGGTCTAGGTCTTTATACCGATTCCAAGACGTTTTTTATATATATTTTAAGTTTAACCTCTAATTATTATAACTTTAGCGTGATTTATCCATAGAAATATAATACTAGAGGGGCTCTATCGGTTGAATTTTGAAACATTGAAAAAAATAACCCGACCACCTTCGACTATCAATATAATCAAATAAAAAGAACAAAATAACAGTGACTTATATAGTAGAACGTTAAAAATACAAATCAAAACACAAACAATTAAGTTGAAAACAATTGATTTATTATAACCTTAAGTCACTCTTAAAAGAGGTTTCAATGAGGTTACACAAAGCCCCTGAGAGCACCAAAAAGATGTTTCAGATCTCTTAATGTATTGAGATACGTTATGTATATATCTCTCTAGCATATATCTCTATGGTTTTATCTAAAAAAATTGTAAGGTGTTTTTATGACTTTAAATACCGTTGTAAATTAAGAAAACTATTATTATCATTTACAATTATAATTTACACAAAATGGGCTTTTAATAGAGGGCGCTGTAGTAAGGGTTTTTAATGACATGCCTTTAGTGCTCAGGTGCATCGTCCTTTTTAGAGGGCATTATACTCAAACACACTTTGTTTTTTAGTGACAATAAAAAAAAGAAAGTTTTTTTGTTGTTATTTTCGAGTGCACTTAAGTAGGATAAAGTTGAAGTTGTATGGATTGAATCAAGTATTTAGAGAACGGGTTACTACTTGACCTATCCGTCTCTTTATCTTTTGTTTTATATTACCGTCCTTTATATGCTACGATAAAAAAGTTTTTATTTGGTACACAATCTTCAAAGAGTAGTGTGTGAAATAATATAGATTTAGGGTTGTTATAACGGGAATAACCCTTCATAGTGAGATTTTGTTTAGAGAAGTAGTATATAAAGTAATTATACATTTTACACAAAATATAATAATACAACCATGAATGACCATAGTCAACAATATATATATATATATATATATATATATATATATATATATATATATATATATATATATATATATATATATATATATATATATATAAAAAAATATCTACTTACAGAATTACAGAATACTTAAATATTATTGAATACACAGTATACACTAAATACGCAGAATACACTAATTATTGCTTAGTACTTACTTATATGTATTAATATTACTAAATATGTAGTATGTATTCTATCTATTATTCTATTCCACGCTATTTCACATTTCTTATTACACGCTATATCTCCAATGAACTTCATTAACTTATTTTTTAACTTATTGTAAGGTCAACAGCCTAAGACCTTACAATACTTTAAAATTTTTTTGACATTTATGAACATTTATTTATTTTATTTTGTTTTTGAATTGAATCAGCTGTTTTGACAGATTGATGTTTTTTTGGTAGTTAAGGAAAAAAAGGGTTTTGTTTTTAGAAAGGTTTGAGGACGATTTGTAGAAGTTCTAGATGTGAGTAGTTAATGTTATTCTTTCAACTATTGTTTAATAAAAGTTTGAAAGGTTTAAAGTGCGTCCGTGTTTGATTTACTAAATGAGTTATTATACAATTGTAAAACTGTTTTAGTGTAAAATAAGGTATTTATTGGTTTGTGTACGCTACACTTATTTATTAATAAAATTATATATCTTAAGTAAATCATTTTATTATTTATATGATACTTGTTTAGGTATGTTATATTATACCCTACATTATATTATACATTACGTATTAAATTTATATTTATGTTATACTTATTATAATTCAGTATTCATTAGTTAGAAAGAAAATCAGTGTAATTGATTAATAATGATTATTATTTTTTTTCAATTAGTCCTTTTTTAGAAAAAACGTAATTTTTCTTTTTCACCTTTAATTTAAGCAAAGATGATACATTATAATTTATAATTTTTATTTTTATTTGTTAAATAAATACTAGTTCTTTATATGACATAAAATTATATATAAAGACAATAACATTTATATAATAATAAAATGTCCACAAAGATTTTGGGACCGCCATAGGATTGGACACAGTAGCGCATAACGTGTGTCAATGTATGTTAAAGTGTAAAAAAATATGATTTGTCGCATAATTATTGATAGAAATTGCAAAAAAGGTAACTTTTTTACAGTTTGACATACCTTGGCATACGTTATGCGCTACTATGTCCAATCCCATGGCGGTCCCAAAATAAAACTTTGTGGACATTTTACTAACAGTTTAAGCTCTTTTTAGGAATTTTTTCAAAATTTTTAAAAATTAGCTTTTGAGATATTAGCATTTAAATTTATATTGCTCATAATAAATAATTATCCAATTTATATTGCTCATAATAGAAACAGGTAAATAATTATCCAATTATATTGCCATAATAGAAACAGGTAAATAATTATCCAATTTATATTGCTCATAATAGAAACAGGTAAATAATTATCCAATTTATATTTGCTCATAATAGAAACAGGTAAATAATTATCCAATTTATATTTGCTCATAATAGAAACAGGTAAATAATTATCCAATTATATTTGCTCATAAAGAACAGGTAAATAATTCCAAATTTATATATAATAGAAACAGGTAAATAATTATCCAATTTATACTTCTCATAATAGAAACAGTAATAATTCCAATTTATATATTATACGCGGTAAATAATTATCCACTCATAAAGAAACAGGTAAATAATTATCCGAAAGCCACCTTTCAAATGCCTCCAAAATAAAAATCTAACCCACGCAGAAATTTATATATGGCAATTTTTTTATAGTCAGAGAAATGTTGAAAAATCACAATTTTTTGAAACATTCACCACCCTACAGCGGCAATATAGCTACACCAAATGAGTCAAAAATCTGGATTTTTTCTTCCTTTTATGGTGCCAATCTGTCAGTCAAATTATATTAAAATCGGAGATATCACGTGTTTTTACCTGTGTTGATTTGATATGGAATTAATTGATTTGACACGGGGTACCTACAAGTACCCCCGTAGGTACCCGTTCATTTATTTTTTGGTTCAAGTATAAACCTTTACGTAATAAATTAATACACTAAGTTTTGTTTTAATACAACAAGTATATCTATGATTATTCGTGGATCATAAAAGTTAAGAAGCATCAAGCATGGTCAGTGCCTGAATGGGAGCGAGTTCTGAGGCATGTTGCAGTAAAATTTAACAACTTGTATAGTCTAGAGGACGAGCGAAGCGAGTCCCATGTTGGGAGGAGAAGCGTAACTAATTAAATGTGATGTAGAAAAGTTCCGAGAAATCCCGTTCCCGATTTTTTTAAAATTATAAATAATGTATTTATTCATTTCATATGTTTTTATTACTTTCTTATATAATAAAACAATAGGCTGTTAGAAACAGTATATGCATGAATATAAACACTGTATGCAGATTATCAGCCAGTATTTACTTATTTACAACCTGGCTATTTATTATTCATCTACCCGCATGAGCATTAATAATTTCTCTATATTATGCTCGCTTTAACACGGCTGAGGGAAACGTTTTTAATATTATTTAGCAACTGGTAACTTTTATTATTTGTTCATTTGTTGTTTGTTTTGTTGGCAACACTGTTAGCGATAAATGGTTTTATAATTCAATCACGGTTTTTTTTATCGAATCTATTAATATTAAAATTACGAGAGATTATACTGAATAATCTATAGATTAATTTGCAATTGCTAATTGTATTTCGATGACACAATATATTCATTGTTTCAACGCTTGAAGATATCAACAGAATTGTATGCATTTATTATAAATAGTAATACGTAATAAATGTTTAAAAAGGCTGGTTTATAGAAATTATATTATAGGAAAGATAATAAGCATTCTTTATAATAACTTGTAATTGCCAACTGTATTTTGATTCCAAAATATATCCACAATGCCACGTCTGAAGATGTATACGACCTTTAAAAAAAATATAAAAATTTTTAGCACCTAATAATAGGCAAAGGAGGTCGTTTCGATTATTCCTAAATTGCTCTCAGAAGGGCTTGTACCTGATAAAAAATAATTAAGGGTAATATTAGGAATTCTCTCAGGATTTAAGGTTGGTGCCACTGGAATGTTCCCTCTCATTATATTTAGATATTAATTAATCGGAGATTCTGGACTATGCTCTTGGTTTTAGCGATTTTCCTTTGAAACAAATGAACAGGGTGAAATTATGAGAGTTCTAACCAAGTAAGCTCAATATCCGTTTCAGAGTTCCGTAGTAGTAATATTAATAATGATAGATCCTTAAACTCTCCACGCCCGGTCTCCATTTGCAGTATTTTAAATACTGAAGATGGTTAAAAAATTGAATGAAGAATTGAAGAATCGTGTATTTTCCAATTCTTCATTTACTGCGTGCTATTGTATATTTGTAACTTATACAAAATACGAGAGCTTTTAAGAATACAATAGCAAAGGCTCAAAGATAGGAATCCAGTCTTTGTGTACTTTGAGTATTGGTATAGACTCCGGACCGGCTTTGTACGATTAAGAACCCCAAGAACATGGAGGACGACTTTATATATATATATATATATATATATATATATATATATATATATATATATATATATATATGTGTGTGTGTGTGTGTGTGTGTGTAATTATAAAATAATAATAATAACTAACTTACAGAAGGTGAAAGATGATGTAAATTGTCCATTTAAGTTGAAATAAATTCGGTACAAGAGTATACGAGTATACTTACGCAATAAATAAGTACACCAAGTTTCGTTTCAATACGACAAGTATATCCATTAATTTTGTGGATCATAAAAGTTAAGCAGCATCGAGCGAGGTTAGTACCTGGATGGGTGACCACAGGGAATGAAACGAATGCATTTACTATTTGAAGACCAGAGAAGCGAGTCTTATCTAGAGTGGATGAGCGTAGTGAATCAATCCGATGTGATGAGGAAAGTCCCGAGGTATCCCGTACCCGATTTTTTAAAATTAATTTTGTAATATGTAAATAATACTTTAAGCTTAGTGAATGAAACGGTATCAGGTTGGTTCCCTCAGGGTAAATCCTTTAATAGATCAAAATTTTAACGAACATTTATGAATTTATTTACCTACATCTCACTTAGATTATAAAACAAGAAAACATTTATAAAAACTTGTTCGTCAGTTTCAACAAACTCTTTTTTACTGAACGTAAAAAATACATTTATTTGCTGCTCGGACGACAGTGTAAGAAGTAAAAAGAAATCAAGGTATACATACACAAAACTTGTTCCCTAACTGATTTAAAATTCAACGCGCCTGGCGTGTATATTGTCACAAGTATAGTGAGGTCCGCCTTCTTTTTCACAACTTCTCAACAATGCTCCCTTTGAGGATAGCTGTATATTTATATTTTATAGAAGGTCTCTATTTTTTTCTTTCTTGCAGTGTAAAAAAACGTTCGAAGTCGTAGAGAATGTGGAGTGTATTATATGATGTAGTTGTCTGTGTGTGTATTATATATTTATATCGCTGTATATTTCATATATATTTTCTCTTTTTGTAAAAAAAAAACTTTGAAAGTTTCTTCTTCCGGAAAAATTAAAGAATTTTACATTGGCGGATCTTAAAAATGTTTGAGTTTTACTATCTTAGTTTGTAAAATGTTTAGATTGAGAACGAACAGTTGTAGTTTAAGTGATAGTAATAAGGAGAGGTGATAGATCACCTAGCATATGTCGTTGGGCCTATTTTACTAATTCCCTTTTAATAAGAGATAGTTTTCTACCTTATGAGTCTAAGTGAAGGATTTTCGTTTATAATCCACAGAAGAGCTGTAACTTCAGTTCACGTTTCAATAGCTTAAACTAAAAACAAGCAAGTGTCTCACTGCATGACTAAGCTTTTCTGATTTTTACACTATAAGGCAGAAATATATATATTTAATATATAAGTTTACTATCGAGTGTCTTATATTTTGCCAAAACTAGATTCATTTAGGGGTAGGGATCTTTTATGAGTACCTGACTTGGAACCGCTTGCTCTCGAAAGATAACCTGTATGATGCTTTTTTAGTATTTAGTATACATGAACTCAGAGTGTAAGCTAGGGTTCTATCACAGTATGACAAAACTGCGTTTTATTCTTAAACAATTAGAAAAATGGTAGTCATGGATGAAATTAAAAATGTGATAATAACATTATGATTTTTAAAATTTTGACTGGAAATAACTCTGATATTTAACGATTGATTGATGGTAGAACGATTGGTAGCAGTAGTAATATGGGGGGAGTGGTAGGAACTACCGGGAAAGTAGGCCACGTTGTTGGGCCCTTTTTGCCAGCTCCCTATGATAGTGTTCTACTCCTTTTAATTTCAAGTGTAGGTATATTTCATCTGATCTAGACAGAAGAGCCGTGAATTTCTATGGTTCCTCTCATGCTTTTTCAAGCAATCATACATATTTTCACTGACTCTTATTGTCTAGTGAAAACTGGGAACAACACGTCCTCTCACTATTAAACCAAACCTCCACACACTTTAAACTACAAGGCATAAACAGTATAGTATTATAATGAATCTACAATTAAGTTTCCTAAATTTTGCCTGTACCTAGTTTCATTTAGGGCAAGGGATCTTTAACGAGTACCTGACAACGCACAGGCTTGAGACAACCAGCTTTACGTCCCTTCTGAAGGACGTGGTACGCAGAATTTTTATCCCTCTCATAAAAATCCTAGAGGCCCGTGCTGGGATTGAACCCATGACTAAAGTCCATTCATTCTGTGTATTGGCCGCGTACCTTAACCACTACACCACACGTGACTCTTATCGATTGATGTTAAATAAATAAAAATATAATATTTTTTTAAAATAAATAAAAAATGAGACAAATAAGAAATGTCAGAAATTTGAATTTATCATGTTTTACTTTTTTTAGTTACAGGTGAACACTTGGTTTTTACTTTTTAGGGACAATTTTGTTCACATTTATGTTTTAATACGTTTTATTACTTCAACTATTTTTTTTAAAAAAATAACATAATTATTAAAATAATATAGTAAATTTATATTGAATACAAACATAATATTTATTAAATGATTATATTTATTATTATTATTATTCTATTATTAATAGAATACCAACAATTAAAATATTTTGTAAACAACTATATTTATTATTATTAACAGAATACCAACAATTAAAATATTTATTAAATGATTATATTTATTATTATTAATAGAATACCAACAATTAAAATATTTAACAAACAACTATATTTATTATTAACAGAATACCAACACTTAAAATATTTATTAAATGATTATATTTATTATTATTAATAGAATACCAACAATTAAAATATTTAACAAACAACTATATTTATTATTATTAACAGAATACCAACACTTAAAATATTTATTAAATGATTATATTTATTATTATTAATAGAATACCAGCAATTAAAATATTTATTAAAGTAATATTGTGAGGTATATCTGATCACAGCTGATCTCTTAAAATAGGTAGGTTAAATTTTCTTAGGTCGAGCGTGGTAAGGACGAAAAAATATTTTGTAGACGTGTGGTAACCATTGCAGAAGACAAACGAAGCGTGTCCAAATGTATCTGAATTTAAGAGTAAACTTATATTCCAAGAACGAGTGAGGCGAGACCGAAGTTTAATCATCCTAGACGCCAGGTCTTGTTTTTTATTTTTTGAGGTCGTGCGTGAAAAGGTCAAAATAATAAGATAAAATTAAGGCAACCATAACATTCTAAGGACAAGCGAAGCGAGTCCGAGGAGCAAAATAAAAGTTCTAAGCACACCGCACCAGTTTTTTTCTTTTCTCTTTTATACCAGAGGTATATAGGGAAAGTATTGTTTTTGCTCTGAATATTCGAAACCGACAATTTCACCTAATCTATTGTATAGGTTTTTAAGGCCTTCTTACTGATTTTTACCTAATTTTCTGTCAGTATACCTATGTGTGATAGTATACTCCCAGTGACAGCTTGATAGATAGTACAAAAAGCAATATTTATATCTAGGTGTGCCTTCTTTTTAATACTTGTTTATGACGTCATTAACTATCTTTAAGGGAATTAACTAAAATTTTAAAATTCACAAAGCGCAGAACAACTATCGGATGAATTCAAAACTAGGCACCCATGCATGTAGTCCCGTATAATACCTGGAAATTTGCAAAATTAAATCTCGTTTATAACATGACATGCAAAAAGCATATTCAAAGTCAATTGTAAGATATACAGAAAAAATTAAGCACATTTTCCCCTTTTCATAATTTGAGTTTTTTCTTTTGTTTACATTCTTAGTAATTCTTTGTTCCTTGTTTAACCTGTTCATACATGATTCTTTTTTATTATATTTTTTTACCGTCTGATTAATTTTTTAAACGATTTTTGTGCAAGCAGAAACCTGTGGCAGCTATGAGTTTTTTTTTCGAGTTAAAATTTAATAATTGAATAGATTCGCTACCCTTTATATAAACTGAATCTACCCACTCAGAGCTCCCTCGAATTTTACCAAGTTTTTTTTACATGCGTGAAATGTTTATAAGGTATACTTAGGTAAAAAATCACATTTTCAGCTTCTATACAAATGTAATTTAAGCGGAATATTTTCATCAGCCTTTTAAGAGACATTCGATATTACTTGTACTGCCTCTCTTACCTCATCAATAATTAAATTTTTGCAGTAATAAAATTACTTTTTAAGGCCGAGTTCTACAATTATTTTGAATTAAGATACCATATGAAAGAAAAACTAATTAATTTTGTTTTATTGTTTATTTTATAAGTAAGCATATTAAATTAAAACAAAGTGTAGCAATGTAAAACTAGATAAAGATAAAACTTTATCACCATTAATTAATATTATTTATCTTTAATGAAATATTAAAGTAATACTAAATTTTGCTATGTAAAACTAGATAAAAAAAAACTTTATCACCAATAATTGATATTATTATCTTATTAATGAAATATTAAAGTTATACTAAACTTTGCTATTGAAACTAGAAAATTTAAGTATTATTTTTAAAGTTTTAAAAATAAAACTTTATTACCAATAATTGATATTATTTATCTTTAATGAAATATTAAAGTAATACTAAATTTTGCTATGTAAAACTAGATAAAAATAAAACTTTATCGCCAATAATTGAAATTATTTATCTTATTAATGAAATATTAAAGTTATACTAAACTTTGCTATGTAAAACTAGATAAAAATAAAACTTTATTACCAATAATTGATATTATTTATCTTTAATGAAATATAAAGTAATACTAAATTTTGCTATGTAAAACTAGATAAAATAAAACTTTATCACCAATATTGATATTATTTATCTTTAATGAAATATTAAAGTAATACTAAATTTTGCTATTTAAAACTAGATAAAAATAAAACTTTATCACTAATAATTGATATTATTTATCTTATTAATGAAATATTAAAGTTATACTAAACTTTGCTATTGAAACTAGAAAATTAAGTATTATTTTAAAGTTTTAAAAATAAAACTTTATTACCAATAATTGATATTATTTATCTTTAATGAAATATTAAAGTAATACTAAATTTTGCTATGTAAAACTAGATAAAAATAAAACTTTATCGCCAATAATTGAAATTATTTATCTTATTAATGAAATATTAAAGTTATACTAAACTTTGCTATGTAAACTAGATTAAAAATAAAACTTTATTACCAATAATTGATATTATTTATCTTTAATGAAATATTAAAGTAATACTAAATTTTGCTATGTAAAACTAGATAAAAATAAAACTTTATCACCAATAATTGATATTATTTATTTTTAATGAAATATTAAAGTAATAATAAATTTTGCTATGTAAAACTAGATAAAAATAAAACTTTATCACCAATAATTATATTATTTATCTTATAGATGAAGTATTAAAGAAATACTAAATTTTGCTATGATGACACCAATTTTATGATCCACCAAAAATCATAGAAAGACTTGTTCTTTTATAACGAAAATTAGTACAATTATTTAATACGTCAAGGTATACACTTGTACAAAATTTCAACTCAATTTAACTGTTTTTATTTTTTACAATTTAAAAAAAAAAACATATACAAATTTTGTATATGTTTTGTGCTAAGTTTCAATCAGATCGCATAATTTTTCAGTATTTTATGATTTTTTGACATTTTTGCTGAGTCATTATTGCGGGTTAATGACGGCATAAAAAATGACGTCATTATCCTCTGAAGCTCTGTGGATAATGCAATTTTGAGGACTATCAAAGCGAGTCAAAAATGATCTTAGACTTCTGGTAACCAATTCATTCTGACTTCAAGTCTAGCAAGACCGAAGTAACATACTCGTAAGCTTGGGTTAATTTTGAAATCCTGAGGACAAACAAAGCAAATTTAAAATTGTGAAGAAAAGTACCAAGGTACACCGTACCCGATTTTTCTACCTAAGACAAAACACCATAAAGATGTTAAGTGTTCTTTTGTAATTTGTACATTGAAATTGCTAGAAATTAAAACGGTGCTCTACCTTTGTTTAAAGATGTTAATTTTTAAATTTTAACACATTTCATTAATCTATTCTTTACAATAACAAAATAAAAGGCATACCTCTATCCAAAGTTCACTTCTCATTATGAGCTCTTCTACTTTTAAGAATATTACTTCTATCTTTAGATGAGCTTCTACCCCCCCTTTTTTAATTTCATAGTAGCTTTATGAATTCATTTACGGAACAAGAAAAATTTGATGGAGGAAGGGCTGAAAGTGGGAGGGTCTGGTATACTAATGGACTTAGAATATTGAGCTTTAGTCTAATATTTCCTTGCAACAAGGGTCTGCTATAAAAATATTGTGCTATTCCTTTATATTCCCTTGGCGCTCGAGTGTCATCAAAATTCTTTTAAAAGGTTTTACTCAAGATGTTTCGCTTCATTTAGTTTTGTTAAAATTAAAAATTAATATATTATCTTTTTTTATAAAAGAAAACTGGGTTTACTATGTTATGGATGCTAAGTAAGCTATTTCAATGCGGCTTCTAATATTAACTAAGGTAAAACACTTAAACTAAAATGTCTATATTACTTTTACTCTTATACTTCTAGTCTTAATATGTAAAACGAATATAATAAACTGCGTAGGCTTCCGCGGTTATAGTCAAGAACATTTTGGTCTACCGGTGGTTACTGCCTCAATGTAGATGAAGAATCCGACGTTTCGCTTCCGCTGTCGCTATCAACCAGACAGGACACCTCTTTGCGACTTTTAAGTGGATTACGTCATACTAGATCGTTGAACCCTATTATACCTTCTCATGGCTATAACCTTCGTCCTCGAAGACAACGTCTGAGTCAGGTATTAATAGGGCCATCTTAGTCTCCATTTTCAGTTCAGTTTTGTAGAACATTGTGTTTCTATCCATGATGTCCTACATACCTGCAGATGCCTCCCACATTGGAAGCGAAACGTCCACCACCGGAAGATCTAAATCCTTACAATTATACAAATATAACTCGGGTACGGGGTACCTCGGGACTTTTACTCATCACGTCGAAGTCGCTATGCTAATCCTTACTCTTCGGACTCGCTTCGCTTGTGTTAAGAATATCACTAAATTTATACTGCAATACGTATTCGCTTCGCAGACAATGCACACATTCGTTTTATTTCTAGGCGAGAATAGAACTCGCTCAATACTGTCTAACTTTTATGAATCAACAAAAACCGTAGATATACATGTCGATTGAAATTAAATTTGATAAAAAATAATAATAAAATAAAACTATTTTTGACACAATATAACTGTGCGAGAGACACCTAGGAAATGTAACGAGCAAAATGCATTGCTACATCTAGGAACTGTTCTATCATTCGACATTCGTCATCATTGATGGCTCGACATAATCGTTACGTCTAACTCATCAGGGCGCCGACAGAGCCTGACCTTCAATTAATTCCGAAGAATATAATGTGAAGTACTTAAGTGAACGTGAAGTTCACTTGTGAAGTGAACGCAAAACATATATCATTTGATACTACCGAGTTTTGGAAAACATGAATAGTTGACACAATATAATTGTGCGAGAGAGAAAATAGAATTCACATTATATTCTTCGGAATTAATTGAAGGTCAGAGTGAGTTCAGGCTCTGTCGGCGCCCTGATGAGTTAGACGTAACGAAACAGAGTGGGACATGACATTATGTCGAGCCATCAATGATGACGAATGTCGAATGATGGTACAGTTCCCTGATGTAGCATTGCATTTTGCTTGTTACATTTCATAGGTTTCTCTTGCACAATTATATTGTGTCAACTAATCATGTTTTGCAAAACTCGGTAGTATCAAATGATAATATATATATATATATATATATATATGCTTGCCATGCATGATGGCGGTAAGGCCTCTCTAGTAATAATATCTCTACGCATTAAAGATTGTATACAATATAAATTATTACATCTCTACTGCATTGTAACATTAAGTAAGATTAATTTAGTTGTGTTATGTGTCCATAAGTCTTAAATAACATTTACTATCTAACAATTCTTTATTATCTAACTCTACCTTAATTTTGAAATCCCTTCTTTTATTTTGTCCGTACAGTTGTTATCCAATTAGACTAATTGGAAGTAACTTTTGGTTAAATCATCCATAGGTACTAAAAGATTGAAGAATTACTTTTAGAAAAATGTTTGGTTAAAATATATATTTATCAAACAAAAATAATCATTCAAGATTCAGTGAATTTTCTTATCAAGTCCGTGGCAGCGCCGCAGTCGCTGATAATAAATTGATAACAATTGGTAATAATTGATTTTAGTGATTAGGTTAAAGTATCTGATTGAGATGATGAGTGATTGATCAGGATCTGAAATAAGATGTGTTATTGTTATGACGCCATCAAATTTTTGATAACGTTGGAATGCTAAGTAGATTATAACTAGTTATAGCCTACTTGGAACAGTATAAACGACAGTATACATTCATGAAAATGTGCCAATTTTCTTATAGAGAGATTAGTAGAGTATTTATAAGGAATGGTAAGTTGATTTAGATACAAAGAGATTCCAACACATTTACTACATGTCTTCACAAGACAACCTAACATTCTAGCCATTAATTTTACCAAGACATTGTACAAGAATATTTTTTCCCCAAATGTTAAAAAAATTAAAACCGTAATTATTTAAAACTACAAGTTAGATTTATTTCAAAACCGAATCACTTCTTTTTTTATAGGATTTAATTTCAGGATTTAATTTTTTGTGGATTAAAGTGTTTCATCCAATTCGGTTGCCCGTTTGAACAAGAATCCATTCAGGCACTAATATTTTTTGTAATTAGTTTTAGTATTTTTGAGTGCTGAATCGTGGATTTTAATAAGAATCTAGTGTCTCTTCTGTTTTACCATGATTTCTTTCCTAATAATGTAGACATGACATTAATATTAAATGAAATTTCACTTCCGTATTTTTGTGTAATAAATTTAAAAAATATGTAATTATACTAAAAATAAAAACAAGTAACCTATATTCCCCTATTCAAAAAACAAAAAGCTCCTCACGTACAAAATACAAAAATAATAGTAATAATAATAAGAGAAAAAAACTTACCAACCATTAAATCCAATTAAAAAGTTTTTACTGAGCGAGCGAGCATGCTGAAAGAGACAACTAATAAATTTCACAGATTTTACACTGTTGGAGCTTTATAGGAAAGAGATGGAATGAGTTGAAAAAAGTATATTAAACTAAACAAGAAACACTTGTATAGAGATCGTAGTATAGAGCCATATCAAGTCATATTCATCCAGCTGCAGACCCCTTTGATGTCTGATTTTATAATCTAAAATAACAAAAACAATGATATTTTTCTAAAATTGTTTACCTTAAACCCCCAGCTTTATAAACAAGACATATTATCTGTTCAAATTGAGAAAAATACGTTTTTCGTTTGATCCCGTTTAATGTTTGTGGATAAAAACGTAAACATTTGTCCACAAAAGAGTCCTGTTTTATTTGTCTGTCATTTTTATTAGTTTTCCATTAATTTGTTTTGCTTTTTAGACATGTGGAATTGTAGGTGGAATGTATCTAAATTAATTATAGTAGCACTCAAATTTAATTAAATAAATTATATGAGAAGGATCATTTTTATTGAATATTTCCTTAAATTAAGTATTTTAGATTAGAGAATATTCTATTTAAAATCATTAGAATTTAGTATAAAAACCAATTTACAAAGTTTTAAGCTACATAATTATAAAATAATATTACATGTTTAATAAGAGCTTGTTTGTAGGCGATAGTGTTATGTTTTCAAACATGTAATATTTTCATATATTTTATTAATTTATATATTTTTTTTGAAATTAACTAGGTTCATAATTATAAAGAATTAACAAAAAATATAACATCAAGTGTTTGAAAATAGCTTGTTCGAAGATGAAAGCGCTGTGCCTTTAAACATGTGTTATTTTATTTTTTGTTATTATTTCAAAATTATAATCTTTTTTGTAATTTACTATTCTTTCAAGTACCTTGAAAGGATAATACCTTGAAAGGATATTACCTTGAAAGGATAGTACCTTGAAATGATAGTTCTTTGAAAGGATAGTACCTTGAAAGGATAGTACCTTAAAAGGATAGTTCCTCGAAAGAATAGTACCTTGAAAGGATAGTACCTTTCATACAATACATAACGTATTGTTTTGTACCATAATAATGAATTATTAACAAAAAAATAAAATATCACTTGTTTGAAAAGAGCTTGTTCGAAGATGAAAATGCTATGCTTTAAAAAATGTGTCATATTTTATTTTTATTATTTTATGATTATATTTTTTTATAATTTACCAAGCTTTTAAGGTACATAATTATAAAATAATAACAAAAAATATTATCAATAACAAAACATTTCATATATCATGCAAAAAACATATAAAATAACAAAAAAATAAATCATATATAAATAAAAAAATAAAATATAATATTATATTTTAAAAAATAAAAATATGATAAATATATAAAAATATTAATAAATACAAATACAAATATAATACAAAAAAACATATATAATAACAAAAACCAAAAAATATTTTATGTTTGAAAAGAGCTGGTTCGTAGGTGTTAAGTCACAACTGTATATTATTATTTTTTTGTTATTACTTTATGTTTTTTTTTATAATTTACTTTACTCTTAAGGTATGTAATTATAAAATAATAACAAAAAATAAAATAGTAAAATATTACATGTTTAAAAGAGCTTGTGTGTAGGTGATATTTTTATGTTTTTAGACATGTAATGTTTCATTTTTGTTATTATTTTATAATTATGTACCTTAAAGCTTGGTAAGTTGATTTTTATTCTTTGCACTTATTCCACCTATATAATACTACTTTTCAATCTTATGGTCTGCAAACTTTAATTAAGTATTCTATTTAGCTGCAATTAAATATTAGAATATATATTGCTAGTATAGAATACAGCTATAGTAAGAATATATATTGGCGTGGCTAAATATTCTATACAGCTGTTTAAAAATCGGGTACAGGGAATCTCGGAAATTTTCCTCCATACCACATCAAATTTGCTACGCTCATTATCGCCCTCGCTTCGCCCGTTCTCTAAATAAAAATCACCAAATGTACTGCACGTCTTTGGACTCACTTCACTACAATTTTTAATTAATTTAGTCGAATAAGATTGAACTAATGCTAATAATGATATAAAACGTGGCACATATGTTGTTCTTAGATATTACTACATGCGTGCTGAATCTCAAACAAATCGACACATTTTTCAGTGTTTATTGATTTTTTGGAATTCTTGCTGAGTCATCATTGCAAGTTGATTACAAATTGAAGCTGTTTAGCTTCTAATATCCAAAACAAACCGTAGATATACTTTATTTATTTATTTATTAACATTTTGTATGATTGCGAATTTATAGGTATTGGATATTTTAAACGAATAGTTTAACGGAATTTTACGTAAAAAGAAATACTTTCAATCAATACTTTTTGTTTTATTTATTGCAGTACAAAATACAAAAATCAAAATCCAAAAATTTATTATTTTTATCTGAATCGGTTTTATTTTAAGGTGTCTAGATTTAGAACAAGCCTACGTATCTTTTATATATGATATGTCTGATAAGTCAGATTCTCCTATACGTCATGAGTAGGTCTTTTATTATATTTCCCCCCTCCAAAAAAATATGTGTCCCCCATTCCAGAGATTCGAGGAAAAAAATCACTGAGAAAAGTGTCAACTATAGAAATAAAACAAAAAATGCTTTTATAGAAAATATATAAAGCTTGTTGCAAACATATGCCCAGATGTATAAAAAGATATATTTTTTATATCAAATAATGATAAATTGACTTGATAGATTAATGCGACTTTTACTTTCTCGATTTAAATATAAATGTACAAATGAAATTCGTTTAACTTGGTGTGATTTTGATACATTTTATTCACGAGATAATGACGAAGCAAATTTGAAGAAATAATTGGGATAAGAGTTCTTTAGTAGTGTTTTAAAATTAGAGTACTGTGAATGTTAAATTTGAAAATCTTATGTTAACATATGTTTTGAATTTCGATAAATATACTTTTGTACCGCTAGGTCAGATGACAGTGAGGGAAAAGTTCCTAGACAAGACTTGTGCCTATATGAGCTACAGATTCATTTAGTGCATTGCTAACTCCTTATACGATAGGCGAAATATTAAAATTATATAAATAAAAAATTATGTGACACCTAGGTATCCTTATAAAATTTTTACGTTTCATCTACGTTCAGGTCTCTAGAAAACTACAAGTATTTACGTGGAAAGTGTAGAATTGTACAATACTCGATGATCAGCTACCAATAAGCACTTAAGTTAAGTGCTATTGGAACTAAAGCTGTAATATGAATTCGAATCTGCTGTCGAGTGGTGCCACCTTGTCAGATAATTGCAGATTCAAAGATTGGAGTTCTATAAACGTTAATTCTTTAAACGTTTCTGGTCTAAGATCCTTGAAGACCAGATTAGTAGAAAAATTAAGGTCTATGAATTAATATATATATATATATATATATAATATATATTATATATATATATTAATAATATAATATTTATTATCTAATAAATAAATAATTTTAAAAAGTCAATCTTAATTTAATTATATAATTTTAATGTTAATTACTACACACACATCTAAATATATATATATATATAATATATATATATATAATATATATATATATATATATATTATATATATTATATATATAATATATATTGTCGCTGTCAGCGATGTTACTTTGTGTATATTTTTATAGTTTTCTTGTTTTGAATGTCAAAACAGTCAGTTGGCATTTCAAATTCTTTACGAATTCAAAGGGATTCAACGGAACATAAGATCATTGTAGTATTTGGTTAATATAGGAATTCTGTAAAGAAAATTAAACTTTATGTCAGCTAGTACTAAGTGTACGCTGTCACAGTAAAGAATTTGAATCTTGTCTGAACTACAGAAGAAAGTTATGGAAAATAAAATCTGTCAAAAGTCAAGTCAAAAATATGGAAAATTTAAAAAATTCGATCTTGAAGATACTAAGGAGGGCCGAGAGAGGAAGGGTAAGACCCCTATCTTAGATAATATATGCCGCAACATCCGCTCGCAAAAGAAATGTAGTTAAATTGCGGGACGAGGTTTGTGCTGAAAGTAGTCGGTATCTGTCCTAGAGCAGAAAAATCGGCAAATCTAAGCTTAGCTCAACTATAAGCGATCTAAGAATTCAAGTTGATGACTTTAAGCAAGCTGTCAATACTCTCTCTGTATGGATGGTAGAGATGAGCAGCAAAAGAGCTTGTCAGGTTTATTATCGATTCTGAAAGCTTCTTAATACTTATAGTATTCTCAAAAATTTGGGCCCTAGTTCCATTAAATCTAAATAGTTAACTCAGAGCGATCCTCAAGAGCGTCGACTAAAACTGGCGAGCGCTAAAGCCTCAGATTGCTTGCCCAGTTAGAAGTTTGAGCGAAAAGAAATGGAGCTTAAGCTTCAGCAAGCTCGCATAGAGAGCGAAAGAAAATCTTCGAGGCTCAAATCCTGAGCAGAAAAGGTTATTCGAAACACATTTGAAGAAAAACGGCTTCAAATTGAGTTTGAAATTAATAATAGAGTAAGCTGTAGCTCGTAGTTTGAAAAAAATAAAGAACTAGCCCCCGAAGACGTAAAACGCGTCGTTAGTGGTTCAAGAAAAGCCAGCATTGGAAGTAGTGTTAAAAGTGCTAACACTAACCGATTTTGTTTCATTTTCGAGATAAAGACAAGCTGTCTCAAGTAAACCTTAGTTAACAATGATAAATCTCGAAACACAATAAATAATGCAAAACCTACTAGCAATCCTCTAAAATTTCCATTAGTGAATCAAGTCACTACAGAACCGCTGTTTGCTCATGTCAAAAAATGCAACTTCTAAATTCTTTCGAACCAATCAAATTTCAGGTAACAGTTAGATTCCCTACATTCGTGAAGAGTCCGAACTCATTAGAGACGGAGTTCTCTCAGAAAATGCCAAAGAAAAATGTTTTATTAAAATTGACAGGAATGCAACTAAATTGTTCACAATAACCCAGGTCTATCGTTTGTTGAAGCGATAGAGCGATAGAAGAAAAGATCGCAACCGCGTTGCGTTACAGAACCTGGATTAATAAATTAACTCAGGGACCAAGCTTTACAGAAAGACGGAGAAGCTCTTCTCGAGTTCAATAATAACTAACGGCTAGCAAGTTCTTAAAGACCTAGTTATGCTGAGTTAGCTCAAAGTTATGTTAAAAAAAGGTCATGGGTAGGTTGCCCATGACATTCCGGCCTAAATGGGCTCATTCATAAAAAACAAGGATGCAACGAAACATAGCAGATATGCCATTTGTTTCTGATATGGTTAATGATCTTAACCATCCATTTATAGTTATTACGAAGGTGGGTCTCAGAACCGTACTATTCTCAACCGTCTACTCCTTACGAAAGGGATTCATCAAGCTAAGACGCGTCAAGTTGTGTCAATGAGAAGGAAACGTATGCAATAAACAATATCAAAAATTGACGTCTGTGTTTTATTTTGTGAAACAAACCATAATTAGAGGATTGTCCAAAATTTACAAAATCTAAATTACGAGAGTAAAAAAGAGTTTATAGAAAAGAATAAATTATGTTTTCCTGTTTGAAAGCTTCCATATTGCTAAAGGGTGTAAAAACAGACTGTATTAAAAGTACAAGGCGGTAAGCGACATCCGACCTGTTTTCAACCGTCGTTCAAAAGTGAAATTCTTCAGAAGATAAGGCCAAAGCACCCTAGATCAACTAAACTACTAGAAAAATAAAAATTTTGAGGTACTACGTCTTTTATGTTCCAGTACAATGCACCATATAGATAATCCGAGTTTAAAAATACAACTTATGCAATTACTAGACGAGGGTAGCGATGCTTGCTCATAGCAGACAGTTAAAGACAGATTTAAAAGCAGACCGGCGTTTGCACAAAACTAAACTTGGTACTGTTAATTCAAAAAGTTCGGTTACGACCCATAGATACAGGGTTAGTCGTAACTATATGGACAGAGGCGCAGTCATAAATTTACCAATAACAACACAACATATGAGATTCCAGCATCACAAAGTGAAATACCTACTCCTCAAATCGCAGAGCAACCCCTCATCTAAAGGAATAAAAGACAAAATGTATCCCTTAATTGAAAGTGAAATCAGAATGATAATAGGAAATAACTGCCTCAAGTTGCTATGCCCGCAAGAGGTAATTAAAAGTCAGGTAATAAAGCGTAATGGTTTAGATCCGAGTTAGGATGGGGCATAATAGGACAAGTTAGCAGAGTAAATAATCAGTAATTCAAACAGTTACAGATGTTAAAATCAGCTCAAAAGAAATACAGGAACGGGCTCTTAGTCAAGAAGGAAATATCGAACGTGAATGTAACCATATAGGGATACAAATTTACCACTTAAGAAGATAACTCACTAAAATTTGACCGTATAATAAACAAAAGAGATTAGAACAAAATCACTAAGAAAGTCATCCCAGTTTCATCAAAAACGTCTTTAAAAAGATGAATACCTTAAAAAATAAATTAAAAATCCTACACTGAAGTTCCTAGACAAAAAACGTGCTTCTAAATCTAAATACGTTGGTCATTAGTTCAGCCTTATATAAGAGTTAAAGTGTACAATTCGTCGGGAATAATCATCAAAAAGATCTCAAAGAACATCCAGCAATAATCTTCATTACCTACCACAGAAAAACTAAAAAACAGGTAAATTGAGAAGTTGATGAAAGTAAAAAAAAACAGTCAAGTATAGAAATTCTTCTGAAACTATCCAGATTGGCCTACCCACCAAAAACCAGGTACAGCCCCGCCAAGGAGCCACTATAAGAAATGGTGCCAAGCACCCATTTGAGGACCATGTCGCTGTCAGCGAATTTACTTTTGTGTATATTTTTATAGTTTTCTTTGTTTGGAAGATGATGTCAAAACAGTCAGTTGGCATTTCAAATTCTTTACGAATTCAAAGGATTCAACGGAACATAAGATCATTGTAGTATTTGGTTAATATAGGAATTCTGTAAAGAAAATGTTAACTCTTTATGTCAGTAGTTACTAAGTATACCTGTCACAATATATATATATATAAATAATATATATATATATTTCCTTTTGAAAAAGATTTCTTCCTCCTCTCCCCACTTTCATGACCCCAACCTCATAATCTTATTTTTTACTTAAAAATTCGTTACTACAGATAATGATTTTGCTAAAACCGAATATTATTATTACTTTGTCATTTATGTTTACCTTTTGTCTTGATCTATCTGTTTACCTTTCTTGTGTTAACAAGTTGACGTTTTTTTTTAAATCGGACAAAGTTTTTGTTTGAGTTCTGTGCTAACTTTATGTTTTGCATTTTTAAATTCAATATTTTACTATGTAATATCTCTCGAGAACGATCAAGAAGTTAAAAATCGAATACGATGTACCTTGAAACTTTCCTTTAGTTTATACAATTTTTTACCTTTCGTATTGTTACTCATTGGTATAACCAAGTTGTGTGTATCATCAAGAAGTTGTGAAAACCAAGTACTGAGACTTCGTAACTTTTCTTTGCCGTATTGGATTTGCTAAGCTCGTCTATGACTTACCGGATTCGCTACGCTCTACTTCCCCACTTTAAACTCGCTTTGCTCGTCCTCAGAATAGGGAAATCACCTAAATTATACTTTAGTATTAGATGTTTATTTAAATAAAAAAACCTCATTTATCATATCGGACTCGGTAAGCTCATTTTTACTACTTCAGATTCGCTTCGCTCGTCCTAAGACAATAATAAAATAGAATAGAACAGAATAGAATAGAATAGCCATTTATTAGAAAAAATATTAACAATTACAAATATATAAGAATTTAACAAATAATAGTTTACTAATAAGCTGTAGCTGTGGCAACAAGACAATAATACATCCTTTTAATTTCCTGCGGTCATCTATCTAGGTGCTGACCTGCTACTTCCACTTGCAACTCGAAAAATACCTTAGAAATACCTGTCGTCTTAAAATGAGACTTAGTATACTTGTTTATTACATCAATTTTTAAAATACGTATTGAGAGAACATAGTTGTATAACTCGGATCCCGTAACCTTTCGATGTTTAATGAATTTTTAAATTTTTTGCTGAGCCATTATTGTGGGTCAATGACGTCATAAGCATTTCAAAACAATAAGGTACAGGATGATAATTAGGTCGATTTTAACCATGTTCCATCCAAATCCAAAAATTAACGTGTTTCAATGAAACATCACAATATATATATATAATATATAATATATATATATATATATATATATATATATATATATATATATATTATATATATATATATATATATATATATATATATATATATATATATATATATATATATATATATATATATATATGTATATGTATGTATGTAGTGTGTGTGAGAGTGTGAGATAGAGTTTGCAATGAGTGAGTCAGCTCTTTTAAAAATCTCTTCTAAACGTTTTCGTAATGTGTCTTCTCTTTTCTTAAGATCCTGGTTTTAAGATATCTTTATAAAAATTAATAATTCGTCTGTCTTTCCATCCCACCAATATTTTTCTAGGTTAGAGTAAATTGTGTGATTCGCTATTTTAAAAAACTTTTCTCGTAATATTTTGAGAGATTTGTAAGGGTTATAAGAAGTAGCCTAAACACGTAAACCCACTCCTGTCGCGTGAACGGTGTCTCGTTACATTATTGATGGTTATACTCATTAGCGGTAAGCCGTCCATTCTATCCAGCTACTGATCAATCATTTATAGAACCGAGGAGAACGTAGTTGATTATAGGGACTGAATTAGATATGCTGTAAAGGTAGGGTTTTAGCCTCCGAGACTTTACCTTCTGATAAACTCATCAATATAATATTATCTGAGTTCTAACACCTTCAAACTTTTCATCTACCAAACTACCAAACCTGACATCAGGTATTTTTAATTGTACTATATTGAAGTTTTTTTATTAAGTTTCCAACGTTAATTTCAGTGAGTTTACATGTCCTGTTTATTCACAATCCTAGTTTGAGTGTATCTTATAAAAGCAGAAAACTATTATTTGTTATAAGCTTACAAAAATATCATACATAGAAGGAGCATAATAGATAACAGCTCAGCCGGTTCACTGGTGGTCTTAAGTAATGCTGCCACTCTTACAAAATAAAATTTTCTCATAACATAGTTGGCAATACTTCCAATTCCGGAATTATGTTCAATTATTATTTCATGATCGACTATTTATAAAATACAAGCATAAATAACAGTGCATTAAAATAGTTTAATGTATTTTACGGAATTTTACATTGTATCTTTACGTTTTTAATTAAAATCATGTAAAAAGTAGTCCTCGTCCACTTTATGTAGATTCTCTAATCCAATACTCTTTTCCTATCTAGGGCCGATTTTTATTAAATACTTAGAAGGATTTTTAAGTTATTATATTTGTCCCTTATGATATTTCTTCATTTGTGGATATTTATGAAGCATTTATAAAAAAAATATTGTTTTATTGTTAGGGTGGTACCCCTACTTAAGACCACCAGTAAACCGGCTTTCGTGTTTTCACGTGGAATTCCATAGTATTTACGGTTCTACATTCTATCTATATTAATGTCATTCTAAGGTTATTAGTGTGAGAAAATCGTCTATTTAGTTCTGCTTGGAAACTACGAAATATAGCTTAGAATATATATTTCAGAATTACAAAATTTTATGGGAGGTACAATTAATTTTTTTCTATTTTGATAAATTTTGTATTAAAATATACTACTAAACAGGCCAAATACGACCGGTAAGAGATTCTTAAAACTGTAATTTTGCTTATAGTAAAAATCGCAAAAAAAATAATATGCATTACTCGGCTATAAAATTTAATTGAATTGTCGCAGAAATTTGATTACTGTGGGTATTAATAAAACTAAAAGGGGAGCACTAACAACTTTCGGACAAACTCCAACTCAAGTTCGACTAAAGTCGTGTCACTTATCTCACAATCAAATGAAGTTTGCTAAAATTAAATGTATATCCAATATTCACATTACAAGTTCATTATTTATTGATTTTTAAATAATTTTGTGGATCCCTAGAGCAGCCACATCCATTTTAAACATCACAGTAAATTTGTATACATAAGACATCTTTTTTAATTTTTCTCGTTTATACCATTGGGTACGTAGGAAAATGATTGTGTATGCGAGAAATCCGAAATCGGGTTGTCACCGGAATTATCCGTTTCAGGTGCATTTAAGGTTTCCTAAGCGGATTTTACAAAGTGCTCTGTCTGTATGTGAGTTAGAAATCTAAAAATAATTAAAAGCAATCTGACTGACTTTGAGACAAACAAAGACGTTCATGACTATAACACAAGATTTAAAGAACGATCTGACGACGAAAAAGCACGAACAAACCGTTACGAATCTAGTCAACATTACAACTCCGTTAAACTGTACAACTGCTTGCCTAAATGTTTCAAAAATATTGAGGACTTAAAAGGTTTTTCAAATAAATGCATGCAAGTTTTAGTAGACAAACCGATTTACAAAGTATGTGAATTTTTGGATAAAAAATACTTTGAATAATATACGAATTTATTTTATTTATTAAGCTAGTTTATCAAGTCTGTGATTATTATTATACTGTCTGTGATTTTTCTATTGTTTATTTTTGTTCACACTTAATTTATTTATTTATATCTTTTATTTTTTAGATATTAAGTTTTAAAAGAAATTAGAAATTGATTTGTAAATGTATTATTTTTAAATGATGTATTGTTTTTAAGTTAGCCTAAGTAGTAGTTGGCATTTTTTGAGTAGTCAATGTTAAGTAGTACAGTCTATAGCCGTCAAAAAGAAATTGTTAATTTAATTTAGTTATTTTCTAATGAATATGCACATATTTATCTGGATCTTTTCTTTGTTTTTTTTGGAATGTTTAAAATCGAAAATATTTGTAAATTATTTGTTTATTATTTACATGACGCAATGCAATTGTACAATGTACTTAATAAAGCAAATAAAGAATTTCTTATCTTTATCTTTATCGTTAGTGTGTGTATATGTGAGTGTATGTATATATGAGTATGTGTATATGTCTGTTATCATCGTAGCTCCCTGTTTATTTCTGCTAGAAAAATTAAACTTTGTATAAAAATTAGTCTATATAGGTGTAGTTGTACTATTCGGAAAATAATCTATTTTATGATGACATAAACCTGCAAAAATGATTCAGTTATCAATTATTTCAATTATCATAGGGCAAGGAAAATTTCATTTAAAAGACAATGAAACATAATGAGATGTGCCAAGTTTTTTATCTCATTATCAGCATTAGTTTAATTTTTATAAAATTACTTGTATACGTTTTTAAAAATTTGTTAAAATCGGATAATAATCCAATTGAGTTGAAATTCGGTAAACGTATAATTTTACGTAATAAATAAGTATACTAAGTTTTCTTTTAATACAAGAAGTACATCCATGATTTTTGTGCGATCATAAATGTTAAGCAGCATCCAACGAGGTCAGTGCCTAAATGGGTGACCGTTGGGAATTCAACAGATGTATTTACTATCTGAGGACAAGTGAAACGATTCTAAAGACGTTTTGCAGTATAAATTTAACGTCTTGTATATTATGAGGAGTAGCGAAGCGAGTCCGAAGTAGGGTGGATGAGCGTAGCAAATACGATGTGATGAGTTAAAGTTCCGAGGTACCCCGTACCTGATTTTTTACATTTAAGTCAACTTTAGAGCAATTTTAAACTAGTTAAAGATATTGAGATTAATTATTTAAACTTCAATCTTTCGAAAATTTAAATGATTTTCCAATCTCGCTTAAAACCCTATATCTTAAAATGTTGAAATAAGTTTAAGTTTAAATGTTTAATTCGACTTATTTATTAATAACCTGATTATAACTTTATCGTGATAAATGCTTCATTTATTATTGATACTAATATTCAGTTAACTCATATTTAAAATGGAATAAAAAATCAAATTAAAATTCTAAAATCCGATGGAAATTTTTTTTTTTACTTTGTATCAGAATTTTTCTCTCTCTTTTTTCTTCAAACCCAGAGAAGCTTTTTCATTATTTTGAATGTTAAAGGTATTTTGACTTTTGAATAGAGGCAGACTGGGTGGAAAAGGGGTAGCTCTGGTGGAAAACGGGACTTTCTTTTTGGTACCTATGAAATTACTGACTTTGGACTCTTCAATCTCGATTTAATTTCCAACCTTTCAATTCATTGAGTTCTGTCACTGTTGTAAGTAAGAAGGAGAGAGTGTGTTCTCCACTCCTCTCCAATCTACTCAGGTAAAAAGTATTTTTTGGACTTTTGCTCTTGACTTTAAAAGCGACACGATGCCTTTCTTTCTACTTGTTTTCTTTTAACAAAATAAAAGTTGGGTTTTTTCTCCCTTGTAACTGTAGATTTACTTTCTAAGATGTTTATTTCATTAATTTAATCTATTATAGTTAAAGGACCTTGGCAAGTTAGTAATTTGACATCTTGTACATAGATTACGAATGGTCTAACTTTAATTAAAACAGGAGGCAATAATTCCTTCTAGAGAATTTTTCTGACGGAATTTTCTAATAAAGTAGCTGGGATAGCGTGCTCATCGTCCGGCTGAGTGACACCTTTCAAAAGTCTCTCATCACAAAAATACATTTTTCAATACACACATTTAAAATTTATATATATATATATTATATATATATATATATATATATATATATATATATATATTCTATACATAAAGATAGTAGAAATAAAGATAAAAACGCAGAAATCGAAGAATTGGGACACAGCGTGATGATCAGCTGCCAATAAGTACTATGAAAATTTTAACGCGGTGGTCTGCACGTCGGGTAAATTTCCATTGGAATGCGTGTTTCCGTGCTAAACAATTAATTTCTTGCTTAAGGTTCAGATTTATGCTTTTTAACTTTATGAAGAAAATATCAAGCACTATACGTGAGTTATTTTTCTGTAATTTTCAAAGGAAATGCGCATTTATTTGGTTATACGCAACTGGAAGCGATGCCTTTAAAATTGGCATTGTACACCATTGACTTGTGTTTGTTTTTTAAAATATTTAAAAAGATGAGAAGATAAGTTAATTGAAATGAATGAATTTCTGTACATGTATAATTCTGTACATGTATGTTACTGTACATGTATGTTACTGTACATGTATGCTACTGTACATGTACATGCATGACCTTTGCGTCATTAATAAGTACACTAAGTTTAGTTTCAAATACGAAAAGTGTATTTATGGTTTTTTTTTGCTTGATTATAAAAGTTAAGCAGCATCAAGCGTGGTCACTACCGTATGGATTAGAATGAAACGGATGTATTTTCTATTTAAGGACGAGCGAAGCGAGTCCGATGAGGTGTTGCAGTATAAATTTGGCGAATTTTATATTCTGAAGACGAGCGAAGTAATCCCAAAATAGGGAGGATGCGCGTAGCGAATCCGATGTGATGAGGAGAAGTTTTTCACTGATTTTTATCAAGGGACTCTGTTCAGCTATGGTGATATCTTCAGTAATAATAATAGTGTAAACTGTATCTATAAAACTTTAACTTCATATCTTATCTAAATCACTGATAAATTTATAACTTTTTTTATACATATTTGTACGTATTATTTTGTTTTATTTTACTTAAAGAAGTCTTGTAAAGTTGCGAATTTATTAATAAAGCTTCTATTTAAAGTTTTTTAACTTGTACTGCTTCATACGTTAGTTTTATAACAAAATATTTATAATCATAAGAAATAAATAACAAAAAAATATTGTGTAAAAGTAATTTGTAGGGATTGATATAGAGCAAAGTCGAATGAAGAAAATTGTGCTTTTTGAAAACTAACTTTTTCTTTAAACAACTTTTCTCCTTATTTTTGCCATTTACTACTGGCAATATTTGTTTCACCTAAGAACAAATAAAGACCTAGTATAGAGTTAAATGGAATAGAATGGATATACATTATTTTAAGAATACGAGTCTACCGAATAAATATGATTTTGTAATAGTTAATTAGTCGTAGGTAAAATTTAATATGCAACAGAGATCAAAAATGTTTGCTCGCATTGTCTGCCTGGGCAAAGCCTCTGAAGCCACAATTTTAGTAATCTTTCAAAGCCTCGGTATCTTAGCCAACTGGAATTTTATACGTCTGTTTGTTAATATTCTATTTTCCTGGAGTTAATTAAAAGCTCCCGAGCTGTAATTAATATCCTCGGCTTCGCCTCGTGAGTTAACTAAATAATTTATCGGCAAGCCACGGGATTTAAATAATATTGTTCCTTCGACAGGAGTTTCAGGAACCAGTTTATCTACCCGGGTAGCAAAAACTCACTTTTCTCACTCGGTAAGTTAATAACTATTGTAATAAATTATTAAAATTAGGAGTGAGATTAAAAAAGGAGTTAATACCTGTTTGAAATAAACCAGTGAATGCCAATTTGGTTCTTTTCTCAATTTTTAAATAAATTGTATAAAATATAAAAGGGTTCATTATGGGGTATAATAGAAAAAGGAAGAAAAGTAAACATACCCAGTCTAATACTTTATCTCTTTTAATTATTATCGTTTCACTCTCCAGTGTCACTGGGGTATATTTTGATTTCTAAAGAAGGTTTCAGCCGAGACGTGGGTATCTATCGTTTATTTCTCCAGGTAGGCGAGAACCCCGGAGGGAGTCTCTTCGGTAAATATTTGCTCTACGTTTCTTATCGACGTTCCAAGTAGGCCAGTTATCTTGCCAAAATCCTCTGCTCTTCCCTTTTCGTCAACTTCTACAATAAACACTCTAGGAGAAAACTTTTCAATTAAGACTACTTGGAGGGTCCGACCTGACCGTTCGGCTTAAAAAAAGTTAATAAAAAATATATAAATTAAAAAACTCTCTATTGAAGGCATAAATTAGTAGCGAGATAGTAATAATATTAGGATAAGATCGCTGAAAGGAAGACTAAGGCCTCATAGTGTTGTCTTTTCAGAATTAAATTGACTTTTTATCCTGAAAGGCCACCAGTGAAGTCATAATAATTATAAGAAAACTTTCCTGCTTTACTTATAAAGTTTTTTCCAAGTTTTATTATTGTTTCTTTTTCTTTTTTTTACTTTATTTTAAAAAACTCTTGAAAAAAATTAATATAAAAATTATTGTAGACACAATATAATTGTGCGCGATGCACATAGGCAATATAACAAGCAAAACACTCTGCAACACATAGGAACTGTGATAATATTTAATAACTTTAGGTTAAACATGTTAAATAACTTATAACAATTGATATCTAAAGAGAAAAATCACTTAGGTATAGGTATCTCTCGTAAAAATTCAAAACGTTAGGTAGTGCACTCCAAAATAAAAAAAAAATTATAATAATAAAATAATAGGCACTCTTTTTTAATAATTTAAAGAAACCGTGGCATAAAAAAACACTTAAACTTGTTAAATTATGAAAACATTATTCTTGAAATGTAAAAATTTAAATTTTTAAACATTTAATACATTAATATGTTAATATAATATATATATATATATATATAATATTATATATATATATATATATATATATATATATATATATATATGCCAAATGATGCATGATTTTTTTAGTAAAAGTAAATTTAAAATAAGTCAACATTAATGTAGACTTATTTAACAATAAAAAATTTGCATCTTTTAAAGTTTGTACCATTAAACATTTATATTAAATTCAACAAATATAGTATTATTTTACTTAACAATTTAATATTGTTTAAAACAATCAAACAAATTATTTTCATGTATATTTAGAATTTATCTTTCATAAATTAAGCAATAAATAATCTTATCTAGATGTGATTACATGGCTAGCTAGAAGGGAAGTTAGTGAGGATCCATTTTATGTTCCGAAATATCAATTCAGGTTATGAGTTGTTTTGTTAAACTATACATGGATGACAAGTATAATGTTTGTAAACATGACAATATATACACACTAAGAGTAGTCGTATCGACTTCAGACTGGTTTCATTCGATTTAACTCAACAAGAAACATAAATTAACACCTATTTTACTGGCAAAATTGTGACCTTCATTTTATCGATTAGTAACACAAAACAATTGTAGAAAGCAAGCCAGGTTAAAGATTTTACGAACACCTGCTTTTCACTGGGGCTCTAGTCCATCCCAAGAATGATGTTTATACCATAAAATATAGCTGTAAACTTTATTTATCAAATTTCATAAGACGATAGCGTGTTAAATTCTGTATATAAATAAATATATATATAATATATATATATATATATATATATATATATATATATATATATATATTACACCTTTATATAATCAACAAATAAATAAAGTTTTATTTTAGTACGGCTAATATAAAACAGGCTTTCTTAAAACAGGAAAAGTTTCCTGTTTTAAGATATATTCAATTATACGAAGATGTACTATAACTCAGATGTTTTTTATTCTGGGGTCGAGCGAAGCGAGTCCTAAGTGTTGACAATGAGCCTAACAAATCCGATAATACCTGAGGTTCCTCGTACCCTTTTTTTAAAGTTAAAGGATTAGACATTTGAGGTTTTTTTTATATTTTAATTAATAATGCTATTTATTTAGTATTAAAAAGGAAATATTTGAAAAATTGAGGCTTTTTAGCTTGATTTCAATAGGGAAACATGAATATAAAATATATATTACTAAGCATTCTCAAGTTTTTATGAAGTACTTATGTTTTTACAATGACTTTACAAGTTGTTTTACATTTAACAAAGGAATTTAAACACGTCTAGACAATATGACTGTTAGATATATCTTACAATGGCATTGTTGTCCTCGTCACACTTGTGTAAGATAAGTATTTTAAGTTGCTGTTATTTCAAGTATTAAATTGAGAAAAGGGGGGGTTTTTAACGGTACTTACCGAAGGAAAACACGACTAATTCTAAGGTGTAGTGTTGTTAACCCCTGTTGTATAGCTGTTGGCTTGAAATAAATCAATTAAACTGTCATGTCATAACTGTAGAAGAGGGCTAAAAGGGGAAGGGACCATTTATCAGTGGTGGTAGCATGGTAGAGTTCTCTGCCAGCAATAGATTATCCGACACAAAAGCTGAAAACCGTGTTTCAAGGTCGAACTATGCCTCCTCTTCTAGAATCCTTTCCCTACTCCAATCAACTATTAATATTAAGTTTACTCTTTGTAAAAGCTCATTTTCATTTGAGTTAACTCAACTTGTTAAAATTAACTTCTGCATTGGACTAAGGATGTAAACTCTAAACAAATTATTAACTTTGATCCACTCAATCATTGTTATAACACCCATTATCATCTTAAGACTTTATTTTACCATACATTAGAAATCTTCTAAGCCTTTCCTTCGATATATTGATCTTATGGAACGACTTCTATGATTAAAACGTTTAGTGTTCAAAACTTCTGGCGCGGAGGTGCGCAAACCGGGCAAATTTTCTGTGAAATATGTGTTTTCTTGTTCTACAATCTAATTATTGCTCCAGTTTCCAGAATATGCATTATAATCTTAGCAGTAGCATCACAATTTGTTACTTAACTTGAACTGATTTTCCATATTCATCTCTCTAATTAACTCAGCTTCGAATGTGGAGCTTTGATGTGGAGCTATCGAAATAGAATGGTATCCATCCTAACTAAGTTGAGCATTGGTAATTCAAATACCCAATTATTTGTTTGGTGTGATATATGATTACTAAAATGTGTTTTTCTATGGAAACTTTAAAAAGTTAATTGGAGCATGCCTTTATATTAATTATTTCAGAAACTGTGTCATATCTCAAAAAATTTGTTACCAATAAATATAAATGTCGATACTTTTTTTTTTCGAGCTATCGTTTGGCATACAGAACTATTACCCATTTATAATTAGAAATAAGCTTTCTAGTACACCATAATTCATCACTTCTAATGCATCGTATGAGAGAAATAATGTTCGATAAGTATCAAATTGTCCAGGATATGACATAGTTTCAGAAATGATCCACATAATGGTATGCTCCAATTTAACTTTTTAAATATACCACAGAAAACCTATTTTGGTAATTAAATTACAACATGCATAATCAATCATTACCTGCATGCATTTTTTGGATTACCAAAAAATATTATGGTATCTAAACTCCCAGTGGTCGGCTTAGTGAGGGTAGATACCAACTTGCTATAGCTCCGTATGGAGCCGAGTAATCAGAGTATAATGTAATGTAAATGTACCACCCTGTATAATGCACATATGAATCTGATAGTGCATTCAAAAAAATTGAAAGGTGGGTGCTTCAAAAGTATTTGACCGATACGTAAAGCGAATTTTGACTCAAATCTAAAGAAAAGGATTTTGGTATTCAGCAAAATGCTCCTAATCCCGGTATTTGCTTCGTCGAGTGAAGTCCTCACAACAATATTATAAATGTTAGGATGATAATATAATATATCTTTCTCAGACTGAGAAGATCATTTCATATCCCTCATTTTACTGATCTACCAACTGACTACGTTCGTTTCGCTGAGTCATCATTAATGACGTTTAATGGCTTTATAAAATTTTAAAATATGTTAAATATGATGTAAAGGTCATTTTCGATACCATATATTGTTCTTATAAATCGACTTTTATAATTTCAAAGTTTCAAAAATCTAGCATAACTACAATTTGAGCTACGATGATAACAAGCTCAGCTGTACGCAAATTAGTAAAAATTACTGAGGAGGTCTTAAAAACAAATCATCTTCTGAGAGCACGTCGTAATCATTGAGACTAGAAGTTAATCACTGATATAACTTTATTAGTTGAGAGATCGAGTGTGGCCCTGCTTGCTGATGATGGCGTTATGCCGAAACCGGTCCAGGGATATTCATATCCAACAGCAAGTATCGACGGTAGCTGATTCTTCGATTGTCTTAAAAACACCTGAAACGAATAATGCTGGTGAAATCCTGGTTTCGAATTTTCAGTGCAAACGCAATACTTTTCTCGTTTACCTAAGATATAATTAAGGGAAAGTAAAAAAAATAAAAAGTATATGGACATTAAAGAAAACGTTTGAAGCTATTTTACGTACGAAAAGGTTATAAATGCACTCAATTGTTACACAATAAGAAAAAGAATAAGACAATTTCATAGAAAAAAGGGATAAAAATTTAGTCAAAGAGGTTACAAAGGGTACGTCACTCTGTGTTTCAGCTATGATAAATGAGACAGCATCTGAGTTGAGACATAGAACAACTGGCAGGGCTCGAGTCCGAGGTTAGGACCTATTCTTTTTCTATACAAGACTGCGGACATTCTATTGATTATTTCAAACAATAGTAAGATAAAATAAATATCGTACATTGTTATAAAAAGTGTCGTTACCTTTTGCAGTCCATTGTATCGCTTTGTTTTTATTTTATGTTTTGATCGGAAAGCAATAGATCGATTTTTAAAGACTTCAAAATTAGAAAATTGGATTTTTCCGTTCTTTAAGGTGCGTCTCATGGGGCTGCCTTGTTTTAATTACATCCGATTATTCTTTGAACTAATATTATTCCTAAAATTCGTCAAAAGTTACTGAACGTTTTATAAATTAAGCAATATTATAAATTACAAAAATTGTCTTTTATTTGATGGACACACCTGAATTAGGCCTCGGATGGATGAGGAGTGATTACCGCTAAGAATCAAGTTGTCGAAGCGGTTAGTCCTGACAGGAAAATGAGTCATAATTATATTTACGCGAGGATTGATAGTAAATTATGTTAATAGGCTGCAAAATTATATTTTGCTGACGAGTTTTATGAATTTTGCACTCGATCTAAAGGCGATGGGAGGCTCTGGAAATTCCCTGCCGAGGTGCAAGCTAAGGCTAGTTATCAACCATTTTGACAGACAAGGCGAAGTCGAGGCAAGCAAATGGTGAATTGCCTGAATAGGCAGAGCCGATTCAACTAATTGCTGGCACGAGTCAGCAATTTTTTCATCGTTGCACAGAAGCTTGTACAATTGTATGTAATATGTGCAGAAAAAGACCCTTGTTCCTAATTATACTGTCATCGCTCTGTTTGTGCAATCGTAACAAATTATTATGATTTTTGAGTGAGATTGGGGTCGAGAAAAGACTCCAGTAGAGTCCTCTCAATAAGTCCAGCTCAGAATAATAGACAGCTTGTGAATTCTAAAAGTTGGCAGCACTGACTGGTTAGAAGGGCTATAATAACCTTGATTTACTAATCAATGCCGAAACTATATGAGGGATTCGAAAAAATGTCTTAAATTTGTTTAATATTGATGGAAAAATGTTTTGCTGTAAATTTTATGTTGTATTACTTGTACTTGGATGCTTAACCTGTATCTTGCTATATTCATTTCAAAAGAAATCAATTCTTAAATATTATTTTCCATTGATAGAAGTAATTTAATATGAAATCCCTTAGTGAAGGATAGGATTCTGAAATAATGATTTGTGATATGAACTCAAAAATCTCCCCATGAGCAAGGTTACCTTTAGGTTACCTTTATTAAGCTGTCAATTCTTTTTTTTATAACAAGGATCTTTTTAACCAGTGATCAATTGGTACAGTCAAACTTGGTGAGAATGCTGCTACCAAAAATTAATATACGTAAAATTAAATTAACTCCTGAAACCATTTTCTGAAAAAATAAAATTAATCAAGGCTTCATTATCAAAAACTTAACAAAGAAATAATTAAAAAAAGGGAAAAAAAGAATGAAAAAACTCAAACTTTTCATAATTCGATTAGAGACCAGAATAATAATAATAATAAAGTAAAAAAATTACGATTATTGCTTTAGATTTTTTCTCATTCGTGAAAAATTTTCGTGGCTTCTTAAGTACATCGAAATTAAATTATTTTTTAATTCAAAGTTTTTCTATTAAGGAACAAGAAATTGAGTAATGAAGTTTTTAGTGGATTTGACCAAGACTTTCTTATTATAATTTTTTATGACATTAAAATAGTTGGGAGCAAAGGTCCTTACGAAGTTATTAAGTCCGTATTGAATAAAACTAAAGATTTTTGTACCGAGTTTGACAACAACATCATAGACCACGGGTTACCACTTGTTGAAGCTCGCGGAACATTTAAACGATTTAAAATCCACGAGTAAGGTTAGTCTACTCATTTAAGCGACTTCCAAAAAAATAAGCTTATGAGATTAGGGTCATAAAAAGGTAAGGAAAGGGACTCACTTAATAAAAAAACTATATATATATATATATATATATATATATATATATTATATATATATATATATATATATATATATATATATATATATATATATATATTTGTGTGTGTGTGTATGTATGTATGTGTGTGTATGTAGATAATTTGTAAACGCTTTCTTAGAACGAAATGAAACTTGGTATAATAATCAATCATATAAATGTACATACCCTCTTGTCTTTAAATGATTTATGACTTCTTTTGCCGACAGTAAACTACTAACATAAAAAATCGCTTATATTGTGACAGTATGCCACTTACAAACAGTAGTAATACGACAACCTAATACAAGGCAACAACAATGTGACCGCGCAGCTGCCCTAAGCACCGTCGCCGCGTGCTAAGGGCTAAGCAAGTGGCCAAGATGCTGAAAGTCTCTTGGCTGCTTGTCGTTTTTTATTTGAATTAACTTTCTAAGTAAACATATAAGCTGTGAATGAAACTCAAGCACAGTGTTTTTCTTTGTATACCTTAATATTCCCGTACTTTTAACCTATGTTTAACGGTTTACCTTAAGTTTTTCCGCTTTTTACTTCTATTTCATCAATGAAAATCATTCTTACCTAAATGACTCAATAAAAAAATATCTTTGCTTCCAGGTATCATTAAAATTTAATATATGAAAATAATTAATAAGCATATTTGAAACTTCTATGTTCCTTTGTAATTTTGATGACAAATATGTTTAGAAGATCCTCTTACCTCTAATAATAAATTACAGGTATAGAGTAATATGTTATATTTTCGTCATTTCTTTGAAATTAAATGGGTATTTTACTTTACGAAGTTATAGGACGGTCTTAAAAATATTTTATAGATACAAAAAATATGTTATAGATACAAATATGTATGAAACATTCTAAAAAAATATTTAAAATTAACAAGGGTTTCTAACGAATAAGAAGTTTACCTATATGTTGGAAAATTCTCTAACTTTCATTTATATTTTTATTTATAGCATTATGATTTTTCAAAACATCCAAAAATATTCTGCGGGCCACTTGAAACCTGATCACGAACCAACGATTGGGAACCACTGTTATAAACTATTTTGATGTATCTATCGGGCAAGCCTGGAAGCGTAAAATTATGAGCTCCATACTCCTGGACAAGTTTAATCGCTTACAGAAAGTTATCAACTTCTTTTGGAGTAGCTCAATAAGATCTTTGACAAGAACGCTGGTTAGATCAAAGTTATGTTACCTATGGTCCAGGAGCACAGGGGTGGTTTTCTACCCCATAAGATTATGAAGTATTCATAAATATGGTCATAGTATTTACAGGATCATTGGTTTGTATTATTGACAAACCAATTCCAAGTTATCTTAACCGCATATACATTAGACAAGATTGAAGTTGTATAGTTAAAACTAGGGGGGTGTCTTTTTGACACTTAATCGTTATCTCTTTTTTATACTCTACAAAAATCATTCTTTGTGAGCTAGCTGTATTGAGCACCAAACACTTTCAACAGACTCGAAGGAATTGAACCTGACCCTAACCATGCTGGGCAGTTTCTTCTTTGATCTTGACACCACAGTGTCATGGAACCCAAAATATAGTTGCTTGCTTTGGAATGCCATTAGACTGACGGAAGAGCATCAATCTTCTTTCTATCCATCTATGACTGTTATGAGATGAACGAAAGAACTAAAGGATCAGATTAGAGTTCCTTGACAAAAAATTGGATAAGTGTATCTCGGAACTTTTCCTTACTAAGACGGATTCGCTGCGCTCATACTAACTACTTCGGGCTAGCTTGAGAATGTAGAATTCGCCAAATTTATATTCCAATATGTTCGGACTTGCTCCTCTCGTCGTCACTTAGTGAAACATCCGTTTTATTTCCAGCTGTAACCCATTCAGGCAATGATTTCGCTCGATGCTGCATAACGTCAGTGATTCATCCACCAAAAAACCTTATACCTATTTATTACATAAACAAATACACTTATACCAAATTTCAACTCAATAGGACTATTTTTGTGTAACGAATACAAGTTATTTGACAAAAATTGAACTGACGCTGATAATAGGATGAAACATGGTACACTTTATGGTCCTATGCTTAACTACATGTATGCTAAATATCAATTTGATCAAAACATTTCTGTTTACACAATTGTAAACAATTTTTATATTTTTGAACATTTGTATTTTGGCGTCCCCAGTTTTATCTCTCAGTTACTTGTATTTTTGTAACCATATATTTTAAGGGCATACATTAGTTTTAAGTTTATAACAATTACCCTATTATTTTTCTTTGTACGTTATTTACTTCCTAGTAAACGCATATATTTTTAATTCTGACTTATTTTCTGTGTTCACCCTATCTCCTTTAGTTTTAAGTATATCTAGATCAGAGTTAAGACATGGCCAGGTGCTTAATAAATTAACAAGTACCTCCTACGCTTAACAATTTCTCCACATTTATGAAATTTTGAAATTTTTGCTGAATCATTACTTTTGGTTACATTTTTTTACTAAGTTTCAACTGTCTAGCATAAACACACTGGTAGTTATAATGATATTAGACACTCATTCATACACACACACATACCGACAGACAAATTGGTAAAAAATACTAAGAAAATCTTAAAAATACCTGAAACGGACAATTCCGGTTAATAACGTTGAAATCCGGGTTCGAATATTTAGTGCTAACTAAATACTTTGCCTATATTATAATGATATTGATAAAAAAAGTTAAAAGAATTGCAGTATTATATCCTCGTTAGCTTGTATATATTTAGCTAATTGTATTTATTTTAGTTCAAACTGTTGAGACCCCCCTCCCTCCTTTTTGTAGAAGAACATTCAATTATTCATTAAATACTCAACTCATGCGATTGTCATTAATTAATAAATGAAATTGTATTTATTTTAGTTCAAACTGTTGAGACCCCCCCTCCTTTTTGTAGAAGAACATTCAATTATTCATTAAATACTCAACTCATATTGTCATTAATTAATAAATGAAATTGTATTTATTTTAGTTCAAACTGTTGAGACCCCCCTCCCTCCTTTTTGTAGAAGAACATTCAATTATTCATTAAATACTCAACTCATGCGATTGTCATTAATTAATAAATGAAATTGTATTTTTTTAGTTCAAACTGTTGAGACCCCCCTCCCTCCTTTTTGTAGAAGAACATTCAATTATTCATTAAATACTCAACTCATGCGATTGTCATTAATTAATAAATAAAATTGTATTTATTGTTTCAGGGAGAAGTCCTTAGCCACAATATGTCAGCAAGACATATATTAATCAATCAGAGTTTAGTTCTACAAAAAGTCACGAGGCAAAGTGGAGGTAGATATGCCTGTGTAGCTGTTAACCAAGAAGGACAGACCACTTCTAATCATTTTCCTCTTCGCGTTAAATGTAAGTATTTATCGTTTCTCATAAAATTTCACATTAGAATACTTTTGAAAATAAAAGAAATGCATCTCTTCTTTTTACTTCCTCATTTATACAATAGGTATGAATGAGGAAAAGTATTGTGTTTGCATTAAATAACTTTCTAATATATTTACAAGAAACCACTAAACTCAACTCAATTTGTACTAAATACTAGTAGTCTAAGAGCCGGGCCTAAAAAATGTGACTCATTTTGTACTACTTCAAACCAAATATTTCTGAAAATATACCTTAAATTATGAAGGAAAAGCATAGTCTGCCTATCCAGAGTGAAGCCTTTTATATGATTGCGCATGCTCAAAATTTTCTATAATCGCAGAATAGAAAAATGGTTTCCATTTTTTTTGCAATAAGCGGCTCCCTGTAAGTCGTGTGCAAAACATAAAGAGAACATTTTTTAAAACTGAGACAATATCGGAAGTTTTTCCGTTAAATTGTTAAAAACACGCTAAATTGTAGGATAAAAGCCCAATGTTGATACGACAACTTCTGGAGAAAAAAAGTTGTGAAACCCCGTGATAAGCAATAGGAAAATCTGAATTATGGATGTTTTAAGGGGCGCTGAATCGAATGAAACTAGTCAACAAGACTATTCTAACTGACGAAAAAGTAAAAATTACTGTAACAAATATGGTCGATAAACAAGTTTCGAGTAGAATGTCGTTTCGATGTTTTAGGGGCATTGTTGAATAAAAACGATTCGCAATGAACACGTTTGAATGAAACATGATTCGCCTCTTTGCACTACTTGTCATGCAGTTGAAACCCTTGAACATATAATTATAAGTACTCAATTCAGAGATGAACCATGTTTAAAAATCTACACAAATGTAAAACGACTCACCCTTTTAACTATAACACTCTACTAGCATCAAATAATTCAATAATATATAAGTATATAGTCTTCTTCCTAAGGGAAGCAAAATCAAACTCTAAAAACAAAAACAAAAAATTTTAATAACCAAAAAAAAAAAAAAAAGCAAATAAAAACAAAACAAAAACAAAACACAAAAAAGAACAAAAAACAAAACAAAAGACAACGAAGGAAAATTAAAAATTATCAAATAGACAATTTAATTATAAAAATGGGAATAATAATCATTTACTTTTTTACATTTTCTATGATAGTAAACAATATCTAATTTACAAAGAATTATACTTGAACTCTTAAACAGCAACAATGAAGAATAAAAACAAATTTAATCGTTCAATTGAATAATAATTAAATTTTTCATCATTATTGATGATACTTTTATGGCTTAAATAGTTTTATAAATCAATGCCAAAATAAAAAAAAAAAAAAAAATAAAAAAAAGAATAAAAACGAGTCCGGAGTCAATACGAGCTCAACCCTGGCAAGGGTTTCCAAGGTCTAACCTGGATTATATTTTTGTATCGTTATTTTATTAACAACGAATTCTGGTGAGAAGGTCTGCAAGCCGGGCGAAATTTCTTGCTTCATAAATACCTCTGCTACATTACCTGAGCTCAAGCATTACTATTTGTAACACTATTTTATCCGAATTTTTGAAAGAAAATGCGCTTAAACATTTTAAATATATCATAAAAAGGGCTTTAAATTAGTGAGAATAATACTAATGCTGTAAAGTGGCGATTTGGAATGATGACCATAGTTTAGTTATGCGCATTTTTTTAAAAGTAATAAATCAGTGACCATTAGTAATTTTACTGCTTAGACTTTGTAGCACATATTGAACACTTAAGCGAGAAATGGATTTTATAGCTGAGAAGCGCACATTTCTAAGGAAATTCGCCCGGTTTGCTAATCCAGATTAATTTTCCAAATAACGCTAGGATTTCTAATATTTATGATTTTAAGAGGATAAGCAAAAATAATTATTTTATATTTTAAACCCTTGGACTAAAGATGAAGGGAAGAAAACAAAATTCTTGTCATCATTCCATCACTCGTCCTTTAAATTACAAGTCCTTTATCACTCTCAACTCGCATTGCAGAAAGAAATGAATTCTTTCTTTTCTTTATTTCTACTAAAAAGATTTTAGATCAAAAGGCATTGCTCTTTTTCTTACTCCAACGGTTGTTAGAGTGACATTAGGAGATTACGTTCGTAAAGGACAAAAGAAAACAACGTTAAAATAGGGAAAATACAACAATATAGAACCTCTTACCAATTAACAGCACTTACAAAATTATTATTTAAAAAAAACATTTTTTAAATTATAAAAGTTTAACTGCATACATTTTTTTTCTTCAATAAGAGGAAGGCATTGTCACTTTTCATGTGTTATTAATGAGGGCCTATATTTTTACTCCTATAAGAGAAAATACATTAAATTTTATCCTAATTTGAAGCGAAAGGGATGTAATAGAACGATTTAAGCTTGTTCGTAGTCAGGCATAATATGACAGGAAATATGAAATTCGAGATAATATTGATTAAATTATTTAAAATTATCCAACAGTGTTTTCAAATGGAAGACGCATTTTAATAGTTTTTTGAAAACTAACGCACAGTTATCAAGCGTTATAAACTAAAGCACATCTTTAAGATTGCTAAGGTGTAATTTAATTAATTTTGGAAAACGTTTATGTTTGATTAATATATCAAAAAAGTTAGTGTGTCCTTACAGACAATATAAAGGTAATATACAATTTTTCTACAGAAAATTAGTAGCACAGCTCTCATGTATGATGATTTAATGTATGATTAATTTAAAAAAAAAAATATGTATAAAAGTACGTATTTTGCGTCAGTTATTCACGTCTCGCTTTTGTACTGTTTGGCGTTTTTGTAAAGCACCTTAGCAGTAGCGCATTAGTACCTTAGCGGTTACATACTACATATGTAACACATACTTCTATTCAAAATAATGAATCTTTATGATACTTTTACTTGGCTATTTTTATACATCTAATGATAACAATCATAATAAAGGATGTTTGTGTACTGTAAAGGGTTATAACTAATTACAATTTTCCTTTGTAGTGTAATATAGACATTGAAGATAATAATCATAATGCCTCTACAAGCTCCTATAATTTGCATATGATTATAATAGGGAGTTTTCTCCTAACAGTTGTATGGTCTACACTTAATTACATAGGAAACAGTGACATTACTACGTACACTCTATGCTATGTTGTGCTACCGGTTTAGCTCCCTAAATATTACCTAGACATTTAGATTGTGCCTTACATTGTGTTTCTAACCTTTACTCTACAGTAAATTTCATGTAAACAGTTAGTTTAAATAATAATATATTCATTCTATTTATGTAGTATGTAAACAGTAAAATATATTATTATTAGTTAAGAAGTGTAATTATGTATAAATAGACAAATTTAAGGTAAAAATTGCGTGAGATTAGAACATAATTTATTTTACTTTTAAAGACTTTTACCTGCAGAAAGGAGAAAAAGTTCACTTTTCTCCCTACTGTAGAGGGAGGACAGTGGCACTTAACTCCTAGTCTGAATCTGAAGACAGAAGTGTAACTAGCAGAAGTATTAATTAGATTGTCATCTACATATTTATTTTCGTTCTGAATTTCCTCGTTAGCTCAGTTGGTAGCGCCTTTAGCTCTTAAATTGTAGTTTTCAAGTTTGATCCTCACAGGAGACACACTTTTTAAGTTAAAAGCAATTTTAGAAACAGCTACCGTCGAAACTTACTGTTGGATATGAATATCCCTGGACCGGTTTCGGCTTACCGCCATTATCAGCAGGTGGAACAACACTTGTGCTCTCAAATAATAAAAATTATTTCAGTAAATGGCTTCTTGACTCAACGAGCACGACGAGCATTCATAAGATAAAGAAGAGGGTTTTTAGGGAAGTGCGTATTAGAATCAGGGCTGACGGCCCTGATTCTGAGACGTGCGAGTGATTCATCTGAGGATATAATGCTTTTATTTATGTCTTTTATTATGGTGTGTACCAGTGTCATGGTTTTCTCGTTTTTATTTTTGTCAAGTTTTGGCTTGAGCACCGAAAATGTATGACCGAATGAAAAGGTCAACTATCTGTCTATTGATCAAGCTCGATGCTCCTTAACAAAATTGATCCGGAAAAACTCATATTTATATTTATGGCTGTATTTATAACCCATATTTATGACCGTATTTATAACCCATATATATATATATATATATATATATATATATATATATATATATATTATATATATATATTATTATATATATATATATATATATATATATATATATATATATATACAGCCGTATTAAAGAAAACTATCACTACTTATGTAATTCATAAACATATACACTCTTGCCAAATTTCAACTCAATCGTTATACTTTATTTTTAACGATTTTTTAAAATTGTATGCATGTCATTAGATAAAAATTAAAAACTGATAATAAACACTTTAGATGGTTTTATATACGTGCCGAATTGGTCTACATGCGTGCCAAATATCACATTGATCCGAATATTTTTCCGTATTTTATGACTTTTTCTGTAAAGTCACTAAGACAGTTAACGACTGAGTGAAAAAATATTATAGAAAACACAGCATAGATTTAAAGTATGAGTTTCGTACCAAGTTTCAAATTATTACCATAATCAAGCCTAGAGCTACGAAGATAATCGACATACACACACATACCAACAGATATAGACTGAAAAAATTGCAGAAAACCATTAGAGAGGTCTTGAAAACGTCAGAAACGAATGATTCATGTCAAATACCGGTGTTGGATTATTAGTTGAAACACAATACTTTCCCGATGTACTTATATAAATAAGGGAAAGTAACAAATCAATTTGTTGAATAAACATTCAAACGATTTCGAAAGATTTTTACTTCTTCGAAATTGCTTCCAAAAACATAAAATAAAGTAACAACACAATGACCAACCTTAGCAGACTTTTTAACAAATTATCACTGTCACTATTTGGTTAAAAAAGGAAGAATGTATATCATTATCAAGGATTTCTCTTGTTTTATAATTTATTTTTGATTAATTCCATCCTAGAAAGGGTTTATTACCACAAGAGAGAGAGAGAGAGAGAGAGGCTACTTCATACAAAGCCATAAATCCGATTAGGCAAGTGTATTAAGGTTAGTTCTTATCCCGGGAATAATTTCATAAGAGCCTTTGGACTCTGTTTCGAGCCCCCTTATTATTTTACATTGCTTGAGAAAAGTTGATTTATACCGTTTCGCTATGAAACCCCTTAAAACATTCAACAAACGTAAAAACCCTTTGCGATAATAAGCAATGAATAACAACAACAATTAAACTGTCTCTAGATTCTACTGTTATCTCATCATAGTAAAACTACCAGCGATATTATTTTAGTTTATTAAAATCATCGTATTTTTCTATTCTACCTTTTAGCGAATTTTCTTTGGGAAAAATCATTAATGAAGTGGTAACGTGGGGGGGGGGAGTCGGACCCAGGAGTGTGTCCAAAAAGCCGTTACAGAAGTTTGCTAATCACGAAAAAATTGATTACTTTCGCAACACATTGCAATTTATATATATATATATATATATATATATATATATATATATATATATATATATATATATATATATATATAATATATATATATATATATATATATATATATATATATATATATATATATATATATATATGTATATATATGTGTATATAAAGTAATAATCATCGTGAATTGTGCACTTTCTGTATGCCAATGTATTTTGTATTCTCAAATTGAGTAATTGAGTACATATTTTGAGACCTTTACGCGTGTTTCTATTTTCACTACCTGTTATGCCTCTCCTTCTATGATCTTTTATTTGTGATATTTTTACTTTTCGCGAATTTTCTTTCATTAGCGAAAAAAATCGCTAATGGGATAGCTCATTGACGAATTTATTAGCTTATGGAAGGGGCGTCCAGGAGTGTGTCTAAAATCCGTTTCAGATGTCCCTTACCATGTAAAAATACGATTTGTGAAACTTAAATGAATATAATATATATATATATATATATATATATATATATATATATATATATATATATATATATATATATATATATATATATATATATATATATTATATATATATATATATATATATATATATATATATATATATATATATATATATATATATATATATATATATATATATATATATATATATATATATATATATATATATATATATATATAATAATATAATATAATATATATATATATATTATTGCTCCACCAAGAGTATTACTCGAGGATTCTTGGTTTTTCACACTTTCTTTCATAGACTTATCATAAATAAGTATTAAAAATAAATTTATATTTATTGATTCTTTTATTGAATGAATTTTATGTCAAATAAAAACTAGCGGCTGTTAAGTTCGGGAATAAAAAGGATGGAATAAAAATCTATACGATGTCAGGACATGTCCGGACTAAGAATGTAATTGTAAACCTGTCAAACGTGCCAAACACCAAGGAAGGAATTTATTGTTTATTTTATTGTCGAGGGGGAATAATGTCACCGGCTATGACTATGACTGGTCGGTCTATATTGACGTAAGAGCCGTACTCAAGTCCCCTTATCCCATTCAACTTGGCTCGCAAACCTTCCCTTATCATAACACTGTAAAATTTTTTACTACTGTCTTTTCTTTACTGTTCTAAGCGTTGGAACACTCTTGAGACAATAGAGTAATTGAATTTCGCATCTTTATTTTTTACACTATAGACTTTATCTACTTTTGTTTTTATATTTCCTTCATAGAACAAGTTAAACAATACATATAAGGGAATGTAGTAAAATGACCGTTTTCCCGTATTAAATTTAATTATATTTTTAATGTTTATGAAATAAAACTGATAAACGCATTAATTGGTTTTAGTAATATAAATAAAATATTTATTGTCTTAGTTTCATTATCTTTAAGCTCTTCTGTTATATCTTGATTGTTTTAATAATGCCTTAATTAATTTTATGATATCATATTATGTCTCAAAGATGTAAAATGAGATTATCTTTTATTCTACAGAGTTGTATTATTGTTTATTTATGTTTGGTTTTTTTGAGCAATGATGTCACCAGCATTATAAGCACTATATATATATATATATATATATATATATATATATATATATATATATATATATATATATATATATATATATATATATATATATATATATATATATATATATATATATATATATATATATATATATATATATATATATATATATATATTTATATTATTATATATATATATATATATATATATTATATATATATATATATATATATATATATATATATAATATATATATATATATATATATATATATATATATATATATATATATATATATATATATATATATATATATATATATCAATTTATCAATATCAACCGTTATTTATATATCAATTTTTTGTGATCACTAATGTTACCAGTTTTATGTATACATCAATTTTTTTGTGATCACTAATGTTACCAGTTTATGTATACATAATTTTTTTTGTGATCACCAGTTTTATTAATACATCATTTTTTTGTGATCACTAATGTTACCAGTTTCATTTATGCATCAATTTTTTTGTGATCACTATTGTTACCAGTTTTATTTATACTTCAATTTTTTGTGATCACTAATGTTACCAGCATTATTTATGTATTAATTTGTTTGTGATCAGTAATGTTACCAGCATTATTTATACATCAATTTTTTTGTGATGACTAATGCCCGCAGCAATACGACAACCAGGAAAAGGGCCATCTCAAACACTCTAAATTTCATGTTCGTTTTACATGGATAGAATAAAATTTGCCTTGCATAAGATTAATATTTAGTAAAATTTCGTGATAAAAAAGCTTTATAAAAATATACATGGTTTGAAAAAAGTTTGATGTATGAATCTAGATATTTACATGTTTCAAGCTATTATGCATTTGTTTACTTTTTATGGAACATGTTGAAGTTTGGGTTATAGAGAACATGTTTATGCAGTTCAAGTAGGCCCCTTACACTCTGCTTACATTGTTAAATGATAATATCTAGTTACATATTGTGAACATCTGTGATAAATAAAATTTAATAAACACTATGTATTCATTTAAAATATCTCTTATAAGGAAGCAAGCAATAAAGAAACAACAGTATAAAGAAAGAGTTACACGATTACACTAAAAACTCAAAACCAGGACTTCCTCAGAATTGACCGCTTCAAGTGTTTTTAGGATCTCCTAAGTAGTAGTTATCATGTTGTCTGTATGTGTTTGTTGTGTGTGTCTGCTATCATTGTAGCTCCTAGTGTTGTGTGTGTCTGCTATCATTGTAGCTCCTAGTGTTGTGTGTGTCTGCTATCATTGTAGCTCCTAGTGTTGTGTGTTTTTGCCAGAGAGTAGATTTTAGAAACAAAATCTATTTTTTTGATTTTGTTGCTTTCCGGGAAATATTTTTTTATGCCGTTATGAAACGTCAATAATAACGTATTTTATTTTAATAAAGTTAAAATAAAATATAAAAAACGGGTACAGGGTACCTCGGAACTTTTTCTTATCACATCGGATTCGCTACGCTCTTCCTCCCTACATCGGACTCACTACGCTCTTCCTCTATGTATGTATATATATTATATATATATATATATATATATATATATATATATATATATATATATATATATATATATATTAATATTGGAATCTATAAACTACTTTTAATAGACCCCTTTTGCTTTCCTTTCTCAGCTTTCCTTTCTCACTTCCGTCCTTCCATAGCCTCATATGTGTCATTTCCAAATGAATATAAACTTATAATAATAATAATAATTTATTTAAAAAATAATTTACAGAGTAATACACAATACAATCATACAAAAGGCTCTAAAAGTCTTATTACATCTATTCATAATGTTATTTGTTTATAAATAAGATCTTACTAGCCACATAAGCTTAAGGCTTGTGCGTGGCTAGCTTTTCGTTTAAATTTTTATTCTCAAGCTTCTTCTTGTTAGTACTTTATAATGAAATTAAATATAAGAGAAAATGAGTTTTTATAAATCGTTTTCTTTTTTAGTTCATATGAAATATTTCTAAAATAAGCTAAATTTCTAATACATGTACAGACACATAATAATAATAATATGTAATCTAAATATGTATGCATGTACAATGTACATGTACACATTCATTCATACATATACATGTCCATATACACATACATACACATACATATACATGTCCATATACACATACATACACATATCCACACATACATACTACACATACATACATAAACAAATATACAAGCATATATACATATTTGCTCAAATAGGTCAGAAATCTGTTTCGACGATCCTATAAAGTTGAAAGGGAGGTGCCAAAAAAGTTTTAAGATTTTAAATGATAATATTGAAATACAATAATGAAGGTCGGAGCTATAACTTGAGTAAAACCTCGTTAAAATATTGTAGTAGTTACGAGTTTATCAGTTGAACAGTTTATCTGATAAGAGTACTAAGGAAGTCTGAGTTACACGGTTATAATTAGCTAAACTATACAAGTTTAGCTGTTAGACTGCCTTGTTTCATTATTTCTCTTCTTTTGCTATTCAAGAAGTCAAAACGTTGTTAAACTTTATAACTATCTTGGTAACTTTATTGCCAATCGTAAATATTGGATAAATTGTTTTTTACAACGAGTTATAAGTAATGATTGAAAACGAGGCAATTCTGAATGTTTGCATAGGCGATTCTTGGTAGAGGCTATGAGGTTTAGTTCCCACCTCCAATTTGAAATTAGCCTCCCCCCCCCCCAAAAAAAAAGTAAATACTTAATTATACTTCCTTGTATCACCGAAAACTCATTTTAATGCGACTAGTATATCCATGTTGTGCCGCTGGGAAGGGATAGGTGACCACAGGGATCAATAGGATGTATTATTTTTCTGAGGACAACCTAAGCGGGTCCGAGGGAGTTTAGCAATATAAATTTAATGACTTTTAATTGAGTCGAAATTGGGAACATGAGCATAGCGAATCCGATGCAATGAGGAAAACTCAATAATTATTTTTTTTGAGGTAGTACGTAATTGAGCACTTTATTGGACCGTTTTTAGGATGAGAAGCCAATCATTATTGTTATAGGAGGTTTATTTAGTACTTTTCACCTCCGAGGACAATAATGAATGTAAAAAAACTCCTAGGACGTAAAAGTAATTCATATGTTGCCGCCATTACTGTAATGTAGCGTGTTCAAAAAACAATCTGTGTTAATCCTTCATGAGCTTTATTTAAAAACGTTCATTTTGTTTCTGTTTTTGTTCGTAGACTAATTTTTTTCTAATTGACAATTTTTGTGTGTTTATTTGTAAAGCTTTTACATTTTTGAGTAAAAGTGTGAAGCTATGGATGAATTTAATGACGGCGATAATATGGAGTTAATAATAATTGGACGTTTTTTTCAGTTAAGTATATAGCGAAGTTTAATGAGTGCTATTTTTTGATTTTTTTAATGAGTGCTACATCAAAAAAATAGTGTATGCCATCCGGCTGAGAATGTCTTTATGTCTTGGCAATTTTTCCCGACTCGCTTCGCTCGTCGGTAAATCTAATTGTCGTGACATAAAGACACACTTCTCAGCCTTATGGCATAAATAACTATTATTATAAGTTCATTTTTCTTGGTTCGATTAATTGTATTTAAAAGTTATATCAGAAGTATTATTCCTATGTGGTTTGCCCAATTTAAAATGAGCTGATTGGGCTGAAACTGGTTAATTAATCTGTTTAGCTTGCTATTTACCTTGAAATATGGCACCTTGTTTTAACGCCTCTTTAATTTCATAAATATTCACTATCAATAGCATTAGTAACCTTGCCTCGCCAATATCTTGCCAAAGTTTTGTTTTGCTTCGATTTGAGTGCCATTTATAGAGACAAGCACATACACAATATATATATATATATATATATATATATATATATATATATATTATATATATATAAATCAAAATCAAATCAAATAACTTTATTTAGGCTTAATACAAATATTGTTGCCATGAGGCATATACAATAGTATATTTGTCATGCAATTGATAATACATTAAACAAAAAATAAAAGAAAGAAATACAAAATACCTTGAAAAAGTATTTAAAATACAGATACAAAATACTTTTTGAAAAAGTATTCAAAAACAGATACAAAATACAAGTATTTGTATTCGATTTTCCAAATACCTTTTGAAATACTTTAGAAAAATAAAATAAAAGATAAGCAACGTATGCGGGAAACAGTTTTTTACACACTGTTTTAAAAAGTTACAGTTTTTGACACTGTTTTTAAACATGATTTAAAGTTCGAAAAATAGAAAACAAGATTAATAAATTATCAGAGAATTAAGTTTTTCTTAAAGCTTATACCTTATTCTGTAGTAATACTTGTTTAACAATAATATTTTCTTAACCAAAAAAAGTATTTCATGGTTTCAAATACAAAACACACATTATATATATATATATATATATATATATATATATAATATATATATATATTATATATATATATATATGTATGTATGTATATGTGTGTGTGTGTGTGTATGTGTGTGTTTTGAAATAGTAGACAATTACATTGTTCTTCATGAAAAGGACATGTATAAATTAATTTCAAAATATTTACTAGTTTTAAATTAGTTGAGTCTTTAGGTGGTAATTATATAACATGCAACAATAATTAAATTTAAAACAGCTAAAACTCAATTTTAACCAAATAAAGACATTTTAACATGTTTTTATTTTAGCAATTAAGTGACAACAAAACATGATTTCGAAGATTATAAAAGTTTTATAAACACCGCAATACATGCGTGACATTTGATTTATAATTTAACTGTTGCACACATACTTATGTAATATAAAAAGTATTAAAGATGTTATAACTTTTTCCTGTATATTTATAATTCCAAAATTATTACAATTAATGCAAAATATTTTTTAAGTCAATAAAATAAAAATATTAAAGTGATTATATTTACCGCGTGTTAAAAATAATGTTACGTCGATACTTGCTGTTGGGTGGGAATATCCTTAGACAGGTTTCGTTTAGAGGGCTCGTCGTGCTCATTGAGACTATAGAAGTTATTCACTGATATAACTTTATTACTTGAGAGCTTTAGTGTAACCCCGTCTCCTAATGATGGCGTTATACTAAACCCGGTCCAGGGATATTCACATCCAACAGCAATTCTACAATTGGTTCTTTACCCTACTGTAAATATAAACTTGGGATTCTGTCATCCCTAGAAACTATAACCATCTGAGGTATCAAAAAAGGGCTTCTTTCAGGTCCATGTGTTGGAGAGCCATTTCTGTTCTATTAGGTCAAGATAGATTTAAGAAAGGAGTGAGTATCCTCAAAAGCATTGCTGCCAACAATAGTCTTAATGAAAAAATTATCGAGTATTTTGAAAAACTGTAGAGAACAAATGGATGGATGGAAGTGCTCGGTATTTAAATACCTAGAAATAATAACCTAAAGGACAGATATTATTATTATTAATTGTGAGGGTTGGTGTAAAACCTTTTGCACCGCGACTTTGAGTCTTTTGTACAAGTACCCTCGTGTTCTAAGCTTATAGGAGATCCTCTCCTTTTATTATTTCTAAAAGTTTGTCAAAAGGACAGATAAGTTTTATGTATCGGTAAGGAAACTTATAAGTCTATAAGAGAACTTAAAAATATGGATATTACACCAGCTTGGGTTTCTGAAAACAGTACAGGACGTATTTCAAGTAATTCTAAACTTAAAATAATAAAACATAGAAGAAAGCAGATGTTCTTTTCGTCCGTCTTCGTTGTTCCGAGAGTGGCTATGTAGCAGAAACAAAGGTCGAAGAACATTTTAATTTCATAAATAGAATTAATCCGCGTGAAAAAGAACAAGGCTTGAAAATCTTGAAAATGTTACTATCTTAATGTATTAGATAGTAAGGAGTGATTAAGCCAATCTTCAAAACGAAGAGACGGCCAATAGACGAAACCATAACCATAAGAAAGAATGATTGAGTAAAAAAAATATAGAAAAAACTAGTTATAGAAACTGGCGAAGTTCTTCTTTTGCTAAACTCATTGTTGAGACAGGTAAAAAGTTTGGTAAAGACAGTGACGTGCAAGTTATTCATGGAGAATTATTTAGCAGAATCTTGAAGAATCGTATGACTGCAGTCCTAAGAAGAATTAAAAATTTATCTTTTTACGAAAAATAATAATACTGTTACTTTAAACTCTCCAATTTTCTGAACAACGCATAAATACTTAAGCTTGTAAATTGTCCGACATGACAGCTCATCCCTAGGGAAGATGAGTAGGAGGAAGAAGAATCTTGTTTACGTTAGATATTGTATCTCATTAATTTTATTACTTAACACTGATGTAGTTTTTGAGTACTTTTTTCTTTTTTATGTACTTTTTAATGTTTTTAAGTAGTGTTTAATAGCTTTATGTAAAGTTAGGTAATCTGTCTGTACGTGTGTTTGTTATAATGGCATCTTACTGTGTATTTATGCTAGAGAGTTAAAACTTAGTACAATAATCAATCTTTAGGTCTAGTTGTGCGATCCAGAAAATAATTATTTATGACGTCATTAACTCGCAATAAAGATTAAAAAAAATTAAATTTATATAAAGCGGAAAAATTTACCGAACAGTTTAACATCGACCGATAAGACTCACATAGGTGCCATCACATCAATAGTATTAGTTTACTTTTTTATGGAATGACTTGTATCCAAACTGGAATGACTTGTGATCTTGCATTTTTAAAAAGATGTCGTGACCACGATGTTATCCCTTTATCCTGTAGAGTTCAGCACCATCTACAGTCCAGGCACACTTCGAAGGTATTACACAACGCAAGTATGGGATTCTTCATCTACATTGACGCGGTCACCACCGGAAGACCTACATCTTCATGACTTGCATCCGTTTTTTGAAAATTGCAAAAAATCAAAAAACTATCCAATTGGGATGAAATTTGGTACAAGAGTATTCTATTACGTAATAAATAAGTATACTAAGTTTCGTTTTAAAACAACATGTAAATCTGTTGTTGTTATTTGATCATAAAAGTTAAGCTACATCGAGCGAGGTTAGTGCTTGGATGGGTGACCGCTGGGAATAAAACTAATGTAATTACTATCTGAGGACGAGTGAAGTGAGTTCGAAGACGTGTTGCAGAATCAATTTGGCGAATTGTATATTCTATGAACGAGCCAAGCGAGTCAAAAGTAGGGAAGATATAGAAAAGTTCCGAGGTACCTCATACCCGACTTTTTAAATTGCCTCATACTCGATACATTTTTTACTAATCTTATTAAACATCTTTCTTTACTCTATGATATATCCGCACCATTTACTTTGAAAAGAAAAAGAAATATAAAATTATTTCAATAGAGATATATGTTAGGCTCGTTTTGTTGCTTCCGTCCCTTACATGAATTATTAAAGTGGACGATTTACTATAGATATTACCTAAACTATAGTTTAGTTTATAATCTAAAAATAATAATTAAGTAAATAATAAGAATTAATATTTACAAATAAAAAATAATCAATAATCATGGTACATAGTAAGGCTTGGCGTAAGTATTTATATACACACGCCACAATATATATATATATATATATATATATAATATATATATATAATATATATATATATATATATATATATAATTTACTATAATCAAAGAGATAAGAAGAACACACTTAAAAAATCTTCAAAAGTTGTTAAGTTTCGAACACTGAGTTTTTCGACTGACGGAGAGAGACAACAATGAAACCTACATACAAAAGGTATTTAGGCAAAGTAAGGTGTTGTTACAATAAACAAGTAATAATAATTCATTTATCACGGCTAGTTTACCTTCGTGTTTTGTCACATTACTTTGATAACAAAATTCGTTGTTTCGACTGAGATTTTGTGATAATTGCACATTTTATATAATTAATAAAACACAATATTTAAAAAAACTTATTTATAATACTTTGTCTATATCATAATATTAATACAATATATTCAAATGAGTTTCGGGACGTTTCCCATCTTCATCTCCCACTGAAGATGGGAAACGTCCCGAAACGCGTCTGAATAAATTGTATTAATATTGTGATACAGACAAGGTATTATAAATAAGTTTTTTTGAGATTACTTTGATGAAACATTATCCAGCGTGTTGAGCGAATTGAAACCCCAGATCGGTGGAGGAAACGGAAACCCCTACTGATTAAAAAAGGCCACCTTGTCTGAAAACGGGTGAATTATTATAAGTGACTAAATTATAAGTGTTTTATTTATCTGAGGACGAGCGAAGTGACTGCAAAGTTGTCGAGGTACTCGATAACCTATTTTTATTTATCTTCATTTATACCTTAGGTATATACGGAATGTAGTGTGTTCGGAAAGATCCAAATTATCAATTTTAGGTGCTTTAAGACCGCCTGAGTTGTTATTACGAAGTTGTTTATCTGTATGTGTGTAGCTGTCTGTTATCATCGTTGCTCCCAGTGTATTCATGTTAGAGAGTTGAAACAGTACAAAAATCAGTCTATAGTTGTAGTTGTGCTCTCTGGAAAATATGTTTATATGACGTGACTAACCCTGAATGACCCTGCAAAAATTTTTAGAAAATTCATATATCGCGGAAAAAGTTGCGATCAGATTCGGATTTGGTAGGCACGCATGTATTCATATATTAAGACTAACGTAAGTGCCAAGTTTTATCTCATTATCAGCATTAGTTTAATTTTTATTAAATGATTTGTGTACGTTTTTTAACAAATTGTTAGAACTTGGAAAATAATTCAATTGAGTTGAAATTTTGTACAAGTGTATAACTTGATACACTTGATAAGTGTATCATCACGCTATACTTACTTATCACGCAAAACCGTGATAAGTAAGTACACCAAGTTTCGTTCCAATACGACAATTATACCCATGAATTTCGTTAGATCATAAATGTTAATCATCATCCAGGGTGGTCAGTGCCCAGATAGTTGACTGCTGCAATGAAACGGATGGATTAATTATCAGTGTACGACAAAAGCGAATCAAAAGACGTGTTGCTATTTAAATTTAACAACTTGTATATTTTGAGGAAGAGCGAAGCGAGTCCGAAATGGGGAGGATGAGCATAGTGCATCTGTTGGGATGAGGAAAAGTTTTTCTAGGTACCCCGTATCCGATTTTTTCTTATTATTTCTTTTTATAAGACAACAAATTGAAATTATTGGAAATATATAATAATTTAGAGTTAAATAATCACTCCCTTAAAAGATTGCCTAAGCTATGAGAAATATTCAGCTTTAACCGTAGTTTAAAATTATTTGCAATGTTTTGTTTACATCTCGTATACAAATGTTACATCTAAACACCCACCTAACTCACCAACCCACTTAAATCATTTATTAATTTTAATTAACAATGTGAAATAATTTGTAATTGTTAAGGGGTTTTATTATTGTTTTAAGCTGAAAAATGTCATTTTTCCTACCCTGTCAACAAAATGTTTAAAAACAAAACAGGATTTATTTTTTGGTAATACATTACCTCTTAGGAAGTTAATTGTACATTTAAATATAATGGTAATTAAATTGAAAGTCTTTTGGAGGCGGGAATAATGTTGCAGGTTATTATAGGTGAATGTCGAGTTTTTTTTTGTTGTTGCTTAAACAATTATGTTTTAGTTTATTCGTTATAATATATTCTAAATAATGTTAAGTATTAATTAATTATGTTATGTTACATTTTTTAGGATAACTATAATAATATAATTTTGAAAAATCTATTGGCAACACTGATTTTCCTGGCTTGTAATTTTGTTAACCGCTGTTTACAAATTGTCAGATTTATCGTTATGTTGTTATGGTTTGTGTCGTTAGTTGTTTTATTTTGTTGATTTACTTTCTTTAAATAGCGAATGTAAGTCGCTGTAAACTATAACTTAAACTGTGAGCAAAGTAAAGTAATTTTACTAAAAAATATAATGAATCACTGTAAAAGTGAAGAAAATATAAACATGGATTCATTGTTGTGAATTCTAGACCAAACTCTATCTGCCATTGTGAGTTTTGCAACAACTTTAATGCAGTCTTTACTGTCTCCAAAATCTTTTAGCAAGTATTCAAACTCAAACTGGAAATAAAATGCGTTTTTTTCGTCTGCTACTGTAGAAAACTATGAAACTTCTGGGGAAGTTCCTCAAATGTCCACTTGGTGGGCGCTAGTGGTTTACAACTAGGTTATGATATAACCTCCCTTGTTTTTCTTTTGTTTATAAAATAAATAATAAAACTTTTAGTTGACAAAGTTTTGTTTTTTTCGTAAAGTGAGTTATTAATTATTTATTATAAAATAATCATAGCGATTTAGACTTTGAAAATATGCCGCCGGAATTGAATCTTTTGCCCAATGAGGTGATCGAAAGTAGTATACTGACGAATTTTGTAAATTATACAAAATATTTTTTTTTTTAAATAGTTGTTTACTATTACTATGCCTGAAAAAAATGCTACACGATTGGGAGTTGATTTTTTCCCTCGGCTAATTTTACTGTTTCGCTTGCTTGGCTCGACAGCAAATATAGTCTTCACGGTAAAAGACCTTCTTCACAGTTTTGTAACGTAATAAAGTTTTTTCTCGTTTATTTCTTGATCATTAGTTCTTGATACTTCTAGAATTGACCACAAGCTTTAAAATAAATTTAAGAACTCATAAGCGCGGAAGCCTTATAAATACATATATTTAACTTTTTTTCATTTTACGTATTTTTCTTTACAAATCCAAGCATGCAATAAAATCGTTAAAAACCTTTACCCACCTCCATACGAGGGAGCTTAAATGGTATTCGTTTCCGTGCATATTATTCGCTTCAATACCGTTCTATCCACATTCATGTATTATCCTTATATTTAAATCATATCAAGACTCTTATAGTTATAATAAAATAACATATACAATGAACGTTATAAATAAAGAAAAAAAAGTTTTATTGAATAAATTGTCTATATAGAGTTTAGTTAGAGGCAGTAAAACTAGGGATTTGCTGTTTAAAATTTATTTCTGACGTGCTTTATCTACATTTTACAATAAATGAAAGAATTAAAATTCATTGCCCAACACTCTACTTGGAACTGTTATTATTTACTGCTATGGATAAATCGCAATATTTGGATGTTTATAAATATCCGCTTTATTGTAGATAAAGATGCATTTTATTGTCTTGTTATAAAAATTATAATTATGAGAAACTTTTTATTATCTCGTTTTAATACTTATAATTATGAGAAACTTTATATTTATCTCGTTTTAAAACTTATAATTATGAGATGCATATTATCTCGTTTTTCAAATTATAATTTTGAGAAACATTTTATTATCTAGTTTTAAAACTTATAATTATGAGATGTATTTCATTAATACATAATTATAATATATTATGTATCGATAACGTTATTTCGAATATAAGCCAAAACAGTATAATATCTGAAGTTAGTTCTATATTGGTAGCTGATCATTATACTATTAATACTGAGGTTGGAATAAAGCGAAAACTTGCACAAAAAACTAAAGTTAAGTCACCTACTAAAACCAAACCTCCCTGGTATACTGATGAACTTCAAAGTATTAAAAACACTTTAGTTGAGTTAGGCTCAGAGGTTAAGCATAATTATTCAAATAATCTTAAAACTAAGTTAAAACATCTTAGGAAAAAATATAAAAAGCTACTTAAAGATAATAGAATACAATATAATGACGATAAGATCAAGGAATCTGGAACAAGATGAAAGCAGCGTGGGACACTATTAAACAATACTCTACAGTACCTAATAATGGTTGCCCGCTCGACCCTGATGTGATGAATAAGTATTTCATCGAAATTGTGATAATTTAATAAAATCTCAAATAATCACGACGAAGCTATTCAACAGCTGAAAGAGACTAAATTAAATAGTAATAGTAATTCTTTCTTTTTGAACCTGTATGTGACAAAGAAATTTCTGATATCATTGACAGCCTTAAAAATTCTGAAAGTAGAGATATATATGGAGTAAGCAATAATACTTTGAAATCTGCTAAACAACTTTATATTCCTCTGTTAGTCTGTAAAATAAACAGATGTTTAGAACAAGGAGTGTTTCCTGAGGAATATAAAAGAAGTTTAGTAGTTCCGATCTATAAGAAGAAAGGTAGTGAGGGAGACCCAGCAAATTACAGACCAATAGCGTTAATACCAGTCGAAGCTAAAATTATGGAAAAAGTTATCAAGTCCAGAATCGTTAATTATTTATCCAAAAATAACTGTTCAATGAAAGTCAGTTCGGATACCGAGAGGGGCTCAATACGATAGACCTTCTAACAACATGGTAGATTACATTCTAGATGCCTGGGAGAATAGAGAAGAGGTAATCAGTATTCTGTTTGATCTATCTAAAGCCTTCGACCTGGTGCCTCATGATTTGCTCATTATGAAGCTTGAATATTATGGCTTTAGGGGCGTTGCTTTAGAGCTTTTCAAATCCTACCTCTCAGGTAGAACTCAATCTGTTAAGATAGGCAAAAATAGATCACAAGAATGTAGTGTATCATGCGGGGTTCCTCAAGGCTCGGTACTCGGACCGATTCTATTCATTCTTTTCGTTAACGATCTGTTTATTGTAACTTCCAAACTGGACCATGATTCTGAAATATATCAATTTGCTGACGATTCCTCAGTTACCTTGAAAGCTAAAAAGTCATCACTGATTAATGTAAACGACACTAAAAAAGTAATAAATGATTGTTCCAAGCTAATTGTCTTCATCTTAATGAAGACAAGACTAGCATTATTTGTTTCTCCTTAAGAAGAGATCTTGGTGAGCACAGCCAGAATAATTGTGCTAAACTTCTTGGAGTAACATTAGATCAGAAATTATTGTGGAACCATCATACAAGTAATCTCACGAATAAGCTTAGTACTGTCATATTTCTCCTAGTAAGACTGAAAAGTATTATATCTCAGCAAGTTTTGAAAATTGTTTACTTCTCTAACTTTGAAAGCAGATTACGATACGGATTAAGACTATGGGGCTCTTGCTCATCTACTAAAGATGTTTTTCTGCTACAAAAAAGAGCTATCCGTATACTAGAGGGAGTTAAACAAATAGAAACTTGCAAACCTCTCTTTGTCAAATGGAGAATTACGACAGTCTATGGCTTATATATTATGGAATGTTTAAAGCATGTTTTGAGGAATTTGGGCTCTAAACAAAACAAGGTGATCTCCATCGCTACGAGACTAGGAGAGGTTGTGACCTCAAACTACCATCAGTCAGACTTAATAAAACCTACAAAGGTCCTAGTTCATGGAAATAAAAATATATAAACAAATAGAAAATGGTATAAGAGCTCTAAAACCTCAAAAATGCTTAAACGAAGTCAAAGAAGTATTATTGCTTAATCCTATGTATGAACTAAATGATTATTTTAATTTGAACTTTAATAATTTGTAATTTTTTCTGTTTTTTTCTCATTTGTAATGTAAAGTGAATTTTTTGACTAAACCAAGAATTGCTTGTAAATTTGATGGTTGTAAAATTATATAAAAATAAATAAATAAATAAATAATATAAAAATTATAATTATGATCCTTTTTATTATCTTGATATTAAAATTATAATTATGATATCTATTTTATTATCTTAATATAAAAATTATAATTATGAGATTCATTTTATTATCTCGTTATAGAAAAGAAAATTATATGGAATGAATTTTCTTTTGTTAATTAGTTATGTAAGATAGTAGAAAGTTACTTAAGAGGATTAACAATTAATTATTAAAATACGCTTTTATTTTAAATTTTATTATCTTTTTATAAGAGACATATTTCTCATTTTTCTTAATAAATCATGCTAGTCAGCATTCTATCATGGATAATTTGCTGAGGGGGTTTAGATGCTCTTCAACTGCTGTTTTGAAGTTATTTCTGTCGAGTTCTCTTTGAAACAAGTCACTATAAAGTTGATTTACACGAACGATTTGTTTGTTTGTCTTTAAATTTAACTAAGAATCCACCGGTTAGTTGGATTTAGGTGGGTCTGTGTTAGTAAGAAAGGAAGAGGAAAGGGGATAAGTCCTGCTTAAAGGCGAAGCTTGTAGCGTAATAAGCGAGAAGGTTTCAATATTCATAGGTTTCATGTGTTGTGGTAAGTAGAAGATTTCGGGACTGATGAAAATAATTCAAGTTTAATTTATTAGCTAGGTTACATCTCCCCACTCTAAATTCTAATTCTGTGGCTCCCTTCTAAGAGTATATCAATACATACATTATCTTTAATTCGTTTCCAAAACTTGACTTTATGGTCCTCAAATAAACGCCTCTTATTTTATCAATTTCATTTGCGTGATTAATTTTACGCAACTGATTAATTTAAAATACAAATCAAAGACTTTTAAAATAACTGCATATGATCCAAAGTGACCAATGTCTAAAATGTTTAAAAAGTGCATTCAAAAAGGAACATCACATCTATTTATCTTTGTGGTAAAAAATGTTCTTGATATGTTGCATTGGGCGAGGGTCAGTAATTGAATAGGTTACTATCAAATATTTAACTGTAGCGTGAAGTTAATGACAATGTAGAGTCGACTGAATCATCAACCACCTGCATCAATGTATTTTACAAATATGAGCTACTAATGTGAATACATGTCTGCTATGTGATGACACTGCCAATAACTTTTTCTTATGTTGTATGAAATACAAATTAAACACTTTTTGAATGGCTGCATATGATTTAAAGTTACCAGTGTCCAAAATTTTAAGAAAAATACTTCGAATGAGGAATTTCTTTGGTCTGTCTTAAAGGAATTTTTAAAAACCAATTAAGGAGATAGATAAAAACGACAAAACTGGATATTTTAACGAGCTCTTTAAAATAATTACTTAAAATCAAATTTACTCAGTTTATTATCTAAACTCACGTCCCACTTAACTTCACGTTAAATTTTTTATGTAGATGACGAATCCATAATTTACATCCTCATCCGGGACTCATAATGGCCTACTCTGGATGGTCACAAAAAAAAAGAAAAAGCCTAAACTAACACTGACGAATCTATGAGCAAGAAAGGATTTATGGATAATGTAATAGGCAAAAGGAAGGACTTCCTTGAGTTACAAAATAGTTCGGCTCGTCACACTCTATGTAAAGCTTGACCATCTTCTAAAAATACTGCCGAACTATACTATTTTGTCTTTCAAGGAAGTAGGGAATTACATCGACTTCCCAAGGGCATTGTTTCATTGTAGAATGTTTGAACTGTAAACCAAATTAGAGGTTTAGGAATTTCTCTTTAAGATAATAAAGACGCCGGCGAAGGAGGAGTTTCGCGAGGACTTCTTTAGTCCTCTAGGAGTTTCTTTAGTTTTAGTTTCTTCTTAACAGGAGGTAGACCAATTGGTCGGTATAATGAAGGAAATGGCTTGGTTTAGAAGGCTTGGAAATCATATTAATTGTAGGCTCTATCATACTTTAGCCTTGAAACATTAATAGAACGCTTATTCCAAAGTGATAGGAAACTCTAGTATCTGACCTTTAATAGAATATAAAACAGATAAAGTCGTAAGTTGACCAGTGCCAACAAAACCATATGAAGAAAGTTAATTTCTTGTTATACCCCAGTCTATTACTTGTCGCTGAAATATATGTATTTCCAAGTTTTGATTAAATAAGGCGTGAAATGAAAATACAACGACATCTCTTCATTTAAAAAATTGTTAACACCGAATTTAATACTTCTAAGCCCTTTCCCTGCTGTGAGTTGGTAAATAATCACTTCCAATATTATAATCTTTAATATTTTTCCTTATTTATTCTCTTTTTATATTTGACTATCTATAAGATATAAAGGAAAGAGGGTTTTAAAGATTGAAGGGGCTGGAGTTTGGCCTTTGTTGGGTTTGTGTATTGGTGAGAAAAATAACACCTGAATCTTTTAAAATTATTCCTTGAAAAACATCAAGTTTTTCTTTATTTATCATCTTTTTAAAGTTCACTTTTTTGCCGTATTTTTTTTCTTTGCTTCCATAAGGGATTGTAAAGATTGAGCGGAAAGAAATTATGCGGGAAGTTTAATCGATTTAGACGTGTAATAAAACTATAAACTGATCAAAATAATTAGTACCTAATGTTATTTGAGAAGAAGAAGAATTCAAAGCTGTAGGGTAAATTATCAAGCGTCAGTTTCTCTCAGGCGATAAGTTCTCGCGAAACTCCTTCTTAAAGTTCTTGGCTTCTCCATTATCTTAAAGACAAATTCCTAAACCTCCAAATTGGTTTACGATCCCAGCATTCTACTATGAAACATTTCTCGCGGAAAATCGATGTAATCCCAACTCCCTTGAAAGAAAAAAAGTATTGTTCCGCAGAATTTTTAGAAGATGTGTGACAAGTCAAACTCTTGTGTAACTCAAGGAAGTCCTTCCTTTTGCCTGTTAAATTATCCTTAAATCATTTCTTGCTCATAAATTCCAAAATTCAAAAGTAGGGCTGAACCAATAAAATAAAAAAGGGGGACCCGACCAAAAAATGTTGTTTATTATTTTACTATTATTTAACAAAAAAAAGTTGTTTGGAGCAATAAAAAAAAATTCATATTTCTGGGGGGAGCACCATCAACATTTATATGAGGGTCCGACCAATAATAATTCAAATAAAATATAAATATAAAAACGTATGAAATTAAGAGTATTATAATAATTAAATGACGTTAACGTCCGGAAGTAAAATCTTGTATCCACCATGGATAAATGCTATTTTTCCCTCGCAATTACCCTTCTCGGCTTCACCTCGGGAGTTAAATGCTTTGGTTCCTTCGTTTTACGCCTTAGGATCCTAAGGCTAAATAACTGCTTAGGAAAATAATAACATTCTTTACTCCCTTGGTGCATAAATGACTATTAGTGGGTATTTTTTTGCACGAGTGAAGTGAGTTCTAAGACAAAATATATGAAGAATTTTCTTATTGTCTGAAGACAAGCAAAGAGGATGAATTTAGTGAATTCTGTGAGGAAAAGTACTGTGGTACCCCTGTACTCGACTTTTAAGATCCTTTTTTGTATATTCATTAATTTTTATCGTATTTTAATGTGTTGCAGATTCGCCTAAATGTAAAGAAGAAGGAGTTGTAGTAGTGGGTGCGTCTAGAGCAGAAAGTATAGATATTCTATGTCAGGTCGACGCAGATCCACCTGCAAGATCTTTTAAATGGAAATTTAATAATTCGGGAGAAACTTTAGAAGTAGGGCCTGAGAGATATACCAGCAATGGAACAAGTAGTCTTTTAAGGTATATTTATGTCTCAATAATAACGCTGATTTTTTTCTTAATCTTGGGGTGAATTCGTTCAGTTGACAAATCAGTTGATAAGAATGGTTAACGAATGATTAGACGATTCACTGATTTGATAACGTAACAATCTAGTCTGTACCGTCGATAAACTCGACAGAACGATTATTGTTGGAGTACTGTTGGCGGAACGGTTTGTCGGCAAATTGATTTGTGGACAGTATAAACTATTTATGTCGAAGAAACGATCTGTCCTAATTAACTAATTGCTCGACAAATCATTCTGTTGACAACCTGAAATTAATTGTACTCGGAAAGCACTGTCGACCAACTTATTTGTCGACTTAGCTATCAGCTGTTAACTGATTTGTCGACGGAACAATACGGACTCGCCGTCAATTATTTCCTAAAGTTCATTGGACATAAACTGACGAAGAGTAGTAATCAAAACGCCCAAAGTTCCGTTAACTCGGAGCTTATTAGGCATCAATAGTTCGAAATAATTAATGAGATGACGGATCCATTGTTATAGTTTTTGAAATAACTCGGATACAAAAGTATGGTAAAATAACATATAATAACCCCAATTACAATCTTCCAATGCGAGCACTTCCCACGACCAAGCAAATTAATTTATATAATTAAGAACGTAAAATTAAATATAAAAGAATATATTTATAATAATATATTATCTAAATTCCAATATTTATTTCCTTGCACTATGACAAAAATCATTTAATTTATTTCTTAGTTAGTATAAGAGTATTACAAGAGTATATAGAAGTGTCTCTCACTTGTATATAGTTCTGGAAATGTTCGTACCCAGTTATTCAACCCTTCGAGGATAAGATGTGGGTCTGTCCGACCCCATGACTAACAATTTGTGAATAATTAACAAGGATCTTTAATAATAGGGGATGACGCGTTAAGTCAACTTTTCTGACCCCAAAAACGTTTCAAGAGATAAGGAAATATGAGAAAAATGACATTCCCTAGCAAGGTTTGGGAAAGTTAGCAAAAGGCGCGAAACGGAAGTAGTAGGAAGGCTCGTCTTAACAAGAATGTCACGAGATTAACATATAACGACTAAAGGCGTAATCGAATAAGAGAGAAATAAATACTAAAATTAAGTCGAGTGAATGTTGAAACTCCAGAAGGAAGAAAAAATGTACCTTTAGCGGAAAAAATTTGCTAATGGGATTGGCGTTTGGCGGGGGTCAAGTTTTCCTTCTTGCAGAAAGAAAAAGAGTTACCTAACTCCTGACCTAAATAATCTACATAAAGTAACTAGCGAGGTAAAATAGTTTTGGTTTGCCATGGCAATAATTTACTACTCCCTCTATGTTTCCTCTTTAGCTCAGTTGGTTGCTCTTTAAGATATTAACTTGATGTTATAAGTTCGATCCTCACTGTCGACACACACTTTTTAATATATGTTATTACCAAGTATGTAAACTAATTTTAATTCTTTCCTTAGTTAATTATGTTAGATTTTTTGCATATAATATCGTTTATATATTACGACTATATTTATGTATACCAAAAACGGCAAAAATATGTAAATAACCTAAAATAAGTTACGCATTTCGCTTTAATAAACAAAATATTTAAAAACCAAGCAATAATGTTGCAATTTATCGAAAAATTAATTATTGATAAATTTTGTATTTTTAATATAAAATTTAATGGTCATAAATTTAATGGCTTGATATGTTTATGTAAATAAAAAAATGTTCACAAAAGTACATGTAGTAACATAAAATGATAAAAAGTTTATTTGATACCTAGTTTATCAAAATCTTTGTTATGTTAAAAATAAAAACCCTTAAAAAATACTGATAATTGTTTTAATTCGTCTATTTTTATTTACGTTTTCAGGTATACTCCTGTGGCTGATCTTGATTACGGCACATTATCATGTTGGGCTGAGAATTCAATAGCTGCACAACCGACACCCTGTCTGTTTCACGTTGTGGCAGCAGGTAAGGACAATGTTTGCATTAATTACTTATTAAAGTAGGAACAAGAACTAAATTATCGGGTACGGGGGTACTTCGGAACTTGTCCTTTCTACAACGGATTCACTAATTATGGAATAAAATATGGAAAAATATGGGAATAACAAAATTTTTAAGTAGTACAATGTCTTTAAACCTGCTCCTCGTCCTCAGACAATAAAAACATATGTTTCTTTACCATTGGTCCCCCATCCAGGCACTGACCTCTATGCTGCTTACCATTACTGATCTAACAAAAACCGTAATAACCCAGAATTAAGTTTTTAGTGCAAACACAGTATGTTTTGCATCCCCTTATAAATTTTGAGGGCGCTGCCCCAAAAAAAATCAACAATTTTTTTTATTACTCTAAACAACTTCTTTTTACCTGAAACGAATTTTGAGTAAATAAAAAAATTTTTTTGGTTGGGTCCCCCTTATAAATTTTGGGGGTGCCATCCCCGGTAAAGTGTTACAAAAATTGATCGGTCCCCTCTGTATAAAGTTAGAGGATACTACTCCTCTAAAAAAATGATATAATTGACTCTAACCCTAATAAAAGAAAACACTTTTTATTCCTAAGGGAGAAAAAGTTACATTTTACTCCCAAGGGAGAGAAAAGTTACTTTTTCTCCCTTAGGAGTGGAAAGTGCTTCTTTAGTCCCAAAACACTTGTCAATAAAATTCACATTATACACCGTCTGGAAATATATAAATATTATAGTTATATTTACATAAACTTTTTTAAGCCCCATTGTTTGAGCTTGTTACAATCTTTTTTTTGTTGTTTATATTTTACTTTTTTTGTCTTTTATTTCTTTATCGTAAGTTAGTTAATTAAATAAATCGGTTATATAAAATTTTTAGATATTTTTTTAAAATAAAATATAAAGAACATAACTGGTGTCATTAATAGAAAACAATAATTAATTAATTGAAAACACTCTTGGACAATCAGTCCAAGAGCCGGACCTGAAAAAATACGACTCATTTTGTACTATTTCAAACCAAATTTTTCTGAAAATATACCTTAAATTATGAAGAAGAATCATAGTCTGCCTATTTAGAGTGGAGCCCTTAATATGATTGCGCCTGCTCAAAAGTTTATAAAATCGCACAATTTTCTGTTTTCTTGAAATAAGTGGTTCCCTGTGGGTCGTGTGCAAAACATGAATAGAGCATTTTTTAAAGACGATAAAATGTCCAAGAAAGCGAGTGTTCAATCATCAAAATCAGATAACTAAAACTAAAGTTAGGGCTCTTTCAAAAACATCAAAAAAATGGTTAATTAAGACTATGCATATGTGTGAATTTCATTCAACTTTTACAAATGTCATAACTTTAGTTGTAGTTATCGGATTTTGATAAAAAAACAATCGTTTTATAGTAAATTTTATCAGCTTTAAAAAATGTTCTTTTGGTGTTAAACACGACCTACAGGGAACCACTTATTACAGAAAACGGGAATTTGTGCGATTTTTTAATATTTTGAGCGAGCGCATTTATATAAAGGGCTCCACTTTGGATAGGTTTGCTTTTTCTTAATAATTTAAGGTAGGTATATTTTCAGAAAATTTGGTTTGAAGTAATACAAACTGAGTCACATTTTTTAGGCCTTGCTCTTGGGCTATAACAATGACACCTAATGTATAGGTGAAATCTTGTAGAGAACTTTTTAAGAACAAGAGAATTTTGACTTTACTCACTATTTTGTTACCAGACCCCTTACCTACATTTATGACACCCAACAAGATTACAACAAGATTGACAGCTTGCACAACTATGCGACAAGACAGTATAATAATTACTAATCAAGAAGCACAGACTGACAAGACTGCCAGACTTAACAATACTTACTTTGGACTTAAACTATTTAATCACTTACCTGACTCAATAACTAGTTTAGACAAAAAACCATTTATTAATAAAATTAAAAGAATTTTGCTTGACAATCCCTTGTACTCATTGGAAGAGTTCTACTCAATTAAGTTTTAATATTTTTAACAGAATTAGTTATTATTTATTGTAGGTATTCATGATATATATATTTATAATGATTTTCATCGTACTAGTATGTATATTGTTTCTTATAATGAAAACCGTGTAAATTTAGGCTTTATTCTATTGTAAAGATAGAATTGAAATGATTAAATGCATATAATAGTATAGGGATGTAGTGTCACGCTTTTTTTTAAGTATTAATTTTATTATTTGTAAACTTAATTTTATCGACACTTTGCGATTTGTGTACTTTTATGTATATTTATGCAAATAAAGCTTTATTTACTTTATTTATATAGTAAATGGTTTTAAGAAAGAATATGTTCAACATAATAATAACACTGGTTTTGCCGACCTTTTGGTAAAATTTCATCTTCTTCAAGGTCAAACATAATAAATTTATTAAAATTATATAATAAAATAATAATATGAGCAAGTCTTAGTAAAAAAATTAAACCGAAAGCTTGTCAAAATTAGCGTTATTAATTCATTTAGATGTATTCCTCCTTACAACCACTAATGAGCCTATTAAGTTATTTTACGTTATTTTAACTTTAATATTAATTGGGACGACCGTCAAATCTACAAATACATCGATTTTGACAACATTCTGTTAAGATTTTGGTACGAAAACAAATCACAAAGCAAGTTTTTAATTAATTTTTCTCTAACTTTATAACATCTTTGTTAGGCTCAAGTTAAAATTTCATTTTTAAGCCTTCCTCTTTCTTCTGTTTGATTATTTATTCCTCACTTTTGTAACTGAGGGAGTTATGACAATTAACTCCCGTTGCGAAGACGAAACACGTAATTATTGCGAGAGAATTATGACATTTTCCCCCTAGATGAATTAAAGGCTTTATCTCCAGACGTAGAGGTAATTTAATTATTGTAATCTTTTGAATTTACAATATAAGTAATCAGTTAATTCATTTGTTTATAACCTTTGATACAATTATGTTTTATAAACCTTCTTTGTCAAGCCCTATTAGATAATTATTTAGGTTAAAATTACTTTTTTTATCTCAGCTCCTTTTATTGACTCGCTTCGCTCGCTAGTATTTATAGTTGCTTCCTAAAAAAAAGATCCATTTCAGAGCAGTAGTATAATAAACTATTATTATGAACTCTGATTAATTTTTTTTTTCAATTTAAATTTTCAATTTAAATGGAATTCAATTTTAAATTGAATTCCATTTAAATCTGAAGCATTTTATAGTAACAATATCTTTAATGAGAAAAATGTATAAAAAAAGATATCAGTCAAAAATAGTTGAGATACATTTCAACTGTTTTTGGACTACTATCTGTTATGTAAAGATTTTCTCATCAGCTTATTTACAGTCCAATAATATCTCTTTATCCATCGTTTAATGTCTTGAGGTAAAGAGTTATACAATACCACCCCTAAGTAATCTGGACTAAATTTATATTATTTTGGTTTATGTTGGTCGATTCTTAATACATTTTTAATTCTGACTTTATAGTTTTAGTTATTTCAATTTTTCGTATAATCGTCTTATTTTTTTACCTGAACAAGGTAGTTTAATACATATATGTCTGATATTGTTAAGAAATGCATTTTTTAAACAATGTTGGATTGTTGGATTTCCTTGGAGGTGCATTACCAATGTATTTAAGTCCATTGCATCATTTTGTGCAAGTAAATAATAATTTACTTGTACAATGTACGTTTACCTAAAGCTCATCTCCATAATAGTTAAATAATAATAATTATAATCCATTAAATAATAATAATCCATATTAGTTAAATTCGTATAATAATCTATTTTTACACACAATAATTTAGAGCAAAGAATGGTGCCACTACCAATTGTACAGGTATAGTATTGTATAACCAGCAGAATAATTAGGTGCATTTTATTTGAAATTACATAAAAATGAGTTGCGAGTTGTGATGATATTCTATGGACGAGCAAGCGAATGGTCAGAATAAGAGAAAATAGGACGAAAAATTTCTGTGATTCCCATCAAAGCAAATCGGCTTTGATCACTTAGTTAGATTATCATTATTACTTGTTTTGATGATTAGTTGTTTTGACGGAGAATTTGTGGCATAGACTCACCATGATGGTTATTAAAAAAGCACACTAGAATTAAAAATAATTAATATATTGTCAACCACAATAGTATAAAAAAATATAACTGACTGGATTTGACTTTACTTATTACTAAATAATTGCAATAGATAAATAATTTACAAGGAAATTTCACTTATACAACTAATAGACAATAATCTAGGAGGCTAAATCTAGCAAAAGAGTAAATGCTAATGTTGTATTATGCTGCTATTGCGTATAGGTGTGACTAGAACAGAGTTATTGATGTTGTGCGGTGTGTTTATTTCAAGCCGAATAATCTGACTTGTTAAGCTTTCTGACTTGTCTGACTCCAAGGTTGAAGGTCCGCACTACCTCGTGTTCAGCTCAGGTGAAGGTTTTATCGTTAAACTACTTATAAAACAAGGCTTAAATCTCCTTAGCTGGCAGTGATCCTGTTTACTGGGCATTGGCTTCTTTAAGTTGCATTCTAGAGAGAGATGTTACTGTCTTCAAGTTTCTGAACTATAAGAGAAAATGCGGCCAGTAGTCCGCCTTTTATACTTTTCTAAAATGGACGCGCATGCGCAGTAAACATTTTCACAACCATATGATTTATTTTATGAAAACAAACATTCAATCTTACATATTCTTTGGTTATTTACAATGTTACCTTACAATGTATTAAATTCATACTATATTTAATATTTACAGAATTTAATACAGAAAATTTGATAATATATTCAATACATAATTTAACAAAAATATATTTTGTATTTTTATGTCGAAAAAGCATTATTTTAAGTGAACAACGGAAGGTTATGATATAACAGGTTATAATACTATAATTTGACGAAAGTTTTATTACTTACATATTAATTGAGTATGAGTATTCTCATTAAACTAAATTATATTAATATCAATATTTATAATACACAATTGTTTCACTTAAGCTAAAGCGTAATGATTACAAAATTCTAACGATATCGTGTCAACAAATCGCGGGTCAGTACCGGCAGCGATGTTTGACAAGAGCCGTAATATTTATTTGTTCATATTATAATACAAGTTAATCATGAACAAATAAACTTAAATAAAGATTAATATTATAAGCGGAAACCCATCTTAGGTAAGTGGGTAGTCAATTAAGCTAGAAAGGAGGCGCCTGCCGCTACAATGTTAATCATTTCATTTAAGCAGGGAATGTCAAGAATTTGTGAAATGGTGGATTTAAAAATTTTCTAGAAGATTGAGTACCTTTTTGACAATTGGAGTAACTCAAATTGATCTATGTGGTATTGGTGGTCAGTGTTTAATACGTAGGTGGCAACACTTGATTCATAGTTTTCAGATTAACGAATTGCTTGATCGTGTTTGGAAATACTGACTGATATTTTTCTCCCTGATTGTCCGGCATGAACTCGTTTACTAGTACCACAGGTTATTTTATACGCGCCACTTTTATCTTTAATCGGTATTTTTTTGGTTTGGCTGTTCCTAAGATTTTACATAAGGTGTTATAGGGTTTGAAACTTCCAAGGAAAATGTTTCCTAAGTATGGAAAACTGATCTATTTAGTGTTTTGGTTAGAATCGGGTTCTAATTTCGTTACTATTTAAATAGCTTTTGGGGATAGTTTTTAATTAAGGAGTCTATCACAAGTCATCGACTAATGGGGTAACCGTTATGCTTAGCTATTATTTTTATTTCATTATCGAAATCTACCTCGTTTATGGGTATAGACAATGGACGGTGGATCATACTATAGAATGCTGATAATTTATGTTTTCCATACGAGTTTGACGAGTTATGTATTGTTAAGGCTGAGTACGTTGCTTTACGATAAACTTTAAAATTATGTTTGTTATTGAATTTATAAATGGTTTGATCTATAAAAATTAATTAAGTTGTTTTGTTTTATTTCGACGGTAAATTTTATATTAGGATTTACGGAGTTTATAAATTTTAAAAATTGATCTAGTTGTCTGTTTGTTCCTAACTAAATGCATATAACATCATACACACATCTGTACCAATAAATGATGTTCTTCAATAACGTTTGATTTAAATATAAGATTAGCATAACTTTGTTCAAGAAAAGGCTACAAATAAGTAAAAGTGTCCTTGTTATCACTGTTTTCATTTAAAAATAAAGACATATTTATTTTATAAACTAAATTTAATTAAATTAAAAGGATTGCTACACTAGTATTAATGCTAAAGCTTTTGTGTGAAAAATGAATATTTTCCTGTGAAATATCGTTAAAAATGTGGTAATAACTTACTAGTTTTAAAAATCCTATCCGCTGCGATAGTGATGGAATGCCTTATCAATACTTCTGTTACTTAGTATCTAAAATATCCGCTAGAGGTTTTCATCGGGAGAAACAGCCATAATTCAGTGGTTAATAGCGGACGACTTTCAATAAAGCCACCTCACTAGATGAATGCCTCACTTAAAGAGGCAAGGTAAAATGTAAAATCCTGGCTACAAGGGGGCGGAATTGAGAATTTATAGCACGTCATAATTTATAGTACTTAAAACAAGCGGTTCCAGTAGACAATTGAAGTGTAAGATGGGTTATTCTCTTTTTTCCATATTATTTCGGCGAGTCTTCGTTTAGAGAAAGATTTTTTTTTTCATTTTAGATTCGGTAAAGGGAATTGTGAGAAGGAACAAATGGTCGGAATAAAGGAGAACCAACTAGGGGCTTCCTCGCCAAACAGAAATAAAAATGTTGCAAAGAAAATGTTGCAAACCCTTAGGCTCTATTACTTGTATTTACAGAAAAATCTCATCGCCTTCAAAGCTTTCTGTAAGTAAATGCTGAATCTCTCCACAAAACCGACATCTCTCCATAACTTATTACCTCTCTCCTTCCACTGACTATTTTAAAAAGGAATAAACGTTTTTTCTAACTCTTTTGGGTTTTGTTTTCGTTTCTTTTATTTTCCAAGTCTTTTATTTTACTAAGACAATATATTCTGGATGATTTGTAGTAGTCCTATACAAAAAATTAAAAGGATACTTTGTCATCAATTTTTTACTTTTCCCCATTTATACCGTAGGTATATAGGAAAAGTGTTATGTTTGAAAAAAATTATAAAAATTAAAAACCGGGATGTCGACTGAATTATCCGTTTTTGGTATTTTTAAGGCCTCCTCAGTGGTTTTCAGAGAATTCTCTGAATTTGTGTGTTTGTGTGGCTGTTATCATCATAGGTCCCAGCGTATTTTTGGCTTTTGGGAGCCGGTTTTCAGTTTATTATATTTATGAGTAAATTAGCTGATAGAAGAAGGGTCATTATTGGTGACGGAACTGGACCATGCATCATAAAGCGAGATGCAATTTCTTGACTGTACCTGGTCATATGGTAATGAGGGTTCGGAATAAAAAACGATTACGAGACGGAACTTGCCCATTACCATGGTTCATACCATTCCATCTATTCATTGCCTTTAAACATTTAACTGACTGCAAATAGTTTATAAAAACGTATTGTCTTGTAAAATTGCAAGCTACACCCATTAAGAAACGTTAAAAAAGCTCATAAAAAGTTAGACTTTGTTAGTGTGGATGTAGCAATGGTTTGCCCTATCGCGATAGTAAAATAAGATAAGAAGAAGGAAAAGCTCCCAATTTGTAAATGAAGCACGTAGCGTTCTCGTCACTCTTTCCGATAGCCTAACAATTACATACTAACTGTTTTTTACCAAGCTACCTTCTATCACTTTTTCCACCAATCAACGAACAGTTTTGACTGAGGCCAAGAAGTATATTTAGCATTCAATTCCCGACCCCAGTTATGTATTTTAATTTCTTCCTCAAACTGACATTTTTTTTAAACCACGTTATCTTATTATGTCCTTCTGTTCCTTAAAAAAAGAACTCCGTTTAAGGAGTATAATTCGTTTATTATAATTTTTTATCACTTTATATAATCGGTCTTTTACAATTCAATGTAACTTTAAGTTTGTTCGGTTCATTATACTCGTATTAGATAATTTTATGGTAAGACTCTTGACAAATATTTAAATAAAACTTTATATTAGAGACCATAGTATGAAGGATTACAAGTTTTTTTAGGTGAAATGGTCTAAAAAGAATAAAAATCAATTTATCAAGCTTCCAACTATTAAGTCTTTTTGAAAGTACATAATTATAAAATAATGACAAAAAATAAACTATTACGTATTAAAAAACATACACTATCACCTACAAACACTCAGAACTTGTGTGTAGGTGATAGTGTTATGTGTTTTTAATATGTAATAAATTGTTTGTTGTTATTATTTTATAATTATGTACCTTGAAAAAGACTTAATTCATACGTGAAAGCTTGGTCAATTGACTTTTTATTCTTTTCAGACCATTTCACCTAAAACAAACTTATATAATAATAATCAATAATGCATTATTATTGACCTAAAGGCGTAGTCGAGGAAACTATGCAATTAATTCGACAGACCAAAAGCTGCCCTGACTAGATTAGAGATGAAAAGTAAAAAAGATCTTGTGTCCTCTGGTTTAACCATGGTTGCCTGCTTGTTTTAAAATTTCTTATACAGATCTAAATTTCTTATACTATGTATTGTATTCTTATTCTGTTAAAATAAAGAATTTATTAAAAAAAAAATATATTTTTGACATTTCATATACATGTATAAATTAAAATATCTGAAATAAAGATTCATGCACTTATTCCAAAAGAAATGTCAATAAAGTGTTAAAACTTTATAAGATTTATTATAAGGTTTTAGAGATAAGATCAAGTTTATGTAAAAACCTTATACTTATTTCAAGATATAATTGTGTCTTACAATAAGTAACATTTGATTGCAATTTATTTACCAAAAGTAGTTTTCTTGTGCTTATTCGGCATTATATGAAAATAACCATAAGAGTGAAAAAACCCAAGTGCTATCCCTAAGGACAAACCTTCACCTTAAGGTAAAAACCTAAATCAATTCTTAGCCTCTTTTTGCACCTAAAAGGTCTGCCAGAAATAACCAGAAAAAAGCAGTTTTTTTTCGTCGAAGCCGTTAGAGAACACGGGACAATTCAAGCGAACACATTCTACCTTACGTCTGACGTATTCCAAAAAAATATCACACTTCCAAATTCAGACACACCTTATATTTAAATATAAGCAAGTCCTAAATCATATTCTATCTGTGAGCCAATATGTTGCTCTCAAGTCAGATTAGAAAAAAAGCAAAATATATATTTTTTCATTTATAGGCAAATTCTCTTTTTATATTATATAGACTCGTTTTTCACCTTTAACAAGGTCTCAAGATGCTCTCGTAGGATGTCATATTGTGCACATTTTCTAATTCTAATAAAAAATCCTAGGAATCAGTCTTTTTCCCTTTTTGGAAAAACATTTCTAGTCTATTTTCGGATATAACTATTCCCAATTTATTATTAAGACATGGTATTTCCAATTTTAAATAATCGGACATGGCTCAGAACATTTCCTCACTGTACCGGAATCGCTTAACAATCCTATTAACGGAATCCTAAGGACTCGCTTCGATCTTCCTCAAGGTGAATATAATAATCGCCAAATTTATACTTCAATACGTCTTTGTAATTCAATTTTGTACCCAATTTCAATTAAATGGAATTAAAATTAAAAAGGTTGTATTTACCGCATTACTTTTTCGGTACTCAAACCAGTACTTGACAAAAAATATACATCATAATACGGTACACATCATAATAAAAGACACAAAGCATCATAACGTCATACGACACACGCACACCTGACTTCTCAGGGTCAGGCCTTGACTCAGTACACATTCCCTATTATAAACCCTCTCGTACTTCCTCTCTCCTCCCGTGCTCATTGAGACTACAAGTTAATCACTGATATAACTTTATTAGTTGAGAGCTCGAGTGTTGCCCCGCCTGCTGATGATGGCCTTATGCCGAAACCGGTCCAGGGATATTTATATCCAACAGCAAGTATCGACGGTAGCTGATTCTTCGATCAATGGAATTATTTTGCGATTTTTTACAATTTTTTTTTAAAAAGGTATTCAAATCATTCGAAACAAATTGAACTAATGCTGATAATAAAATGAAAATTAGCACGTATATTGGTCTTTTGTTAACAAAGTTTCAACTCAATGAGATTATTTTAGAATTTTGATTTTTTTTTAACTTATACATATTATTTTAATAAAAATTATACTATTGCTGATAATGAGATGAATGTTTTTCTACGTAGGGCAATGCGTACCAAATTTAAAATCTATCCGATTATTTACCCGATTTTTAGGGATTTGCGAAATAACTACTGAGTCACTAATGAGGATTGATGGCGTCATAAAAAAATGTTTTCCCGATAGCACAACTAGACCTAAATTTAAATAAAAAACTTAAAAATTTAAATTTTTAACTCTCAGGCATAAACACACTGGGGGCTACGATGATAACAGACACACTGACAAACATACAAACAGACAACTTGGTAAAACTAATCAGGAGGTCTTAAAAACACCTGATAATTCAGGTTAAACTCCAGTTTCTAATTTTTATTACTAACACAATACTTTTTCCTATATACATTCGGTGTAAATGAAACAGACACACTCACAAACATACAAACAGACAACTTGGTAAAACTAATCAGGAGGTCTTAAAAACACCTGATATTTCAGGTTAAACCCTAGTTTCAACTTTTATTACTAACACAATACTTTTCCTATATACATTCGGTGTAAATAAGGAAAAGTAAAAAGCAATCTAATACAGGATAAGCGCACATTTTAGAGAAACAACTTGTAAATATTATATGTTTCATTTTAATGTAAAATCGGTTTGACAATAATCCCCTGGTATGATTATCTAGCTCTTAGTCATTAATTTAAATTACTTTCTCTACTTAAAAAGCCAAGATTCCCATTTATTTATAATAAATTTATTCCTGTTATTTAAAGGTATATATTATTAAAATGTTATTTAATTAAAATTAATTATTATTAAATAAATATTAATTTATTATTGAAACTAATTGTTGGTAAAAGTGAAACAAATAAGATAAATATAAAAAAATAAAGTGAAAATAAAAACTAGATAAATTTAACAAGTTTCTTAACCAAGTTAAAAAACCAAATGAAATTTTAACAGATTAAACAATTTAGCACATAGTTTCGCTTGCTGGACGAATTTTCTTTGGACTGCTTTATTACTTGCTTAAAAAAATAATTTCTAAATTTTTGGTTTATGATCTATGGCCTAAGATTTAGAAGTACTACTTGTGACAGTGTTTTTTCCATAGGAAATGCCCAAGTTAATATTTGATTTAATCTATAGTATTGGCCTTCTTGTACAAACATAAAAATAATTTTCCGCTAATCAATTTAGTTTCGGGCATATATCACAGAGATATTACTAGTACTAGGACTATCTATCGCAAGAGGTGGAACTTAAATCAAGCAAGTAAGCTTTCCAATGAAAATTCACTCGACATGCGGACCATTGGGCCATAATTATTTTATAGCAGTAAAATTATATATTGCAAATAAATTGATTTTTTTCCCTGTGCCAAAAATCGAGCAGAAGATAGCTTCATTCGACTCAGAGCCCCAAATAACATTCGTAGAAAAAATACACATTATTTGAAATGTTTATAGGAGCTATTCGTTTATTACTGTTTCCGGTTTGTTTATGTCGGTTTTTAGGCCACTTAGAGTGGTCGCATTAACTCCGGATTGGACTTTTTTGATTGCGCTGTAAATTACATGATGTAGGACCTTTTTCCAGCAAAAAATGTTAACAATTAATTAAACCAATTTTTTACAGATTTTTTAAACTTAGCAAACCAGGTTAATCACGTTACAAAAACCTTGTTTTCAAAATGCCTCCTATAAATCCTCTAATCCTCCTAATCCTCTCTATAAATCCTCTGAGTCACTGGTGACGATTAATGACCTTACAAACAATTATTTTCTGAAAGAATCTAAAGTTATTTTTGTACCAAGTTTCAACACTCTAGCGTCATACCCTGACTCACACATACACTTTCAGCTTTTGTTTAAAATCCTCAGAAATTCTTAACAGCGCTTTTAAACAGATTATTCAGTTAAAATTTTGATTTCGGGTTTTTAATGGATTTATCGAAGTAAGTCTAGGCGTTTTTTTTCTAACAAGCTACTGATACTACCATATCAATTAGAGTTGATACATGTCAACTCTTTCACTTTATTTCCGGTTGACGCAAAGATTGTAAGTACGTTACTAGTGAGAGAAGTAGGATATAGTAGTGCATATTTGGCAAGGATTAGGGTTAGAGGGAGGAGGAGAAGCAACTCTTTTATAACTATTAATTTTACTTGGGTTAGGATTTAAACCCCCTCTATCTTCCACCTAGACTGGGTTAAACCAAGGATCTTGAATAAAGGGGATGACGCACTAATATGATGTGCCATATAAACTATATGATCCCATAAAGAACAAAAAAAAATATTTCTGGCACGGAGGTCTGCAAGCCGTGCGAATTTTCTTTAGAATGAGCGCTTTCTTGCTTATCAGTCAATTTTTCCCCTAATTTTAAGATGTATATTTAATAACCTGAGCAGTAGCGTCACAACTTGTTATTTAATTTTTTCGATTTTTTTTTAAAAATACGCATATTTATTTTATAGATGATCACTTGATGCATTTAGTGTATCATACAATCTTTAATCTTTTCTCGGTTCTTGTTTTTCTAATTATTTGTTTTCTATATGTTACAGCTAAACCTTATTCAGTTCGGAATTGCACTTTAAGCAATCAGACTGAGAGTTCTGTTCAGGTAATATTATATTTTCTTTAATATTTTTTTAAGAAAACATATTGCTCTTTTAAGAACCACACAATGACTAGTTATACTGAAGTCAAAATACGTTCTAAATTACCTGGCTTCAAGGGTTGTCCTTCCAAACTGTCTTATATAGCTACTTAGAATGTACAATTTATTTGCGAAGGGAGTTTTACCCTACATTCTTTTGAAGTTTATGTTTGCCTAATTATTTTTTGAATCTGATAGAAACCTTTCCAATCTTTTTACATTATTCCCAGAGTAGGAAGAGGGTTAGAGTCTCAGAATAATTTTTAAGGTATATTACTAGAGATCCTTATTTAACTGGTGATATTTGATTCTTAAGCAAGAAAAGAGTTAGAGTCTCAGAATTATTTTGTGAGGAATATTACTAAAGATCCTTATTTAACTGGTGACTATTTGATTCCTAAGTAAGAAACGAGTTAGAGTCTCAGAATGATTTTGTAAGGAATATCGGTAATACCAGCTTCAAAAAAAGATCGTAGTGATAAGAGTATAATTCTATATATAAATTCTGGAATAATTGAAATATTTTTTTATGAAATATTTAAAAGTTTTATTATAACGATCTTCACACTATTAACACATATATCACAAATTAACTGACAATTTATTGAGAATAAATAAAGAATTCTGATCGTCTCCTGTGGTAATCTTATGTTACAAATTTGTTGATTGCCCTTTTGCTTTTCAGCCATTGGTATTATCAACCTGACAACTATCTCTTTAAAACGCCAATAATTATTATATAGCGAGTGCTTTTGTTCCCCTCTAAATCATTTACTTCTGCGCTTATTTACAGGTGAACTGCATCGCGGGGAGTGACGGCGGTCTTTCACAAACGTTCTTGCTTGAGGTTTATTCAAGTGGACGTCCAAGATATAATGTAACTGCGGCTGATTCACCTTCATTCTTACTAACAGATTTAGAGCCTGGTGTTACCTTTAGGTTACAAGTATTTGCTGTTAATTCTAAAGGAAGAAGTCCGCCAGTTACTCTAGAAGAATTAACTTTTAGAGACGCTGAAAAAAGAACAGGTAAGCGACAATTATATGATTTGATTTAAGTATTATTAAAGGGTGAAAGAGATAAGCCCAGAGTATTTGGTCGAGTTAGCTAATGCGTTAGTATTTTATACCGATATTTGACTCCACGGATGTCAGGGGTTCGCATCCCAAGCAACGCTCTTAGTTTATTTGATGGTTATTAAAATAAATTATCACCAACTTTAGATTAAACTTTGACCGTACAGGTTGCCTCCAGCACCTATGGTGATTCCCGCAGGGTTATCCTTAATAATCCGTGAGACATTAAAAGGGCATAATTATTTTATTATGAATAATGTAGGGTATAAATAATCAAATAAAAATAATCCATTACCATACACGATTAGTATATTGAGAAATTAGCTATCGCCGATACTTGCTGTTGGTTATTAATATCTCAAAACAGGTTTCGGCTTAACAATATCATCCGCAGGCTGGGTTCTTAACTATTAAAGTTAAATTAGTGAAAAATTTCTTCACTCAATGGGCAGGACGAGCCCTCTGGAGATAATATGGTATGATGATATAATATGATCATATAATATAAAAATGTAATTTGATGATATAAATGAGAATATAATATTTTAACCTTTTAGCAGAGAGGTAACTTAATTTTTATATTGATATGTATTTGTAATTTATTTAATAAAGATGTTTAAAAAATATGATAATATAAAATGATAATGTAATATGATGATATAATATGATAATATTACATATTGAGACAACATGATAAGATTACATGTTGAGGCAATATGATAATATAACATGATGATATAATATTAAATATTGAAGCAATATGATAATATAACATGATGATGTAACATTATAATATTACATATTGAAGCAACATCATAATATTACATATTGAGACAACATGATTATATATAATATTATGATATAATATGATAATATTACATATTGAGACAACATGATAAGATGTGTAAAATACGATCCATCCTGCGCACAAAACAAGCTTTTTTTGGATAATGCGGTAAAAAATTAATTGGGTGATTCCTCAATTAAATTAACGTAACTTTTATGCTTCGGACCGGTTTCATTTAACTTAGAGCCTCAAAACTTCTGCCTTAATGACATCCTACTCGAAATTTGTTTTCGTTCTGAAAATATTATAAGTTTTCCGGTTATTTGCTACATTTTTTCGAGTTTTCGAACACTTGAAGTTAATTTTAAGTATTTCATAACACGAAGTAAATCTTTAATTTTAATTTCTAATTCATTTATTTACAACACTAAATTAATTTAGTTAATTGCAAATTAGATTTGCAACTGTGTGCCAAATAATCTAACAATATTAACTAAAATGATTAAATAAACACCGTCTTAAATACTTCAACTCTGTGTAATACAGTTTAGTCCATTTTTCGTGAGTAATTTTCTTTTGTACCTTATTGATAAGATTAAGAAAGGAGAAAAAACGTCAGTGAATAATGTCAGGTAGGTAAATGTAACGTTTAGTCAAGATGAAATTGAGTAAAGGTTTAAGGACTAAGCGGGGTAGGACGCAGCGGGAGAGGCACGGCGGGGAGGGTCGGACGTTCTGCTACGCGCCGGGTCTTACAACAACTTTTTCCTCATCCATGACAGATATTAATGGTTTAAGTCTCTTACTTACATCGACCAATTTAGAATTCGCCAATAGCAATACATTTCTTAACCTTAAAAAAGAAAATTAAATGTAATAAAATAATACGTGGGTTGAGATGTAAAGCTTCCTTTCTGAGTTAGCCTTTCAAGACGGTTAATTAAAAATGAGACTAATAAACATTTTTGTTTCTTTAATGATTAGATATTAGCAAAGTTGCAAGACCGTGATGAAAGCACTTATTTTTAGTTTCCCTTATGTATACTGTAGGTATATTGGAAAAATATTATGTTTGCAAAAGAAAAAAAATCCGAAACCGAGATTACTCCTGCATTATCTGTTTCAGGTGTTTTAAGCTTCCTGAGTGTTTACACTAAGGTGTATATTTGTATGTGTGTGTCCGTTAAAATTTGTAGCTACAGTTACTAGTTTCAACTATGCCGCAGAGTTGAATGTAGTTGTATTAATAAAATCAAATAAAAAAAAAAGAGTTGAAACTTGGTTCAAAATCAATTTTTAGGCCAAGTTGTGCTATTCGGAAAATATTTTGTTGTGACGCCATTAACTGGAAATAATTACTTAATAATAATTTCGTAATTAGTAAAGGTAGGAAAATTTGTTTAATCATTTTGAAATATAGCAAACATTTAGTCATGTAGTTTTGTTTTGATTGTGATTTCTTGTTTTGTTTTGTCTCATTGCCAGCATTAGTTCACTTTTTATCGAATGATACTGATTAATGAATAATGCGTTGCAATATAAATTTGGTGACTGCTGGCAAAAAATGAATGAATATTTATTGTTTGAAGATAATCACAACGAGTCCAAAGACGATTTATAGTATAAATTTGGCGATTTTTATTTCTGAGGAAGCGAGTCCCTAGTAGTGGGGACGAGCGTAGCGAATCCGATGTGGTATGTAAAAGTTTCGTGGTACCTCGTACCGAATGTCTTGTTTTATACAATATAATTGTGCGAGAGATTTATATACATCTGGGAACTGTTCCATAATTCGACATTCGTCATTATTTATAGCTCAACATAATGCCATGTCCCACCCACTCTGTTACGTTACGTCTAACTCATCAGGACGCCAACAGAGCCTGAACTCACTCTGACCTTCAATTATAATTCCGAAGAATATATTGTGAAGTAATAACCAGAGACGAGCGGTGCTCTCTTACCGCCATAATGCTTTGCAAACGAAACATTAATTATTTGATACTATCGATTTTTGTAAAACATGAATAGCTGACACTATATAATTGTGCAAGAGACACCTAAGAAATGTAAGTAGCAAAATGCAATGCTACATCTGGGAACTGTTCCATCTTTCGACATTCGTTATCATTTATGGCTCAACATAATGTCAAATGATGTATGGTAATATCAAATGATATTTTGCTTTATTGCTGATGTCTTAGTTTTTTTTTAGTTTGTTAAAGGGGCAACTGACTCTTGTTGACGAAGTCAATGCGTATTTGAAGTAATAGATAAAAATAGTTTTCTTTTTCAACATAGGTTTTTAGTGAGTAAGCATTAGTGCACAGCATGACTAATAGATATAGTACTGATATCTATCTATGTCTGGTGTCTAGTATAGAATCAATCAAATATCTTAAAGCTATATGTCTCTGTCACTAACATGACGCTGTCCAGTCCTCTGGGATGCCTCTATCTCTCTCACTAATTCTTCTTGCCCATTTTCACCTTATTCTTCAACACATACTGACAAATCTTGTTACAATTTTTAACAGTTTTTTTTTAAAAAAAGTTATTTGAAATTTCTATGTGTTTATCCTTTAACACATAAGGATCCTTTAACACCGAGTGGTTTTTTACCACTCGGTCAAATAAAAGTTAAAATAAATAACTGTTTACATTCTTCTGGTTTTATACTTAATTAATCTCTCATCTTATAATTCATTAATAAAAATTTGAAAAACGGGTACGGGTTACCTCGAGACTTACCTCGTCGTGTCGGATTCTTTATGCTTGTCACTTCGGACTCAAATTTGCTCGTCCTGAAGATATGGAAAAAACTACAGGGCGTCCTTGAACTCGCTTTTTTAGTCCTTAGACAGTAAAAACACCTGTTTTATTCCCAGCAGTGATACATCAAGATACTGACCACGTTAGATGGTGCTTAAAATTAGCGAACCAAAAAACCCCCGAAGACAAAGCCGTATTGGAATGAATGTTTGTGGTTTACGCTTTTCTGTAGATTTCTAAGAGATAATGTGCTTATTTATCCAAACAAAATACTAATAACACAAAACTATGATATTATTTTCACAATTTACTTTATCCATCTGTATACGCATTTATTAAAAGCTCAGCTTATGCTTATATTTCCATTCAAAAATCTAAAATTAAGAAGACGTTATGGTGCTGCGTGAGTTATAATGGATAAATCGAAAAGCAATAAATAGATTGCTAGTCACAAAGACATTCATCTCGAAAAAAATTGGCCCCACATGCAAATCTCCCTGCCAGAATTATTTTGATGTTTTGAACTTATGATATATAAATAAATCGATAAAAATTTATCGGAAGACTATGATAGTTTAAATATGAGTGCTCGTCTCGATTCTAGACCTGATCGGTATATATATATATATATATATATATATATATATGTATGTATGTAAGTATGTATGTATATATACCAGTGACTCCATGGTTAAAGTCGTTAATGGAGTATTTATACTGACCTTTGACACTACGGAAGACTGAGGTTCGCATCCCAGGTTACATTCTCAGTTTATATAATAGTATTTCTTACATAAAATATCGCCAACTTTTGAAATAAACTTGAAGCAAAATGGCTACCACGATCACTTGAAGTAGTTCCCAGATGAGTCATAAGGCTTACAGTCCCACAAATAAATAATCATAAATTTCAAATGACAAAAGTCCTTTGAAACGGATTGTGGAGACAGTCCCGCCACACCATTTATCCCATTAGCGCTTTTCTCAAAGAAAATTCGCTAAGAGAGAGTTAAAGAGCAAGCGAACTAATAAAAAAGGAAGGGATAAACAAATTTGAATGTTATCTTCTTTTATTGATATATTTTGTGAATAATGTACTAAGTTGAAATCCATTAAAGAAATGAAAATTTATTATGTATTTTATATTTCTAAACCAGTTTTTTTATACAGATTATTTATCTTACGAAATCAAATCACTTTAAGGTTATAATAAACAGGTGTAAAATATTAGAATAAATTGTTTATACTTACGCGGTATTCACTGGACATAATTTTATACAATTAAAAATTGCTAAAGTTATTAAACATTTTTAATACGTCAAACAAATCTGAACTCACAAACATTGTCAATTTTGGAAAAACTAAAATTTTTAAACGTAAGCTACAAATAGGCAATGAGTTAAAAGATTTTAAATATTAGCATAAACTGGCATTTATATAAATGCTCAAAAAGTTGAAGTGATTTAAAACGACCAGCAAAGTTTTTTTAATTATAGTTATGGGCATTTTTTTTGAAAAAATTCAGAAAAATTGACAAAAAGGGAGTTATGCTTTTTCTTAGATTAAGAAACCTAAAGGAAAAACGTTATAGGGAAATTAGTTGCAGAGCAGGGAAACAAACATTCCCTGTTGAATTGGATTGGCTGCGGGCCTCCGCCCAAGATTCATTATTTCCTGAAAAATTAAACTGTGAAGCCTATAAAAATATGGCATATAGTTCTAAATATACTATAAAAATAGCTTATTAATTATTGGTAGCTATATATCTCAGTCAACTCTGTGGCCATTTTCAGGCTTTTAAACAAGAATCTTAAAAATACATATCACAATCAATTAATATATAAACACAAATATTATAAAAAAATTTAAAAACTATAAAATAATTAACATTAACAAATATGAACCCGGTCTGACTAGGAAAAAAAAATGTAAAAAAATATGATTATGATATGTATTTTCAAGATTTATGTTTAAAAGCCTGAAGATGGCCACAGAGTTGGCTGAAATATATAGCTACCATTAATTGATACGCTGTTTTTATAGTAGATTTTAAGCCATTCTATAGTCAGATTTTAAGTTCAAGTTCTATAAGAGAACTTGTGAGTTTTTGTTGAGTGAAGCCTAAATATTTACAACAATATTCATAAATTTATATTTCCACATTTTGTGGACGTAAGAAGTAATTAAGATGAGCTTTGCGAATCAAATATAGTGAGAAAAAGATCTGATTTGTTATTATTTTTTGCATAAAATGTATGATTACGAACTCAGATTTAGCTACATTTATATATATATATATATATATATATATATATATATATATATATATATATATATATATATATATATATATATATATATATATATATATATATATATATATATATATATATATATATATATATATATATATATATATAACAATAAGATAATACACAATAGATAATATACATATAAACCTACTATAAAGATTCAGTCCCATATGAACCACCCAAAATCTATATTATTTTGTAAATTTGTACGGAATTACCAAATATAATCTTTTTATATGACCATATAAAAGATAGAAATATAGAAACAAAACATAAAGGACGGGGATGGATCAAGAACCCATACTACAAATACTTTGCAAAGATAACAAAAAATGAAGACTAAACGTGTACAGCAATGAACAAAAATGTAGATTTCCTCATTTTGTGGAAGGAAGAAGTAGTGAGGGTGGGCTTAGCGAATACAATTTTGTTCGCTAAATTTCCGAGGTACTCCGGACCCAAATTAAACCATCTTTCTCAACGCGTTACAATACAAGTCGAGTGCTTTGTTTTCGTGTCGTCATTAACATTAAAAATATTTAAGTTAACTTTCCGTTAAGAAAACTTTATAAACAAGAGAATAAAAGTAATGATACGTCAAGAAGCGAAAGAGTCAGAGGGAGGATAAGAAATACTTTGATAAAATAAAAAAAGATGCCGCAAAAAGTAATTAATTTGGACATAAAAGTTTGGCGCCGTTATACTGTCTCTTAGAGGCTTAACCAAATGATTAAAGATATTTCTTAAAACCTTTTTCATTAAATTATAATACAAAGAAATGAGGCACGAGGTACCTCGGAAATTTTCCTCACTTACGCTCATCCTTAACACTTCAGACTCGCTTCGCTCACCCTAAAAATATAAGATCACCAAATTTATACCGCAACATGTCTTCGGACTCGCTTTGCTCGTCTTTATATTGTAAATAAGTTCGTGTTATTTGAAGCGGCCACCCATCCGAGCACAGACTTTGCTCAATGCTGATGAGTTTTATAATTTAACAAAACCGTATTGAAGCCCAACTTTATTATACACAGGAATATACTTGTAATATATTTATCTACTCCTTGCATTGTAAGTTCTACATACAGTGTTGTTATCTCACACTGTAAATGTAATTTTTCTCCCTAGGGAGGAAAAGTGAAAGTGTTGCCAACTTGACACAATTTTTTAGTAAATATTTTAGGAATTTTAGGAAATTTTTAGGATTTTTTCGATAGAATATACAATATACACACGCTAATGTTTAAATTACAAATATAGTATTATACATTATTCTATTGACAGCTTACAATAAAATAATGTGAAGATAGTGGCTTTATTCTCTTTTCATCAGAGTAATTGACATGGTAAGAATAAACTAAACTAACACAATAACAATTAAGGAGCTGAAGAATATATTAATAGTTGTTAGTATTAGTTCTCTAGCCGTAGATAAAATTTAATATGCAACAAGGGATGAAAGTTTTCAGCTCTCGTATTATCACCTCGGCAAGCCTCGGGAGCTAACTAGTTTATCTCCCTCGGCCTACCGGCCTCGTGAGCTAATGAAGTTTCCTCCTTCGGCGCTGCCTAAGGACGAAACTTTAACTTGAGCTGTAAAACTTACTTTCATCCCTTGTGGCATAAATAACTATTTAATGTAATTAGATTTTTTTTCTTTTATTACTTCTTTATAAATCGTACACAAGTCATTATACTATACATCTGTTTGGCTGTGCCATTTACTTGATTTTTAAATGCTGAGGACGAGTAAACCGAGTCCGAAGACGTGTGACTGTATTAATTTAGTGATTTTTGTATTCTGAGGACGAGCGAAGCAAGTTCGATTCCGAGGTACTCTGTACCCGATTTTTACCTTCTTTCATTTATGCCGATTATAAATGGGAAAAATATTGTGTTTGCGAAAAAATCCGAAAACGGGATGTCCGGTTTTAGATGTTTTTAAAACTTCCTAAATAGTTTTCACAAAGTTGTCTGTCTGTATGTGTGTGTCCGTCACCATTATATCTCCCAGTCTGTTAATGCTAAAGAATTGACGTAATCAAACTGCAATAATGGCTCGACAAAAAATCCGAAAACTTATAAAACGCGAACAAAATTTGTCAATCTATTTAATATTTGGCACGCATGTAGTCATATATAAGACTAACATATCAGTCCAGTTTTATTGTATAATTAGCTTTAGTTCAGTTATTATCGAATGAATTTTGTCATCAAATTCGAGCTTCGACTCTTAATAAATTTGACGTCGACTGGTGATAATTTTTTATTGACATATATATGTACACAATGTATATAGTTATATCTACAAAATGATTTTAGCGCTGCAATGTATGCTTAACAAAATCGGCATTTTTGTTCCTGCTCAAAAATCTAGCTCTTACATTAGTTGTATGACATTATGAACTTCTGATTCATGATGTCGGATTTTTCATAGTGAATGCACTAAACGATTTTAAAAGACACAATATAATTGTGCGAGAGACACCAAGGAAATGTAACAAGCGAAATGCAATGCTACATCTGGGAACTGTTCCATCATTCGACATTCGTCATACTTGATGGCTCGACATAATGTCATGTCCCACTCTGTTTTGTTACGTCTAACTCATCAGGGCGCCGACAGAGCCTGAATTCACTCTGACCTTCAATTAATTCCGAAGAATAAATGTGAAGTACTTACCAGAGACGAGCGGTGCTCTCTTACCGCCATCATGCATGGCAAGCAAAACATATATCATTTTGATACTACCGAGTTTTGCAAAACATTAATAGTTGACACAATATAATTGTGCGAGAGACACCAATGAAATGTAACGAGCAAAATGCAATGCTACATCTGGGAACTGTTCCATGAGTTAGACGTAACGAAACAGAGTGGTACATGACATTATGTTGAGCCATCAAGTATGACGAATGTCGAATGATGGAACAGTTCCCAGATGTAGCATTGCATTTTGCTTGTTACATTTCCTTGGTGTCTCTCGCACATTATATTGTGTCAACTATTCATGTTTGCAAAACTCGGTAGTATCAAAATGATATAGATTTTAAAAGAGTAGATGTTTCTTCTAACCTGTGAAATGCATGTCCGCGTTTCTCTTGAAATTGTGTAAAAAGTTATATTTGTTTTTGCTCAGGTTAAAAGGCATAAAGCCACGCAAGACCTGGATTGCTGGGCATGAAAGCATGCATTGCAATGAAAATTCGTCCGGCTTAAGGACCTCTGGGCCAGAATTCCCTTCGTTATACCGTAGTGCAATGGATAAGTAATGTCAAAGATGAGCAAAGCGAATAAAATTTTTTGAAAAGTTCTGAGATACCCCGTTCCAGTTGTTTTTGTAAAATCATGTTTTGAATCATTTAAACTGAGGTCGATTTATTTAGATTTTTATTTGTGTGTCTAACTTATATTCCATTATTTTATAAAAGCCGGGGTGTTTTAACCTGCAAGAAGGAAAAAATTAGGTAGCCGTAAAACAAAGTGAAGAAATTTGTGTAGGGTACGTATGAAGGCCAGCCCTTTTTCCTTTGGCACCTAATAAAGAGAAAAAGGCAAGGAAAAAGAGCTCTAGCTCTTACAAGAGTGTGCGATAATGAAAAGTAAATGTTTCTACGGGGTTACGGCCTTTTTTTCTTTGAAAAAATACGAGCCACTTGATTCGGGGAATTGTAAATGAGGGGTCATAATTAGTTGCGGCATAAAACGAGTTTCTACTCCTCTTGTCCGGTGTATACAATCTTTGAAAGCTCTTTATATTACGGAATATGTTTAAAATTAACAAATTTTTATGTATATTATACAGCGAAGAAATGAATTTTTGTTTCAAACCTGCCTTTAGATCAACAAATAGAAACATGAAATTTAGTATAACTCGCTCTTTGTATTATTAAGTATGGGAATATACATTTATTCATGGTTAAAGCTTTTATTTTGCTGTAGAACATGTTTTGCCATTCCCTTTTGCACACAGTTCTTTTCAATTTGTTTGTTCGTTCTTTTTGTAAGGATAATTAGTGTGGGTTAATCTAGATGAATATTTTGTATTAGGTATGTATGTTTTATAAGAAACTATGTTTGATCCTGACGATTTATTTTAAGTCAAAAAGAATATAATGTTATTGCAGACCACGTCGTTAGTCTTTTTTGATAACTCATTAGATAGAAGATAATATTCTATGTCTTATAAGTGCAACTGGAGGAATTTTTCGTTTAATCCGCAGAAGAGCTGTGACTACCATAAGTTACTATATATTTATTTATTTATTTATAATTTATTACATTATTAGTTTACACATACATACTATAAATAAGTCATAAAGTTTGACAAAAATTAAGGCACTTTACAATTTTTGATTATTAACTTCAGAGCCTCAAAAAAGGAATCCTTGAAACAGGAGGCTCTTAGTCTCTTATATTATACAATTTTTCCTAATTGATTCACATATTATTTATTTATGTAGTTACAATATATAAAATTTAATAAAAAAAATAGAAGAAGAAAAAAAAGTAAAAATACTAATACTAATAACTACTAATATGTAAAGTAATATATAAAAAAAATACATTATTAAAAAAAAAGAAAAAAAAAAATTTTTGCATACATAAATTAAACAACATAAAAATAAAAGAAAATTTATGAAATAGTTAGCCAGTTCTTAATTTCAGATTTGAACTTGTTGTAGTATTTTAGATCAACAATATTTCTTATGTGATCTAGTTAGAGATTGAATAAATTAAGTGCTACCATACTGGCATACATTTAACTAGAAACAACACGTGTCCTACTACGTATGGTGTTAGTTATGTTTTACTTTACCCGGCTAAATAAGTAGAGTATTACCTGATACTCTGGATTCACTCAAAGGAAAATTAAAAGTAAAGGATGTAAGTTACAGGCAATACTCTATTTGGATGACTGGGTGGAGAAGTACCTAATATTCTTGGTTTCGAAGAAGAATCTTAACTTGAAGAATAATAATAAAATTATCAGGTAGTTCTTAATCTGTATGACCAGGTAGAGAGGAGTGTATTTATTATAATTGTATTTGATTATTTATTGTAAGCCACGTACAAGATTAATAATAAACGTTACTGTATCATTAATAAATTGAATATTTACACGTTAAAATCATATTTTTAAATATAATTAAAAATAAAAATTTTAAATATAAATTTAAATAATAATTTTTAAATAAATTTAAATATAATAATATATAAATTAAAATTAAATATAAAATTTTAAATATAATTTAAAAATAATAAAAATATAGTTAAAAAAATAAAAAATTATTAAAAATAATGTATAGGCACAAAATTAATGTAAGAGACCTCAAGGAGTTCTCCTGAGCGAGGTCTCTGCCTTTGTTTGCAATACATATTATGTATTATCTATCTTTTTCCTCTAACAGAAAAAGATAGAGGGAGAGAGAGATAGAGAGAGAAAATATAGGAATAGATGAGAGAGAGAGAAATGTGTGAAAAAGGGGAAAGAGGTATAGATATAAATAGTTATTTGATTATTTTTTATTTCTTAAAACTATTATTACTTCATAGGCTATGGTTATACTATACGCTAAATTACATTGGTAAATTTCATTTGATACTACCAAGTTGTGCAAAACATATATCATTTGATACTACCGAGTTTTTCAAAACATGAATAGTTGGCACAATACATCAAAACAGAAAACGGTTTTACTAGACCACAAATGTATTTTTCGATTAAAATTATTTAGGTTTTTTTTGTATAATGACGAACTGGATAAAAAGATCTGTTACATAAATTTAATACAATATCATAGATAAATCATTTTTAAATAATTAATATTACTTTTAATATGCTGCTAAAAGTTATTGAATAATATATGTTATGAGTTATTCAATAGTTAAAAATACTAATAGTTAAATAAAATTTTTCGAAATAAAGAAAACTATTAAGTGTTAAAAAAGTTATTCTAGTCAAAAGTTTAGGATAAATTCAAAATTATAGACTATCGTATAGGTACTTGGTTACTTATTTCTTATTTTTTTTTTATTTTTTCACTTGATTTTATTGATAATGGCAAGACATTGTATAAGAAAGGTCCACCATAAGACACATGATTCTGTTTTTTCGTTGTTTTACAAAAAAGTGTCAAAAGAGTTTGGTTATTTTTACTCGTAGTTGGATAGTCGTGGCTTATTATTTCTTTTTCACCTTTAAAATAATTTACATTATTTTATGTAAATGAAGTTTCATTTCAATGCGGCAAGTATGTCTAGGGTTTTTCAGATTAGAAATGTTAAGCAGTATTGAGCGAGGTCAGTACTTCGGGGGTTGACCGTTGGGAATAAAAAGGTTTTATTTCGTTAGAGGACAAGCAAATCGAATCCTTAGGTATATATAATGCCTGTTTAGCCTTGCGACTCATCAGGGAAAACCCCTGCGGGAACCACCTCTGGTGGTTTCAGCAACTGTTACACTCAAAGTATAATCTAAAGTTGGCGAAATATTATTTGACAAAATCTTTTGTATAAACTGAGAGCGTAACCTGGGCTACGAACCCCAGACCTCCGTGGTGTTTTGACACCACGGCGGTTAGTATAAATACTAACGCTCAAACGACCTCGGCCACGGAGGCGACTAATTCTTAGCTGCATTGCGATATAAATAAGGTGATTCCGTATTCTGATGACGAGCAAAGCACGTCCGAAGTAGTAAGGATAGGCGTAGCGGACTTGATGAAGTATGGAAATGTTTAGAGATACCCCGTACCTGATTCTTTTAATCAAACTTTAAAGAACTATAGACGCTAGTTTTTCAATAGCTAGATAACATTATCATCAGTATGTTTACCAAGTAGACAGTAGTATAGGCAGTTGAATCGATCCAATCTTAATTAAAACGAATCAGCCATCCATGCCAAGTTCAAAGGCATTCAGCTAGTACTAGTTCATTACGTTTTTTTTGTAGTTAATAAGACTATTGAAGTAATTACCTTAATGGTTATATAAGAGAGTTTATGTTACAGTCTATAGATACCACTTACTTTTAACTATAAACAATATGACATACTTAAATGAGTGTCTCATTATTTAATTAAATAAGTAAATTTCTATCTTTATTGCTATAAGTACCTCTAAGGTTTTACTTTAAACAATATAATACTTAAATGAGTTCCTCATTATGTAATTAAATAAATAAATCTTTATTTTTATTGCTATAACAACCTCTTAAATTAACTATAAACAATATTGCATACTTGAATGAGTTCCTCCATTATTTAATTAAAAAAATAAATCTTTATCGCTATAAGTACCTTTTAAGTTTAATTATAAACAATATCGCATATTGAATGAGTTCCTCCATTATTTAATTAAAAAATAAATCTTTATCGTTATAAGTACCTTTTAAGTTTAATTATAAACAATATCGCATAATTGAATGAGTTCTCCATTATTTAATTAAAAATAAACATCGTTAAGTACCTTTTAAGTTAATTATAAACAATATCGCATAATTGAATGAGTTCCTCCATTATTTAATTAAAAAAATAAATCTTTATCGTTATAAGTACCTTTTAAGTTTAATTATAAACAATATCGCATAATTGAATGAGTTCCTCCATTATTTAATTAAAAAAATAAATCTTTATCGTTATAAGTACCTTTTAAGTTTAATTATAAACAATATCGCATAATTGAATGAGTTCCTCCATTATTTAATTAAAAAAAATAAATCTTTTATCGTTATAAGTACCTTTTAAGTTTAATTATAAACATATCGCATAATTGAATGAGTTCCTCCATTATTTAATTAAAAAAATAAATCTTTATCGTTATAAGTACCTTTAAGTTTAATTATAAACAATATCGCATAATTGAATGAGTTCCTCCATTATTAATTAAAAAATAATATCTTTATAAGTACCTTTTAAGTTTAACTATTTACAATCTCGCATATTTCAATGAGTTCCTCCATTATTTAATTAAATAAATAAATTTTTATCTTTATCACTGTAATTACCTCTTAAGTTTAACTATAATTATACATAAAAAATCACATGTGTTTATAATGTTTAGTAAAAAATTTAACTGTAGTAGGTAATAGTATATTATGCTACTAGGCAGCAAAATGGAATTGTGAAGACGAGTTTTTATATTAGCCTCCGAGCCGAAGGCGAGGGCAGGCTATTGAAATTACCTGCCGAGGCGCAAGCCGAGGCTGGTAATTAACCCATTCAAGCTAATTGCGATTTGCCTGCAGAGGCGGAGCCGATGCAGACAAATGCTTGAAAGAGTCAGCAATGTTTCCTTTGCTGCATTGTAGCATATATTATTTTATCTACTTACGGCAGACAAATATACAAGACTTAATTATTCTTCAAAATATAACCTTTAATTTGGCAGTAAAGACTGTTTTAAAGTGGATGCAGTACTTAAAATATCAGGTGGCGTGCGGTTCAATAATTCATCAATGTTTTTATGTTCATTCTCCTTATTATTTATCTGAATCATTATGATTATTAGCAACTTTTCGTTTGTTTATAAAAGTTATCGTTTATATACGTTTTATATTACCTACTGCCTTTATTTAAACAAAGTAAATAAACAAAAAATTAAAAAACCGACTACACAAATTTGACAACTTATGGTAAAAAATAAACAAGCCGTATATATCAGGGTTGCCAACTTTATTTTTTTTTTTAAAAATTATGTTTTTTGTAACAAATTTAATACTTGTATTTAATAATAACTATTATATCGTAATATATTGTGATATTATTTAATAAATGTATAAAAAACAAGCTAAAATGAACCATTGCTGAAAAGTGAAAAACACTAAAATTTACTTAATAACCTGCAACATAATAACCTCAAATAGTTCATTTCTCCTCCTAGGGAGCTTTGACTTTTTTACCATTATATTTAAATGTACCATAACTCCCTAGGAGGTTTTGTATTACCAAACCATTTTCCCGTACTGTTTTTAAATATTTTGTAGGCAAAATGACATTTTGCAGCTTAAAAACAGTTCGGTAATGAGCAATTTTGCAGCCGTAAGTAGATAAATTTTAAAAAGTCAAACATATTAAACGTGTTCTTAATATCGTTAAAGGGACTAATCATTGTTATAATTTAATTTTGATGGCTTTACTATCGTGTAAAATAATTGTACTCGTTGTAAATAAATAAATATTTATCTTATTTTTTATACTTAATTCATAAGTATAACTATACTTACAAAATATTACATATTTGCATAATTACCTCCATTACTTAATTAGGTAAAAATATTAATTATTTTTTTCATCTTGTTAAAGGCACTAATAAGTATTGATAATTATACTATTGTATAAAATAATTTTATTTTTCGATAATAAAGAATTAATTATCTTTATTACTTTTGGTACATCTTAAATTTAATTTAATTATTTTCTTGGGCTTTGTTTCAGGAGTTAATAGTCATAAATCCCTTGGTCTTGCCTCGGAAGTTAAACTTGTAAAACCTCGGCTTCGCCTCGAGAGTTAAATGGTTTGGTTCCTTTGGCCTAAGCCTTATGAACATAAGAATAACATTATTTACTCCCTTGGAGTGTAAATAACTATTAACTCCTACTGTAAACTAATTTATATCCTACTTAAGTTTTCATCTTCGGCCTGACCTCGGGAGTAAACTTGAGCTGTCTTTATTTCATAACTTGTTGTATAAAGAAAGAATATAAGAATTTTTATATTCTACGTAAAAATGATTGTTACAGGAGAAGAAGGTGAGCTAAGTATATCACCATTACTGGGTATTGGTGTTGGAGGCTTAGTAACACTATTGATACTTGGTCTAATAGCTGGTGCCAAGTTATCATCTAAATCAAGATCATCTCTACAACAACAACCGAAAGATATTCCTTCGAAAACATTACCTCCGGAACAAGATGATCCGGATCTCATACCAGCAAAATATGGTAAGCTATGATTATAACTTTTAGGACGCTTTTCTAAAATATATATTTTATTAATAGACGTAATGATATATGAGTAATGCTAAATATAAGACTACATACACAAGTCAAACCTACCTTCGAAGTATGGTAAACGTGGGGGATTTAAAAAGAACGGTTTAAACGAATGGATTTTTGATCACTAGATTCCGGCACCGATTCGGAGGTCCGGGTTCCGCAGCCCGAGCTATGCTCTATGTTTATATGAATAGTAGTTATATTAAAACATTTCGTTTACTTTAATTATTTCCTAGAGAATATTGGATGCAACCCACCTAAGGTTTTTCCCGCAGGGAGAATACCCTTGATGGACTAAAGGCCCTATAACCGGCATTATATTTTGTGTATATATATATATATATATATATATATATATATATATATATATATATATATATATATATATATATATATATATAATATATATATATATCGAAGAATCAGCTACCGTCGATACTTGCTGTTGTATACAACAGCAAGTATCGACGGTAGCTGATTCTTCGATTGCTTCTTCAACTTGCGGTAAATATAACCTTTTTAATATATTGGTTGTTTAATATACGTTGTTGGGCCCTTTTTGCCAGCTCCCTAAGATAGTGTTCTACTCCTTTTAATTTCAAGTGTAGGTATATTTCATCTATTCTAGACAGAAGAGCCGTGGATTTCTATGGTTCCTCTCATGCTCTTTTCAAACAATCATACATGTTTTCATTGACTCTTATAGTCTAGTTAAACTAAGAACAACACGTGCCCTCGCTGTTATACCAAACCTCAATAAAATTTAAACTACAAGGCAGACACACTATATAGTATTATAATGCATCTACTATGAGGGTCCCAAATTTTGCCTATACCCAGTTTTAACGAGTACCTGACAACGCACAGGCTCGAGACCACCGGCTTTACGTCCCTTCTGAAGGACATGATACACAGAATTTTTATCCCTCTCATAAAAATCCTAGAGGCCCGTGCTGGGATTGAACCCATGACTAAATAAACTTGGAAGTTTAAAGTCCATTCACTCTGAGTATTGGGCGCGTACCTTAACCACTAGACCACGGGTGAATCGTATATTTAGCCCTATGGAAATGTATATGAAGAAGCACTGTCCATTCGGATCAAACATGATGTGATTAAACATGATATGATGAAGAAATAATTAAACAGTCTGTTGTCTCTTCAAACAAATAACCTGCCTATATTTACTTTAAGAGGTTAGTATGTCTCAAAAAAGTGTTGTACTACCAAATTTTTATTTTTTTCCTTTTGTTCATATGGCTACAATACAACTTTCAATGGAATTCCTTACTTCTGTATGTGACAGGCAATTTAAACAAAAAATAAAAATGTTCCTCTCCAACACTAAAATAAAAAAGTATTATTCTTTGTTTTATTCATTCTTTCTTAGGTTAAAATATTTTTAGCCTAATTTTATTTAAAGAATATTGAAAGTTATTCTTATCAAGCCTTGTAATCATACATTTATTAATTATATCTACTTTTCCTCATTTATACTGTAAGAAAGAGTTTTGTGTTTCTAAAATCTGACACCAAGATCTCACCTGAATGATCTATTTCTGGTCTTGTTATATCGACCTCTTTTACCACATAAATTGGTGGCTTTTACCTCGTAAAAGCCACAAAAATTGATACCACTCTGTAACGTGGTACAAAAACACTCTTAAGGACTAGTTGTAATTTTAAGTAAATATTTGCCGTGGCGTTATTACCCACCAATAATGACTCATAAAAACTACCTAAATTTACAAACACGGAAAAAAGTATTATTATGTAAAAAGTTGGTTCGTATATAGTCAGTCCTATAAAAAAATGTACAAAGTTTCATCTCATTATTTCCTTAAGTTTATTTTTTTCAAGTTTTATTAGTCGATCTCGCATTTTAGATATACTTGTTTTGATTTTACGAAAGTTGTATGTATTATTGTATTTTTACATATTTATTGTTCTTATTTGTATACATTTGCTTATTGTATTTAACTTTTATTTATTTCCTTGCGCATTAATTTGATAACCTTTCGTGAAACTTACAGTGCGTAAATAATTTTTGAGAAGTGTATAGTCTGAGGACGAGCGAAGCGAGTCCGAAATAGGGAAGATGAGCGTAGCGAATCCGATGCGATGAGGAATAGTTCTGAGGTACCCCGTACCCGGTTTTTTACCATGCAGATTAATATGGTCACGAGGGTAGTCGTTTCAGTCCAAGAGCCGGACCTGAAAAAATTCGACTCATTTTGTACTACTTCAAACTAATTTTTTTGTCCCTTGGAGCCCTTCATCTGATTGCGCATGCTCAAAATTTTATAAAATCGCTGTAATTTCAGTTTTCTTGAAATAAGTGTTTCTCTGTGGATCGTGTGAAAAACATAAAGACATTTTTTAAAGATAATAAAATGTCTAATAATGCGAGTGTTCAATCATCAAAATCGAATGACTTCAACCAAAGTTATGGATCTTTCAAAAACACCAAAAAGTAATTAATTTATGCAAAGTCAGTGAATTTTATAAAATGATTAAGATGTTTTTTTTTGCCCATTTAACAAATGTCATAACTTTAGTCGTAGTTATTCGATATTGACGAACAAAACACTCATTTTATAGAGAATTTTATCAGCCTTAAAAATATACCCTTCATGTTTTGCACACGACCTACAAGGAACCACTTATTGCAAGAAAACTGGAACTTGTGGGATATTCTAATATTTTAGCAAGCGCATTCATATAAAGGGCTCCACTCTTGATAAGCAGTCTATGCTTTTCCATCATAGCTTAAGTTATATTTTCAGAAAAAAATTGGTTTTAAGTAGTACAAAATGAGTCACATTTTTTAGGCCTGGCTCTTCGACTGTAAAAATGTTTTTTACTGAGTAAGACCGAGAAAAGCGAGCTCAAATTGGTCGGGATAAGCTTAGTTAATCCAATGAAATGTTCCGAGGCAACCCGTATCAATTTTTTAATGAATTTTTTCCATAAATAGCAAAGATGAATGGTTTTTATCGACATAATTTTTGACGTTATACAGAACAAGCAGAAAAACACTTTTAAGAATAAAACAAAAAAATACAATAACGCTTGAGTTGGTTAAAATTAAAATTATGTTAGCTTCTGTAAATATAGTGTTAATAATAAATGACTTTTTCTTTATAGAGCCATGCAGGCCGTTACTTGGTAACGGTGACGCTTCATATGAAAAGGCAGAGCAACCTAGCTGGCCTGCTCCCAACTCAATAAAGGTATGTCACTCACTTTTGTTCATTCATTATATTTCAGCTTTGCATGCGTTTTTATATGTATTATTTTTTCGTATGCTAGTGCTGTAAAAGTCATTTTTTAGAGGTAGTAATAGTAACTGTAATATAGTCACGTTAAAGCTTAAAAACACAGCTAATCCCTGTTTTAGTGAAATTTCAAGGAAAAAATGAGCTTATAAGGCTAGAACCAGGGATAAAGGGTAGATTTTCTTGAAAGGAGGACTCACCAATATATAAACATATATATATACTATAACATATTATTTAAATACCCAACTCAGTCAGGCCGCAGGGGTGGGCTTAAGTTAGAACTTAGTCTCAGAATCTAAGTTCGGAATACAATATGGTTTCAATCCTTTCAAATAACAAATAGAGCGCCAGGTTCTCTTTAGATTACTCTAGGAAAAGAACCAAACCTATGGTGCCTTCATTGAAGTCTAAATGGACTTAAAAATTAATATGACGTAAGGTTACTTACTAACTAAGTACTCAATAAAGAATAACTCATTTCATTTAAAGTTTATAAGATTAAACTATATTGTTTACTTCTATATGTTTTCCATGACAAAATACTGATTCTGATAAATAATTAAATTAAATTCATGCTGTATAGAGAAGGTGTTCATAACCTGGTTACGGTTCATAACCACAGTTAAGACGATTAAATGCATATATTCTTACTGCATCACTATGAAAGATGACAGAAAAAGTAAAATCATACCTTAGGTTTAAATAAAGCTTCGCAATACTTAAAACTAACTTAAATTAAAAGCATAAAACTAGAATGTGTTTAAGAGGTTGGTTGAGGAGAAGGGATGAACGGTTGACTAAAATACGTTCTACTCATTTTAATCAGATTTGGAACCAAGTACCATGCCTAGACCTGCCATCTTAGCCAAGACTAGAACCCTGTAAAATAAATCGACAACGGAACCATTAGAAAACATGAAAAGCGAGCTACGGCAACATGATGAATGACATAGACATAAAAGTATAAAATTACGAATCTTACCTTCATTTGAAGGGTGACTATAACTTTAACAAAATATCCTGGACAACATAATTCTACTAACATATAACTCTACTAAATGACTGAAGCCAAAAACCATCCAAAAATAAATCTAACTAATAAAGTAAAAGGGACAAGCCCTCGGCAACGCCGAGGCCACAAGCGGACAACCTAAATTTCCTAACCTCCGTTACGAGTGAAAAATCAGCGCCTTCTCAATATTATACTTCAAAACTAAATTAAATAAAATCAAGAAACTATTCAACCAAATTAAAATATACACCAATAGAAAAGAAATAACCCAGATTAAAAATAAAACTATCCAAAATTAAAATAAAATAAATTTTCAATGAATTTCCATAAAAATCCCGCGGATTTTTAAACTTAAAAATTCAAACTAAAATTTCCGTTACAATACTACTATTCATTATCATTATTTATTTAATTCATACAAAGTTTTTCCTTTCCATTTTACAATTATACATCATGTTACATGTATTTTTTTATTTACACTTATATTTATTTTTATTTGCTATTATATTCATGTGTATATAAATTTTCGCAGTCTTTACGACCTGTACAGCTTGAAGCTGAAGTCTGTTATTGTTCTATATTTTGAATAATAATAGTCTATGTCCCCTTGACGTTTTCTATGGGACACAATATCTTTCGAACGCTTTCTCGAATCAAAATGAAGAATGGTACAAAAATTAACCTTGTTCATGTACTGAACCCTTTTGTTGACGAAGTATGTGTGGCGTCATTAACCAACAATGATGACTTCACTAACATTTCGAAAAATCACATTTCTTCAAAAAGTGTTAAAGTCGGGTTTTTTTCTTTTTTATTACTGTGTAAGGTTAAGAAAAACACGAAATTACAATCTATTATCAGTATTCGATCTGGTTGTATTGATCGACAACATCAATGTTATACATCAATGTATTGATGTATAACATAATGTAAACAAATCTCGTCTTTTTAATAATACATGTGAAAATTCACTTATATCGCGGCAGTATGCCACATACATAAACTAGTAATTTGATGATCTGAAATAGGACGACAACCATGTCATTCAAGACATTTATAAGTTAAGGTATAAAAAATATTAGAAAAAAAACATATGACAAATGACGGTTGACATAAATATGACAACCGGCCATTTTCGGCAAATTTTAAGTTTTTTTTTCTTTTCTTAGTGTTCTCAAATTATATTTATGGCTAATGTAGATTTGAATAATTTAATAATATTATTCATATTATTATTTTTCTTATATATTTGAATTAGTTGGTTAGTAGTTCATAAAATTTAACAAGGATGGACGATTATGCTCTTTAATTATCTGTCTCGGCTGAGCCTAGCGAGCTATTGTTTATCCCTCTCGGCTGAGCCTAGGGAGCTAAATTGTCTATCTCTCTCAGCTGAGGCTAGGGAACTAAATTGTTTATCTCTCTCGGCTGAGCCTAGAGAGCTAAATTGTTTATCTCTCTCGGCTGAGCCTAGAGAGCTAAATTGTCTATCTCTCTCAGCTCAGGCTAGGGAACTAAATTGTTTATCTCTCTCGGCTGAGCCTAGAGAGCTAAATTGTTTATCTCTCTTGGCTGAGCCTAGGGAGCTAAATTGTTTATCTCTCTCGGCTGAAACTAGGAAGCTAAATTGTTTATCTCTTTGGGCTGAGCCTAGGGAGCTTAATTGTTTATCTCTCTCGGCCTGTCGGCCTCAGGAGTGAATAAGGTTTCCTTCTCTGAGCAGTAAATAGTATAGTATACTCCTAGGCTGTGAAATGAATCTTTATTTTACCGAAGCAATTGTATTTACTAGCGAGTCATGAAAGGAGCTAAAGTAAAAAATAGTCATTCACAGCCATGTAGTGCATATTATTGTTTTATTTTTAATATAAGTTTAATAATAAAATAAATAACACTTACAAAACCATTTTATTTACCGCTTTAATTGCTAAAGTTTAACACTGGTGGAGTTACTACCAATTCAATATCACTTAAGTCACTATCAAACATTTAAAATAATACTTTCTATTAAATAAATACAAATAAATAATATACATTTAATTAAATTTAACAAGAGATAGATAACAGAAAGATGGTTATACTATTAAAATTGTGTTACCAATTAGTGAAACTATGGCTGAACTACAACAAGAATGTTTTCATTAGCGTTCCATTTAGAGGAACTATGGGTGAAATACTACAAGAATGTTCTCATTAGCGTTTCATTTAGAGAAACTATGGCTGAACTACAACAAGAATGTTCTCATTAGCGTTCCATTTATAGGAACTATGGCTGAACTACTACAAGAATGTTCTCATTAGCGTTTCATTTAGAGAAACTATGGCTGAAGTACAACAAGAATGTTCTCATTAGCGTTCCATTTATAGGAACTATGGCTGAAGTACAACAAGAATGTTCTAATTAGCGTTCCATTTAGAGGAACTATGGCTGAACTACAACAAGAATGTTCTCATTAGCGTTCCATTTATAGGAACTATGGCTGAACTACTACAAGAATGTTCTCATTAGCGTTTCATTTAGAGAAACTATGGCTGAACTACAACAAGAATGTTCTCATTAGCGTTCCATTTATAGGAACTATGGCTGAACTACTACAAGAATGTTCTCATTAGCGTTTCATTTAGAGAAACTATGGCTGAAGTACAACAAGAATGTTCTCATTAGCGTTCCATTTATAGGAACTATGGCTGAAGTACAACAAGAATGTTCTAATTAGCGTTCCATTTAGAGGAACTATGGCTCAACTACAACAAGAATGTTCTTATTAGCGTTCCTCGCGGTAAATAGTTAAACTTCAAAGTGTACAAAAAAGTTGTGCAAATAATTCTAATAAATCCCTAAACACCATAAACCTGTTAAAAATAATAAAGAAAGGCTAATTATTATTGATAAACCAAATTGTTACGATGCGTTTTTGATGTGATTTACTCGACTAAAACCCCTAAACACCCTAACCCTAACCACTACTTCAATCGATATAGAATTAGCAATGTGTAAAAACCACATATTAGTGGTTAAATTATGGTGTAATGATGCAGCCACTAGTTCTATCGATCGAAATTATTTATTTTAACAATTAAAATCGAAATCGAGATATGATCTTTAACATTTTTTTTCTTTTCCTTATTTTATACCGGAGGTAGGAAAAGTTATGTGTTTGCACAAATTTGACTCTGGGATTACTTATAAGAATTATTTGTTTCATGTTCTTTTTAATGCTACCTGACAAAGAGATATTCGTAGAGAGGCCCTACAGGTTAAATTTTGAATCATCGAAAAAGTAACCTGACTACCTTCGCTTATAAATATTATCAAATAATCAGTACAAAATTACAGTAAATAATATAGGTGAACGTTTAAAATACAAATCAAATAAAAACACAAACAATGCGCAGGTGGACGAAAATAATAGATTTATTATATCCTTAACTTGGCTGAACTTCGGTATACGGTGCACCCTGTTATCAATACTATATATCGATATATTTTTAGTTTAGAGATGTGACGTAGGAACAATCGATATATGCCTTTTCTTTTACGTTTATGAACATATTTTATCATTTTTTTAAATGTTTTTTTGTTGTTTGTGTTTTTTTATTGTTGTAAAATGGTTTATAACTATTTCATATTTTTTTTTTAAATGTTTTTATAATGTTTTAACTATGTTTTCATAAGAATAATCGATGATACACCACATCTAATTTTGTTACGAATATTTTTTACGTATTTTGTGTTTGTTATTTTCAGGTTTTTATTATATTTTTGTTGTTAATGTCTTCATTTATTTGTTGTTTTATGTGTTTGTTTAATGTTTTAATTATAATTAATAATTTAACGTCGCTGCTTATCTTTTAAAGTGAGTTCTCGTTTACGTGTCGCGTAACTAAAAATATATCGATATATAGTATTGATAACAGGGTGCACCGTATACCGAAGATTTACCTTGAGATAGGCTATGCCCCCCTCTAGAATATATCTCTATGCCGCCTGAGAGGTTTTTAACTATGTTGTATGTCTCTGTTTGTTTCCTTATGATTGTTTGTACATTAGTGGTTGATAAATTCCACAAAGGAAGCATAAAGTCAAACTTGTATCGTGACGTTTATAGTATGTAAATAAGGACCTAGGACAACGTTGTCTGACACTGAGTTTAATAGTAGTAGAGAAGCCATAAAATTTTTATTTTTTACTCTTATTGTGTAACACGCTTAAGGTTACACTTAGAAATTATTTATTTTTGTAGGATTTATAACTTAATTTTATACTCTTACACAATGCAAGACTAACATTAAATACGTACAATTGACAAATAAACAATAATTAAAAAATAAATACCAATACAGTATGTTTTTATTGATACGAATACAAGAACATTGTATTAATCGTTTATCTAATTATAAAATTTAGACTGACACGTTCAAATCTGACGACAAGAAGTTTGGAGTAGTGTAATGGTTGTACGAGAAAGTAGCGAAGGGGTTTGCCGACAGTGTTTTTATATGGTGAAGATATGACACGCTCCTTCACTTTTATATAAGTTTTCCGTGTTTTATCATGATTGTTTATAGATTAGGGTTTGACAACATGTTATATGCACTTATTTTTACAGACAAATTTTGATGCATGTAATTGTAGCACCAAAAGAAAAGAAACAAGATAAAAAATCGGGTAAGGGACATCTCGGAAGTTTTCCTTATAACATCGGATTCGCTATGCACTTGCACATCTTCTCTACTTCTGACAGACTCGCATCGCTTAGACGTTCTTAGAATATTCAATTTCAATTCTTTCAATTTCAATTCAATATTTCAATTTCAATTTTGCTTCGCTCGTTCTTAGATAGTAAATACATCTATTTTATTACCAGCGGTTATCCATCCTGGCACTGACCACGCTCGATGCTGCTTAACTTTTATATTGCAACCACAATTATGGATTATACTTGTCGTATTGGAACTAAACTTTGTGTACATCATACATAGAGATATATACTAGAGGGGGCATAGCCTATCTTAATACATTGAGAGGCCTGAAACATTTTAGTGGGGCTCTCAGGGACTCTGTATAACCTTATTAAAACCTCCTCCAAGAGGAAGTTATGGTTACAATTAATCAATTGTTTTGGGCTTACCGCAGGTTGTTTGTGTTGTGATTTGTATTTTAAACATTCTACTATATAATTTACTGTTTTTTTTGTTCTGTTTATTTGATGATAATGATAATCGAATGTGGTCAGGTTACTTTTTCGATGTTTTAAAATTCAATCAATAGGGCCCCTCTAGTAATAATATCTCTATGACATCATAGGCGTACGCAGGATTTTTTCCAAGGCGGGTCAAAGCTGCCAAACTCAGTCATCAATAATGTTCTGCGAGTACAGCATCATTTGATAAAAGTCAGAGATAGGAGTTTAGTAAATCATAGGAGTGGGGATTTGCTAAACTAAATTTTAATTCATAAAACAAAATATGTAATACTTGATTTATTGTGAATATACAAAAACTGTAGGTATACTTGGTACATTGAAACAATACTTCGTACACATATATATTATTTAAGTAAGGGATGCACTTGTATCGAATTCCAACATATTTTCCAATTTAATTATTTTCCAATTTTTTTGAAAAATCAATTATTTAAAACCAAAACCAATTATTTTCCAAAACGTGTACAAATCATTTGATGAAAATTGAACTAATGCTGATAATGAGATGAAACTTAGCACACATATATTAGTCTTATACATGATTACATGCGAGCTAAATGTCAAATCGATCGCGAAATTTTTCCGCGTTTTAAGATTTTACGAAATTTTGTCATTATTGCGGGTTATTCACTGGGTTATTTTCCAGATTGCTCAATAACACCTATAGATTGATTTTTGTACCAAGTTGCAACCCTCTAGTATTAATATACTGGGAGCTGCGATAATTACATACACACACACGCATACATACACTAACATTAAACACCCCTACAGACAGTCAACTTTATGAAAACTTAGGAGGCCTTAAAAACACTTGAAATAGATGATTCAGGCGACATTCTGGTTTAGGATTTGTTTACAAACACAATACTTTTTCTTTAAACCAACATACTTGGGTGCAATTACTGAATTGTTCCTCTAACATGCCCTACCTAACTACTTCAAGTAGCTGGTATTAATAAGCAAAAGTAAAAAGGGATTCATGAACACGACCCTTAATTTTCTTGAAAGATACAATACGAAACGAATTAAAATTACACGACAAAATCAATAAAATTATAATGCAATATAATAACAATGTCTTCATTATTATATGTATAATTAATTACAAGCATTGTCTGCTTAGTTATTGTTGGTGACATATGTAGGCATTATGTTATGATTCATAGGTATAGATACAATATTGCACCGAAATGTGAATTGTTGTTAAAATAGTTCCATTATATTTTTATAAAGATACTATTGTTGTCTCTTCACATATGAAAATTAAAAAAAAGGAAATAATTTTAATTAGAGATGGACAAGAAATAAATAAAAACAAGTAAAATGAAAACTTTAGAAAACGAATTTTAGTTTCCCTTTTGATGTCAATTTTAGTGTGTCTTCTTGTCACAATTTTAACTAATAAATGTAAATCATTAGTACCAACCGCAAAAAAGTAAATAATTACTATAAATAAATTTTCCAATTCTTAAACAAAAAAATAATCTTAACTCAGCCTTCGCAGCCTCGGCTGTGAAGCGACACATACAAACACTGACACTCGCATACTGATAGACAGACAACTTTGTAAAGCTAGTAACCAATTTTTGATGTAACATGATAAACCAAGGTGACTTCTCTTAAATTTTGTACCTTTTACCTACCTAAAAATTTGAAATACCTGGAATTCTGTATACTAAAGAGGTGACTTTATAGCCAACCAGTAAAATATTGATTATTTAAAATAAAATTTTATTAGCTCAATTTAGGGGGTTAATGTATTATGGCATGACGCTATATGGATAATATAAATACGCATAACAAATTACTCAATGCTTATTGCTAAAAGCATTCTGTTGTTCCTCTCACTGAAGCAACTAGTGAAACAATCGATGACAATGATGTTAAAATTAATTTCGAGTTTTAGTGAATTTTCTCCGAAACAAATGCGCTAATGAAGTGGCTTGTTCAGTAAAATTCAAGTCAGGGAGTTGACATCCATTTTAGGGGTCCCTGATCACGTAGTTCTTGCAAGACTTAATATGTATATTTATATCAAAAATAGCTTTGACTTCGTTACATTTTGCCATATGTCATATATCCTTAAGAGTTGTCGTGAGCCAAATGCAAGAGTAAAAAGTCATACATATATAAACAAACTACACACACACACACACACACACACACACACACACACACATATATATATATATATATATATATAATATATATATATATATATATATATATATATATATAAAATATATATATATATATATATATATATATATATATATAAATATATATAATATATATATTATATATATATATATATATATATATATATATATATATATATATATATATATATATATATATATATATATATATATATATATGTATATATATATATATATATATATATATATATATATATATATATATATATATTGACACCTACCTTCAACTAGTCACCATAGCCATTCCCTTTCCGATTTCAAGAAGTGCTCTTCGTACACACACACACACACACACACATATATATATATATATATATATATATATATATATATATATTATATACATATATATATATATATATATTTTAACTTTTACGGATGTTTTTTGAAATGAGTGGTTCTTTGTTCAACAATACATTTCTTGCTTAAGTTTCTTTATCTGAGCATTATTATTCCTACTTGTTATAAAGTACTAATTTATTTGGGATTTTTCGAAGAAAATGCGCTAAATATTTTCAAACAGAGCTTTCAACAAGCGCCTAAATTGACATATTCTTAACGCTGTCATGCTTACTAATAGTGAGGGTTAAAATCTCTTTATAAAGGTTAACACGTTTTTAAATTATTTAGTTTCTTTACCGGTAGGCAATAAATTTGTTTTTAAAATACGTATTTTAAAAACAAAAAACGAGAGAAGCTGAAGTTTGTTTAGAAATGGAAATACGGTTCAAAAGATACAAAATTCTGGCGCAGAGGTACCCATGTTAGGCGAATTTCTTTTTGAATCTCCGCTTCCTTGCATTAAAACACATTTTTGCTAAAGTTTTTTGCTTTATCATTCATATTCCTAATTCTAGTAATGCTAGGATTAGCATTACTACTTACTCGATTTTTCTGATTTTTTAAGAACATACGCAAATTATGTTTAAGCAATATTTATAGACTGACACAATATAATTGTGCGAGAGACACCTAGGAAATGTAACAAGCAAAATGCAATGCTACATCTGGGAACTGTTTCATCATTCAACATTCGTTATCATTGATGGCTTGACATAATGTCATGTCCCACTCTGTTTTGTTACGTCTAACTCATCTGGGCGCCGACAGAGCCTGAACTCACTCTGACCTTCAATTAATTCCGAAGAATATAATGTGAAGTTCTTACCAGAGACGAGCGGTGCTCTCTTACCGCCATCATGCATGGCAAGCAAAACATATATCATTTGAAACTACCGAATTTTGCAAAACATGAAAAGTTGACACAATATAATTGTGCGAAAGACACCTAGGAAACATTCCTAGGTGTTTTGCTTGTTACATTTCCTATCAAATGATATTTATAGACTGTTCGTGCCCACATTCACTTATATATTTTAGTGCATTCTTCCTAAAAAAATTGGTTACAGGGGACCTCGGAACTTTTTCATAGCACACCGGATTCGCTACGCTCATCCTCCCTACTTCTAACTCGCTCCCTTCGTCCTCCGGATATAAAAACACCAACTTTATACTGCAATACGTATTCGGGCTCACTTCCCTCGTCTTCAGATAGTTAACCATTTGATTTCTTCTCAGCTGTAACCTATCCAGGTTTTTTCCACACTCAATGCTGCTTATGTTTTATGATCCAACAAGAACTGGATTCATACTTCCTGTATTTTTTTTTTTTTTTTTTTTCGGAAGGTCAAAAAAAAGAAAAAAAAAGCTTTATGCCGCCAGAGTGTGGGGAGTGCTAGACTATTCCCACTACCACTAGGAAATTGCCAGCTTACCCGTCACTAATTCACAAAAACTGCGCGTCTGCTGCCGTCGCAGAGACCGCTGACTGGGGTAGACCAGTCAGAGGCCGCCAAATTGGCCGCCTCAAAAAAAAGACCTTTAACCTAGATGCTGACCCCACAGTTGACAGGGGCATTAGCATCAGTCCCTACGGTCCTCAGCTCCGACACTTCACCAGCTGTGAATCTGGTGGGTGTGGAGACTGAGCCGAATCTGAACCCCCCCCCCAATACCTCTAAACCTGCTGCTCCAGTCAGCTAGGTAGAAGCCGAAGATCCGACGATGTTGGTTGCTGAAGTTCATGGTGTTTGGATGGCGGAGATGTGTACTCAAGAGTGATCTAAAGGCCATCGAAACCCGAAGAAGAGTGGCACCCCAAGAGGAGACCGCCCCCACAGGGGACCCCGAGGCCAATCGATTCGCCTAAGGTTCTAGGTCCTGCCACCTCCGATAGTGGAAGAAACCTCGACCCAGAGGCTCCTCGACGGCCGCAGGATCCAGCGAGGGCCAGGAAACCCCCCGAAGCAGCACCCAATCCAAGCACCGAGGACCCCTTCACACTAAAGAGCACTCCAGCAGTTAAATCTTCTGGGTGGTTGTCTTCCATAACAATCCCTCGATGACTTAGGTCCAACAAAGTTCTGACTAAGTCAGCCCTGTAACCAGGCCTAGCTCTGACTAGCCTATCCTCCTATCTGGACTGCGCTCCCTTATTACAGGACGAGTCAGACCTCGGGTTTATACTTCCTGTATTAAAACGAAGTTTACTATATTCACAACACCAACTTCGTCTTTTCTACTTATTGGTGGAAAGACGAAGTTGTTGTTGTTAATATTGTAGTTAATATCATTCCACGGCTCTTACTGAAGTATAGTATAATAATTTATTGCCTAACAAGATATACTTCCACCAAATTTTGACATAATGGAATCATTTTTCAATTATTCCCACAATTTTTTTAAAAAGGTAACCAGGATAATGACGTCTCAAAACCCTGGATTTCAATTGAGTCTCAAAAGGGCTGATTTGTTTACCTAGTTTTATTTAAAAATGGCAAGAAATACACACGGTACAGAAACCCCTATTTTTCCTTATTAGGGAATACCTCCTCTAAAATGGATTTTTAGCCCACTTCATAAACGAATTTTTCAAAAAGAAAAAAAGGGAAATTCAAAGTAAAAAGCACTTTGATTTAGTCTTTAACATTCAAAGTCTCATTTCATAAGTGCATTGTTCAAATCTAATTCGCTAAAAATGAAATGTAAAAACGCTGTAATTTTATAAGTTAATTTTTGTCTTTGCTTATTCTGCTTTTAATTGCATATTACATAGATGACAAAAAGTTTTACCTATAAAAACAAAAACCTTTTTCGACTATTAAATGTTAGAATCAGTGCTGAGGGTGTGATGGTATTGCGGGTTTAGTTGTATTCTTACCCGTAACGCTTACATTTGACGGAAATTACAATAGGTAATGTAAATATGAGTGCTAGATTGTACGTTAATAAGTAATACTATTCTCAGTTATATTTTTAGCAATAATGCTTACATTTGACGTCTCCAACCAAAACGGACATGACTTGGCGGGACAGAAATAGTATATTATGCTACTAGGCAGCAAAATGGAATTTTGCAGACAAGTTTTATTAATTTGCCCCCGAGCCGAAGGCGAGGGTGGGCTATGGAAATTACCTGCAGAGGCGTAAGCCGAGGCAGGTAATTAACCCATTTGACAGACGAGGCGAAGCCGAGGTTGGCAAATGGCGAATTACCTGCAGAGGCGTAAGCCGAGGCTGGCAAATGGCGAATTACCTGCAGAGGCGTAAGCCGAGGCAGGTAATTAATTGCTCGAGTCTGCAATGTTTCCTTTGCTGCATAGTAGCATATACTATTTTATCTACTAACGGCAGAAAAAATACACAAGAGATTATTTTAAATACTTGCTGCGAAATTTTACAGGCAGTAAAGACTGCTTTGAAGTAGATGCAACGCTGACAATATCAGGTGGACTGTGGTCCAATAACTCGTCAATGTCAACAATGTTTGTATCTTTATTCACTTCACTGTTGTTCTCACTCATTATGTTTTAGTTACTTAACTTTAGTTTACAGATTTAGTTTTTGATAACGTTCTATTTTTGTAACTTTATATACTTAAACTAAATATAACAACATGAAATGCAAAATCTGACGACTTAAACATTAAAAATCTGTCGATTCATAAACAGCTGGTAAATAATTTAATTTAATGCCAAAATTATCAGTGTTGCCAGTTTGTTTCCAAAACATTATATATTATTAGATAAACAAATGTTAAATGTTAAACATTTAATAATAATATCGTAATTTTAAGTAACAATAAAGAAAGTTACATACTAGAAACAAGCTAGAATAAATCATAGTTTACAAAATAAAACAATACCGAAATTCACGCAATAATTTGTAAAATAATAACCTCCGTTCATTCATTTTCCCGCCTAGGGAGTTTGGACTTGTTTCCCATGTTATTTAAATGAGCCATAACTCCCTAGTACTTTTTTCATTACCAAAACATTTTGCGTACTGTTTTGAAACATTTTGCGTACTGTTTTAAAATATTTTCCGTATTGTTTGACAGTGTAGGTAAAATGACATTTTGCAGCTTAAAAACAGTCCAGTAATGGCTAATTTTGCTGCCGTGAGTAGATAAAATTGATTTCACAACTTTTATGAACCAAAGACTTAGCGGAAAGTTTTTTTTACCACCCAAGTGGTTTTTGGTTTAATAGTTGTTATTATTGAATACTTGATATTACCAATGGTGATTGGTGATAGTTCCCTAGACATCTAACGATCAATTTAGACGTTTTTAAGTCTTCAAGACCTAAAAACTGAAAAATTTGAAATGAGAGACTGAAAATTTCCCCTAAATGTGTGTTCCCTTTAACATGTAAAGCGGAGATTTAATAATGAATAAAATGAAACAAAAAACTTTATAATACTATGAGAAGCTATCAGTTATTCTATATTACTAATGAGATAGGTATGAGAAAGGAGCCTAAATATTTAGATGCTAAGTTTAAAAGTAATGCTACACAGTGCCGTAAAACGAGCTAAATGAATAATTCTGAGTTAATTGTCTAGATATGAAAAAGTTCACTCGTAAAAGTTTTTAATTACAATTACATCCCTCTACCCCACATCAAAATTATTTTAATATTTTTTTGACCTTTTATTAAATTTTCACTACTTGTGAAAACTAATAATTTGGTATATCTTGGGTTTACAGTGACATTTGTGAAGAAATTAATCCAATTAGTGCTCATAGTTTTTTTTATTTTATTTTTGGAATGATTGTTTAAGTAATGTCAACGTCATTAAAACTTTCAACTTAGATGATGTAAAGGTTATAATATTCTAAAAAATTAATGTAATTTGTTAGGAGCGCATACACGGACAAAAAGGTTGCTCGATCACAATACAAAGATAATTTAGTGATTATTTTTCATGTTCCAAACTTTACGTTGTGTTACATTTTTCTGCTTATTATCTTGTAGTTCTTGTTTAAAAGGATTTTTTGTGTTTTTGATTAAGAATTTGCTATTTATTTTTCGTTCAAAACGTAAACAAAACAAATACTATTAGCGAAAAATATAACTTATTTTCTAGGATATTCGCTGAACTTGAATTTCAACTTATTTTTATTTATTTTAATGTTAGACCAACTCGAGATAAAGGCATTTATAAAATCTGGTTAATCCAACAGGAACAAAAACTACCAACATGTCTACAGCTTCTAACATATTTATCAACGATAATATTCCTCAAAATTTCTACAGACACCATTATTACCCATAATTTCTACTAACACTAATCTCCGACAACATGTCTACAGACACCAACGTTGCCTATAACTTTTACAATCGCTAATGTCCCACAATATGTCTACAGACAAAAATGTTTCACAAACACCAATTCGCTCTTTATTTGTCGTTTAAAACGAAAATGGAACAAATACTTTTGGGAAAAAATTTAGCTTTTTTTAGAAAATTTGCGAAACTTCTACAAAACGCTTATGTCCCATAACATGTCTACAGCCTCCAATGTCACCCATCATGTCCTCCAACGTGTGTTCAGACTCTAACATTATTTATTAGGATTGTCTGCTTTATTGCTCAACAATTCAGTTGAGCAATTTCAGTATTCTATGTATGTTACATAGTTGGAACAAAAACACTTCTCCTTGTTTCCTAATTTTTTAAAAAATTTCAAAGGAAATATTATGTAGATTAACCAAAAGTGAGTGCTCAAAATATTCTTAACTAATTAAGTACGCAAGCAAAGTTTTGTACGTTCTATTTGATAAATGTTGCTTAACTTTCATGATTCAACAAAAATCATGGATATACTTGTTGTGTTGATATGAAACATACTTATCACGAAGAGGTTTACGCTTGTACGGAATTTTAACATTTTTTTCAAAAGACGTACATAATTCATTAAGTAAAAATAGAACTGAATACTGACAATGAGATAAAACTTAGCACACTTATATTAGTCTTATACTTATGGCTACATGCGTGCCAAATCTCAAAATTTTTCCGCGTTCTATGATTTTTCTAAATTTTTTGCCAAGTCATTGTTGCCGGTAAAGGACGTCAAAAAAATTATTTTCTAGGTGGCATAACAACATTTATAGACTGATCAGAAATCAGCTGTTTTTGACGAAGGTATTAGTCAGTAATTGATTATCCTTATTACACTTTATCATGTTGTTGGCCATTGCTATCTTTATATGTTTACTTGACCCTACATCAATATTTGGAGAATACATTTTTACGTCCAGTGTGTTTATAAAGAAGTCCTTGACTAATTTAATGTCTTCTAAAAATTAAAACGGTCGGAGTAGGGAATTATTGTTTGTTTCTTTAAGTAATTGAACAATCATCTCATTTCGATTCTTCGCTGATTTATTTACAGTTTGATTCATTAGTTTATAGTTTTGTGCATGAGCATGTATTACATAATTATGTGCATGAGTGTGTATTACATTAATTAGCGCATGAACAAGTACTGAATTCTATTTTATAGCGTTTAGAAAGTAGGTAGTAACTTCCTTTAATCCTTGATATCTGATGATTACTAGTGTCTTTTGAAAAACATATTACTGTGCTCGGTTTTGAATTCAGTTTTGCCAGTTAATACTAAACAGACTTGGACTGGGGAATGCTAAGGACCTACTCTGAACCGGTGCCCGATCAGCTACATCTTTTGTTAGCCTCTTTTTAGCGAATTTCCTTTGGAAATTCGCCTAATGGGATAGGCGTCATGGCGGAATTCGAAACCACGACACAAATCCGTGTTCAGAGGTCCCTAATGACGAAAAAATACGTTTCGTTTGAATATCATATATATATATATATATATATATTTATATGGATATTATATATATATATATATATATATTATTATACTATATATATATATATATATTATATATTCCCCACTTTCTTGTAACAGCTCTCTTTTCGAACTATCTTTCAATTGGATTTAATATTGTGCCTAATCAACCAGGGAGTCACATAAACCTAAACCAACTATTGGTTATCCAGGTCGTAACAAATTTCTAACTAGACACTTTCTGTAAAACTCTATCTTTCGAACGGATGCAAAATCAACTTTTGGGAGGACACAACCTATTTGAAAACCAGTTTTTGTGACGTCATTAACCCGGTTTGCTTGAGTCAGCGAAATTTTCAAAAATCGGCAAAATTCAGGGTTAATATTTTTTGCACGAAAAAGGTCAATATTTATGTTTTTTGAGACGCTAAATCGAATGAAACGGTCCGAAGTCGATCGACCACTCTAAGTGACCTAAAAAATCGAAAAAAACCATTGTAAATGACCAAAAACCAAAATTTAGGTCAATAATAAATAAATTTTTGAGTAGGGTGTCGTTTTCTATGTAATTTTTGGCGCTAAATCGAATGAAACCGGTCCGAAGTCGATACGATCACTTTAAGTTACCAAAAAGTCGAAAAAACCCACAAAAATTAAAAAACCAAATTACGGTCGTTCAAAATTAAATTTCGAGTAGGGTGTCGTTTTCAATGATTTTTGGGCCTGAGATGAATGCCAGTGGTCCAGAGTCAATACGACTACTCAAACTCAGGGTACCTGGGTTCACATCCTGGAAGGGTCGATAATTTTTTATCGTTTTTTTTTTACTTAATATAAGTTTACAACTAGAAAATAATTCTGGCGCGGTGGTCCGCAAGTCGGGCAAATTTCCTTTGGATGCGTGTTTCCGTGCTTTTTACATTATATAAGTTTACAACTACTAAATAAATAATTCCGGCGCGGTGGTCCGCTGTCGGGCGATTTCATGTAGAATGCGTGTTTCCGTGCTTAACAACTCATTTCTTGCATAAGGTTCTTTATCATGCTTTAGAACCTAAGCAGTTACTCAATTATCAAGCACTGCTCGTAACTCATTTTGTCTATATTTTTCAAAGGAAATGCGCTAAAACCTTTAAAGATAACTGACTAAGCCTAAATATAAGTAACTTACCTTTAAACTAGTGCAAATATAGAGCGTACTTTAATTTTAGAGGCATAGTTTTGTACAACCAACTGGATAATTAATTATGCGCATTTCCTTTGAAAAATACAGACAAAATGAGTTACGAGCAGTGCTTGACAATTGAGTAACTGCTTAGAAAGCATGACAAGGAACCTTATGCAAGAAATGAGTTGTTAAGCACGGAAACACGCATTCTACATGAAATTCGCCCGACAGCGGACCACCGCGCCGGAATTATTTATTTAGTAGTTGTAAACTTATATAATGTAAAAAGCACGGAAACACGCATCCAAAGGAAATTCGCCCGACATGCGGACCACCGCGCCAGAATTATTTATTTATGATACCAGATCCAAGTATTGTTGAATTCGGGTTTAATAGATAATCGGGTTGTTCAAAAGCCAGGTCTACAAAATTTACTCATTTTGAACTACATCAAACCAAGTTTTTCTGAAAATATATCTTAAGTTATAAAGGAAAAGCATTGTCTGGCTATCCAGAGTGGAGCCCTTCATATGAATGCTCTCGCTCAAAATATTAGAAAATCGCACTAATTCCCGTTTTCTTGCAATAAGTGGTTTCCTGTAGGTCGTGTGTAAAATATGCAGACACTATTTTTTAAAGCTGATAACATTTTCTTTATGGCCGAAAATTTCACAAAAAGCCAATATTTTTTAAACAAATTCCTTGCCTTTGATGATTAATCACTCGTACTGTAAGACATTTTTTATCACCTTTTACAGATGTTCTCTTTATGTTTTGCACACGACCTACAGGGAACCACTTATTTCAAGTAAAATGTAATTTTATAAAATTTTGAGCATGTGCTATCATATTAAAGGCTCCTCTCTGGATAGGTTGACTATGCTTTTTTCTTCATAATTTAAAGTATATTTTCTATTTATTGACTAGCACGTTCACATGTATTTGTCAAATCTTTGATCCTATCATATCGATATGCAATGGTATCGAGATCAAAGAAGTTATGCTACTGTCGTCGCAACTTATTACTGATTGCGGGTTTGCTGGGTTAGCTAGAGACAAAGGACGCGGTTCTATGGTACCACAACACTTCTAACTTCCGCACCTATTTCGCCAAATCCCTGAACACATCTACAAACCAGGCATGCCACTCTAGAATTAATTGTTAGCTTCTATCTATTCATTAATACATTCTTGATTCTCTATTCTCTTTTTTTACACTTTTGTGCAGACGTGGAGACCCGTATCAGGGGAGCCTTCTGCAGGAGGTGCCGCTACTGATCCTGAACTTAATGGCAACGCCATAAAGGAACGGCTTTTAACTTCTCAACTTCCAGAAAGTTGCGTATGATGCAACTAAACTAAATGTTTTTGTTTTAAATGTATATTATTTTAAATATGTTATATTGTTTCCAGTACCTTAAAATGTAATTATTCATTTTTTACGTATATTTATTTATCGTTTTAATTATTTTAAAATTTTAATTACAAAGTTTTTTAATATTATTGTAGGGATTTTGTTTGTTATTTAGGATTTTAGGAATTAAATCTAATGTTTTGATTAAAATAAAACAGAATTTGGTTGAGCGATAATTGGTTGAATTGAATGCTCACAATGACTGACTTAAATAATATATCCAATCATAATGTCATATTATTCGTTTTATGCGCAGATAATAATTAGAAAATATATCACTTTGTAAATTTAGTGTTAAAATCCAGGAATGACATATTTTTTAAATCACGAAAGAAAGTTGATGCGTACATAATTCATTATTATTATTATAATATAATTCATACAAACATGACCACCTTAACATACCTTAAATATATCTTCATCATACTAAAATCTAGATAAAACTGACCATCTTAATGTAACTTAAATGTACTGGTATCAAAATAGTAACATAAACATACCCTAATTGTACCTAGATTAACCTGACAATCTTAACATACCTTAAATATACCTGAATCAAACTGACAATATAAACATACTCTAAATATATCTAGATTAACCTGACTATCTAAACATACCTGAATCAAACTGACAATATAAACATACTCTAAATATACCTAGATTAACCTGACTATCTAAATATACCTTAAATATACCTGAATGAAACTGACTATATAAACATACCCTAAATATACCTTGATTAACCTGACTATCTTAACATACCTTAAATATGCCTGAATCAAACTGACAATATAAACCTACTCTAAATATACCTAGATTAACCTATCTTAACACATCTTAAATATACCTGAATCAAACTGACAATGTAATCATACCCTACATATTTCAAGATCAACCTGACCATCTTACATATACCTTGAATGTTCAGAGTATGATTACCCAGATTCATACCTGGATAAACCTGTACACCATTAAAAATCTCAAGTATACTTTGATCAGCTATATTATTGGGTACTGTGGTACCAAAATTCATTTCAATTAGATTATTTTTTGTTTATTCACAATATCAGGGAATTTCCATAATAAAATGGCGCTTTTGAGGTTGTTCGGATGACGGAATTCAAGAAAACGCATATGACATATGATAAAAATTGATACTGATACTGATAATGAGATAAAACTTGACCCATTTGCTAGTCATAGATATTACTACATGCTTGCCGAATTTTAAAATTTCTAGAAAGCTTAACTAGACTAAAGATAGATTTTTCTACCAAGTTTCAACTATCTGGCATAAATAATTTTGGAGATACGAAGTCAACACAACGACGCACACATACATACATAAACATATACTCACATACGGTCAGACAACTTTGTGAAAACCATTTAGGAGGTCTTAAAAACACCTGAAACTATTATTCCGATAAAGTCTTGGTGTCGGATTTTTAGTGCAAGTACAATACTTTTCCTATATACCTACGGTATAAATAAGGAAAAGTAAAAACGAATTAAGCTCAAGAAGAGCGTGACATTATGTTATAATGTCCTCGAGGTAAGGTTGGTACACTGCATAGAGTATCGAAGTTCATATTTTTACTAAAATTAGGTAAGTGGACGAATAATGATATTCTGAAGTTGAATAATTCCCAAGTGAAAATAAGGACTTTTCAAAAGTTGTATAAATAATTTTTCGAAAGTGCTTAAAAAACTACTTTAAAATAAAAAAAAATTGGAGTTTATTTAATTGTATTAAGCATCGAAAACTTGTTAAAAGTTTTCAAGAAAATTTTTGAGTGTAATTGTACCATTGTCTGGTACCATTTATAAATAAATAATTATATGAATCATTATTGTCTCCTTAAATAAAATCTTTATCCAAGTTTTTAATTACTTATACGATTTCTACCTTTAGTTAGCTCTATTTTTGTTTGAGTGGTATGATTGTTTGAGAATGTACTGTAAGTAATTATAGAACATTTATTGTAACAGGAGTTTTTTGCTTACTTTTTAGATTTGACAACTTTTGACGTACAAATATTGACATAATTATACATAAACAAAATAACGTCTTGTAATATTTCATATCTGACACATCAGGTGCATGCTTTTAAATTCTCTTAAAACTGTTCAATGGATCGAATTAAGTTAAAAAAAAGTAACTTATATTTTTCCCAAAAAATTGATGCATTTAATTATTTATTTATAAACCGTACCAGACCATAGAATATTTATATAATTACACTTGAAAGTTATATCGCTTAAATTATATCCTTTCTTGTGAAAATTTTTTAGAAGGATGCTCGAGAGGTATAATAGATAAAATAAATTTTAATTGGTCTCATATTTTTACGTTCTTTTAACTTATTGACAATAATTTGGTTTCTCGTTTTGAGGTTGTTAAAGGTGACGATAAATTAGAACAAAATATTGACATTATGATTGGTTAATAAATGAGTTCTTGATTCAACCAATCATAGAACAGAAAGTTAATTTAATTAAAATAAGTTGAATTGCAGGAAAGGTCGTAAAAATAAGATATGAGGTTAGACGTTTCTAACCACTTCTACGATTTCTATCTTTAGTTAACTCTATTTTTTTAGTTTTAATAAATTTAATTAAATGTAAATTGTATATATGTTTCTATGTACACATAAGAAAAGTATAATATAATGGAATATAAAAAAAATTATAGAGATTTGAAGAAAGTATTTTCTGCCGACTCCCCACCACTTCTCTTTTATTCACTTTTTGTCATATTTATTTAAATGATTAAAAACAGTTTTTTATATTTTTATGTAATACCTATAAACTACTAGGGCAATTTTAATGATTATACCTAAAGGTTTCCTATGTAATGTACGAGTTTTTCCCTACCCATCCATTAACATTTCCTTGGACCACCCAGATGACCATGATTTTTCTGGTTATGTATTACTAATCTGAAATGTACACTATACAAGGTACGTCCAGAAAGTAAGTTCCGTTTTAATTTATCTCCGCTGCAGCGCTGCGATCGTAGTTCTGTACATCTGCTGTAGACGCTGTAAATATGAAAGATAGTGCTGGAAGTGCTGATCTATAGTGTATATGACGAACATCCCTTATAAATACATCTGGATAAATATCCAGACCCCTACGGATCTTCAAAATCTCTTCCAAGGACATTTTAATTTTATAAAATGATTCTTTTTTTAAATTCGATTAATTTTTATGTCCTCCTTTTATTTCAACTACTCATGTTTTGCAAAACTCGGTAGTATCAATTGATACAGCCTCCAATGTTTAACCCCAGGTATGTAAACCTTTCCATAATGTTATAAGAAGGACCTCTAATTATCATTAGAGGTGAGTTGTACAAAGTGCTTTCGACCCTCAAGCATAACTAATAACTTATAAATGTGTCCATTTGTAATATATGTCGAATAATATCTTTAAAGTATGGTCAATTTTGACCATAAGCCATTTTTCATAAGGGATCATTGCTTGGGGGCTGTGGAAGGTGTAGGGTTAAAGATAAGGGATTTTTCCAATAAACACATTTGATCAGCATGTTAAATCCTGTCTGTACTCAAAGTGTTAGCAACATTTATTGAAGAGACATTTACCTTAAGAATTTTGTTAAAAATGAATTAGAATTCTTTGTTCCTTCTTGTTAAAATTAAAATTGCATAACATACTTATCATTCTAACCAAGTTTAAATTTGTTATGCTATCCTCACAGGTAGAATCTATCCTCAGATGAAGCGTCAAATTCAAGCTTCATTCTGTCCTTACACCAAAAAGTCAAGCCCCATCTTTAGATCCATTTTAGATGAGGGCTAGTTTTTAACTAGCCCTCATCTAAAATGGATCTAATGTTTTTAACATGATCCCAACCTCATTAGCTCATTCTTCTTTAGATATTTTCTAAAAATTATTAATTTTGTGATCATTTTTGGTTAGTGGTGGCTTAAGCGAATAGCTGGGAGAATGGTATTGAAAATGACTTAAAACAAAACCAAGTATAAATTATTCTTGTATATGTTGTCCTATTAAAATTTAAGAAAAGAAATCTCGATTTGATCTTCCTATATTTATTTATAAGTTATTTTTTTCTTGTTTTTCTTAGTCTATATTGTCTAATATAATAATAATAATTATGATCAAATTTAGATTATATAATTGAAAAAAGAAGTGGAAGAATTAGCTACCGTTGATACTTGCTGAAGGAAATCAATCTAAATATAAGCTGTTGAATAGCTTGTATCGACGATAGCTGATTCTTTATATAATTTTATAATTATTATTATTTCTTACTTTTCCTCGCCTATGGTTGTAATAGCATTTTGCTTTTACAGTTTGTAACTATGGACACAATGTATATCACCAAGAAATACTCTAAAAAAATGATTTAAAACTGCAAAGAGATGTCAAATAAGACAAAAAGTCTATTTTATATTGCACATGACACATAATGCTGACATTAAATTGTTGATAATTCCATACCGCCACGACATGCAACATTTCACTATATGATAGTCAAATATTTTGAAATCATTATAAAATAAGACAACAATTTAATAGTAAATGGCGTATTAAAATTACTGCAGATATTACCAAACCATTTTACGCCCGTATTAAAAAATATTTTCTTCCATCGGGGTAAACCTAGCATTCCTAAGGATGCTTACAAATCCTAACAGGATCCTATAATTTCCGTTGAGATACTTATAAATTTTAAGTTTGTTTTACAGACCTTAAGAGATCTTGAAACAAGAAGTAAGGCTTTTAAGGGATCCTTTAATTTCCCTTCAGGTACTTAAAAGTTTCAAGCTTAGGATATGAACCCTTAAGGGACCTTGAAAGAAGACTTAAGGATTCCAGTAAGTCTCTTAAGTGATCCTATAATTTCCCTTGAGATGCTTATAAATTTTAAGCTTGTTTTGAGAACCTCAAGGGATCTTGAAAGAACACTTAAGGATTCCAGTAAGTCTCTTAAGTGATCCTATAATTTCCCTTGAGATGCTTATAAATTTTAAGCGTTTTGAGACCTCAAGGATCTTGAAGAAAGACTTAAGGATCCAGGTAAGTCTCTTAAGTGATCCTATAATTTCCTTGAGATGCTTATAAATTTTAAGCTTGTTTTGAGAACCTCAAGGGATCTTGAAAGAAGACTTAAGGATTCCTGTAAGTCTCTTAAGTGATCCTATAATTTCCCTTGAGATACTTATAAATTTTAAGCTTGGTTTGTAAACCCTGTAAGGACCTTAAGCTATCTCGTAGATCTATTCAAGGATCCTTTAAAATGGAAAATGGGCTTTAAACTATTATTGGCGTCAATATTTTATGTGCAAGTATACTTGTCCTATGGTAAGGAAAAGTTATCGCCGTTCTATTTTAGTTCGTTTTTTATTTTTTTTAATTGATGTACTAAATGTAAGGAAATTGTAAGGTTTGTTTCTATAGTCACTTGAATGGTGAGAAAGGCTAATGGAAACCATCTTCTGAGGGAGTAAGAAAGACCATCTTTTGCACGGTCTAAGTGACTTTAGAGACAGGTGCCTCAATACAATAGTTTTATGTACATTACAGCTAAAATATTTCTTTTAACTTTGATTTATGTACTTATTGTATGCTTAGAAATTTGCTCACGATTGCATTTTGTATTTGTCAATAAAATTTTTAACTCTAGAATGGTAACTATTCTAGGGTTCAGACATCTGAATTATTAAAGTTCAGAGTAGCGCAGCCATAGAGATTATATATTTGTTTTTTTTTTTGACAAAAAAGGCAGCGCGTCAATAATAAACATAAATAACTGATTTTTGTTCTTATTATTTAATTCTCTTATTATTTAATTCTATTATTATTTAATTCTCTTATTATTTCATTCTCTTACTATTTCATTCTCTTATTATTTAATCCACTTATTATTTAATTTATAATATTTCACGTGTTACATGCCAACTTAAGACGATCAAATTTTTGGTTCCCTATATCAAAAAGGAAAGGAAAGAATCGTTGTCATAAAAAAGTGACTCCCAGTAATTTTATTAAATGTCAACATTTCAGCACTAACGGTCCCCTATAATTAAACAAATGTTGGTTTCTGTAATGTGTAGGTATTGAGCTATATTTCTAGAGGGAGTAGTGCCTATCTCGATGCATTGAGAGGCCTGAAACATCATTTTGGGGCTCTTAGAGGCTCTGCCTCCTCTAGTAATATACCTCTATGGTAATGACATTCATTTATTAGTCGTTTCAACGGAGGGTTACTATCAAGTTATCTAATTTTTGCTCATTCTTAAAACGCATTTGAAAAAAGTGCTGCTGAAAAAAAAAACAATTAAATCCTATGATGTCTAGGAATCCTTTAAGTAAATTTCACATTTTATTGGTAATGTCTCAATATGTTAGCAATTTTAAATTTTAAAAAATCGTAAACAATTTTATTTACGATTTTGTGATATTTTTATAAAATAGTTTAAATATTTTTAATTTTCGATAATTAAAACATTATATTGATTTTTAAAGTTTTTTGAAGTGGGATAAGTCTAACTAGATTTTAACCACGTCCGTGTCTTGCAAAGTTGTGATATTTTTGTTTAATAGTTTTTCGTTAGTTCCACTTCTTAGTTTATAGAATTCCATCTTAAATTACTAGATAAAAGTAGGCTTTAAACCTAGACACAAAATTTATTTTGTTTTAATTATTCAGCCAACATTGTGGCCATCTTCAGAACAATAACTGAAACACAAAATCAATCAAATAAATTACTTACAATGAAAAGACTGACTATATCTAATCTCAACATCTAAATTTATTCAAAATTAAATTGTCTGAAAATAAAAAATATTAAAATTGCACAAAAATAATTACCTAACTTTACATAAAACTATCACAGACTACTTAAAAACATCAAAACGTACATAAAAAATAAATATCTAAAAAAATTAATCTAGTAATTTATGATATTTTGTTTACAAGTAGGCTGGAAGTAGTAGGTCAAGTAAAATAAAATGTTAAGAATCATTTTATTTGAACAGTATTCCGAAAACAGTGTCCTAAAAAACTGTTCAATAGAGTATTCTGACAACAATATTCCAACAGCCTGTTTAATCATTCAGACAGCTGTATTTCGATAATCTCTTAGGCAACGTGATTAGGCTAGCAGCTGAACTAAGCTGAACAAGTCTGCCAACTTGTTCAATAGAGTATTCTGACAACAGTATTTCAACAACTTTTTTAATAGAGTAGAACGGCAACTGTCTTCGAACAACCTGTCCGATAGTGTAATTTTTGTTGTCTTCTTAGGTAAGATAACGTAAAGTGATTACGTTGTCACAATAGTCTGACTATTGTATTCCGAAAACTTGTTCACTAGAGTAGTCCAACGGTTGTATTCTGTTAACCTGTTTTATTAAGTATTCCAGCAATAGTCTTCCAACAACCTGTTCCATAGAGTGACTGTTGTTGTCTTGATAGATAAGACAATAATTAACGTGGAATAATTGTTGTCTGACAACAATTACAACAACAGGTATTCCGAAAACCTGTTAGTATAATAATAGTATTATAATTGTTGTTGTTCTAATTGTTCTAAACCCGCCTTCTACGACTCAAAAATAGACAGGGAAAAGGACTAATTTTTCCCTGTAAAACACCCTAATGTGGTTACCTCAAAGTAAAGTTTATGTGTGTCTACAAGTATTACATGACGCTGCTGATTTTATTGCAAAATCAAACGCCAGCGAAAAAATAAGCTTAATTTTCGAATGTGTAACTAGGTTTTATGACAAGTTTTTTGTTCCATTCTTTCATTTATATTATGTTTTAATAAAACTACTAATTTATTTTTTACTACACTACATATAAGTTTAATTCTGTTGATTGTTTATGTTAAATTTATATTTGTTTTTTATTTTTTCCCAAGTGTACAACATACTTCCCCAGTGTTTTAACTAATAATTGTTTATTGTGTGTATATATTAAAAAAAATTAAGATAAAAAGTTGCTATTACAATAATGTAATCTTATGAATGTCGTTATATTAGATTACTACGATGTAAAATAATAATAACAATGAAAAATGTTAATAAAATTCAAGAAATAATATGTTAAAAAAAGATTAATAATTATTAAAAAAAATTACTTGAAGTTTTTTATTAATTTAATTTTTATTAAATTCTTCTGTTACTTGTATTTATTCAAATCATTAAATACTTTCATCTCCTGACGGTGTATAATGTGAAGGTTAATTAATAGTTTTTAGGGAATAAAGAAGCTTTACTCCCTAAGATATTTAACTCATATATATTTTATCTCCTGACGGCGAATAATGTGAAGGTTAATAAATAGTTTTTAGGGAAAAGAGGCTTTACTCCCTAAGATATTAACTCATATATTTTATCTCCTGACGGCGAATAATGTGAAGGTTAATAAATAGTTTTTAGGGAGTAAAGAGGCTTTACTCCCTAAGATATTTAACTCATATATTTTATCTCCTGACGGCGATAATTTGAAGGTTAAATATATATATATATATTATATATATATATATATATATATGTATATATATATTATATATATATATATATATAATATATATATATATATATATATATATATATATATATATATTATATATATATTATATATATATATAAATATATATATATAATATAATATATATATATATATTATATAATATATATATATATATATATATATATGTATAAATGTATGTATGTATATTGTATATAAATTATTGATTCAATCAAGTCTGTATTAGATCAATAAAAATGCGTTCCAAATCACATTCTACACAACCCGCCCGCCTAACATAAAGAAAAGCCTTGCCTCTGGTATCTTTAGAAAAAGTTAGTTTTAGAAGTGAAACATAACAGTTGCCAGCGGCAATAAGTTTGTGCTTTACCGAGCTTAAGTTTGATGTCTACCCTAGTGAATGCTAAACATCTTAGTTTTGTGAAAAAATCCAGTAAAAAATCTAAAACTCGTCTATCTTTTTATATTATGGACTTCTATATATTTCTTTTTTGTTTATATTTGTTTAAATTGTTATAAAAAACTTTCATTTGACTGCTAAACAGGACTAATCTGCTGGCAACCTACACGCCATAGGCTTTGGGTTTTTTAATTCATCAAAAAACTTTAATAAATTAGGATTTCATGTCTAATTAATTAAAACATTGGAAAAAGATATTTAAGAGTTATCCAAATCGTAATCAATACATAAAATTAAATCAGTTTAATTTTATGTATTCATAAACTTTATCCTTTATGGTGTCACTTTATGTTAATTTTACGATTGACATTAAACTAGCATAATAATGCAATTGAATTAATCTTACTTATAGCAGTAAACAATGGCTGCTGGCAGCTCTGATAGGCCTGTTACACCCTCCTTAGTTTTAAAACAAGTTCACAACTATAAGTATGATTAATTTATTTGCAATAGTTGGTAGCCTGAATTGACCTGTTACACTCTCTTAGGGTTTCAAACAAGGTCCTGAATATAAGTAAGATATTTTTTGCATTAGTTGGCAGACCTTATAGGTTGCACCTCTTCGGTTTCCAATTATTGGTGTGGATATATAAGGTCACAACCATGGGTATAAGTAATTTCTTGAATCCGTTGACGCTAGTCACCAAATTACTATCGTTAGACAGTAAAGATTTCGCAAGCAATCATTCCCAGAGTCACCATTAACCTAATGACCTTGCTCTATGCTTCTTAACACTCGTGACCTGACATGCACTTTATATACTATACGTATTGCAATACTACCCTGTGTATTTATTTACTACATAAATGAATACACTTGTGTAGGAATCGAGTTTCAAACAATCGTTTAAGGAATCGCTAAAATCTATGATGATATTTGTTTAACTTGCAATGCTAAGTGGTTTTTGTATTATTAAAATTCTCGCAATAAACAAGTAATGTACTTAGAACATGAAGGTCTGAGTAAGAGGCTCGGATGATATTATATTCAAATCCTCCTACAAATAGTTTTTTTAAAGTTTAAATGTAAAGTGGAAGCTCTAAGTGAGATTCAATGGGTTAGTAGTTTTAGTGGCAGCGCAAGTTTTCAGGTATAACTTTTATAAGAAAACTTTATTCCGGTCCAACTTGATAACGCCATTAGAAGAGAAAGCAGTTATGAGAAGTAATTGAAAAGCCGGTATTATCTCGTTTTTCAGCTATTGAAATGTTTTAAGGTACCAAGGTACTCCATTAAAGACCATCAAGTACTAGAAGCTAACAATGAAAAACCTTTTCTTTTATCCTCGCTCATCGAAGGGGTTAACCGGTTTGGAGCGATATCGGTAGTTTTTTCTCTTTTGTCCAAGTTTGTCGATTTAATGCCGGGTAAGAATTTGAATAGAGACGTAAGAGTTGAATAGGTATGTTTGGAGACAATGGAGAGGAGTTTTGTAAGAAAGCCGCTATGCATAGATCACCAGGGGTGTCGCTTAGTTTCTACTTTCTCCAAGCAGTTTGCTTTTTCCCGAAAAGTAGTACAAAGCAAGCAGTACCCAAAGCTCCAAACTTGTTAAGTTTCAAACTCTCTCTCTTTCTCTTTCCAATAAGCTTCCCCAATACTGGACTCCTAATGGCTCCAAATACACTTTTGTCACTTTACAATTAATGAATGCTCGGGTAAGGAGTATTGAGACGAGTTCTCTCTCCTCTAATTGCTCTTCCATTCAGTCTATTGCTAAAGCTCTAACTTGCAAGTAATTGTTTTGTACTTTTCTGACTGTAGCTACCCTTTCTCTTATTCTTGTTTCCCACTGTTCCTCTGTGATTCACTTTTATAACACTTAACATTTAATCGTCTTGATATTAGATTTATGTTTGGGTAAAAGTTCTTAAAATTCTTAAATATAAAAACTTTTTGAAGTAAAGTTCCCTAAAATAAAGTTCTAAATACATTTTATTTAAACTTATCTTCATATCAACTTTACTTAATCATAAATAAATAAGTTCTTAAAGAAGAAAACCTTAAAGTTTTATGCAAATATTAATATTTTATTTAAAAGTATCTTAAGCAAACAAAAAGTAATGTTAAGATTATTACAAGTGTCAAAATTATGCAGAAGCTTTAATAAGTAATGTCAAGGAAGATTAAGTGAGATTAAATAATTAAGTTAAGTAAATCAAAAGTTAACCAAAGAAAAGCTAGATAAATAAGTTAAGAAATGTTGTAGTTTTGGTTACTAAATAGTTATGTTATGAGATATCTGTTGAAATAAGATAAGATAAGTAAAGTAACATGTAGACCAGTAAAACAAATAAATGTCTTTCAGTTAGAAAAACTTTAAAAGTAAGTTAAGTCAAGTAAAAGTATATATAAGTAAAGCCTGGGAAAATTAATTAACATTTCATAAGTAAAGTAATGCAAGTAGAAATACATATAAGTAAAGCCTGGGAAAATTAATTAACATTTCATAAGTAAAGTAATGTAAGTAGAAATACATATAAGTAAAGCCTAGAAAGACCAGTTAACATTTGATAAGTAAGACAAGTCAATAAATCGGGTGAAAAAGGTAAAAATATTAATTTACAACTAAAATAAATATTTTTGTTAAAGAAAAAGAAATTCACTGTCGCTGAGAATTTGATTGATAAAGAAAGAATCTTTTGAAAAAACAAGAATTTATAATATACCTGAGAACAATTATTATTTATGACAGATTAATGCAGTTAACATTATTATTTTAATATTTTAAAAACCCAGTAAGGTTTTTAATATGGGGTTAGTGCTTTTGTTTTATTGCCTGATGATGCAGAGGTTCGCTCAGCGAAACGTTTTTATAATGTATAACTTTTAAATTAACTAACAATAAAGGACAGCAACTTTATTATTTTTGACCCTATCTTAATTATCAGTTTAAGAAATTTATTATTTTATTTCTAAAGGAAATCCGCTAAAAGAAACAATAAATTCCAAAGAAGTCAATAAACTAAATGGAATAGTTCAAAAGTTTAAAGTATATTCCATACTGTAGGAAACTTGTGGAGAGAAGAATGTGATTTCATTGACTTAGATTGTATTACAGTAATATCTGATGTAGGAATAGAAATGGAGGCTAGAGACACATTTCTTGCCTAGAACAAGATATTAATGCTACAATTATACATAGCTAATGCATGATTTGACTCATTAAAAGTTAACTTTATACGATATGTTTATTGTATAACTACGAACGGATAGTGCGAGAAACTGTTAATAGATTTGCCATATAAGTTGTAATGTCTCGCTCTAATCTTGGACCTTATAGATTTCTCGTCAAATCTAGAAAAACGGCCTTATATTCTTTTAACCCAATTCTATCAGCTTATTTTTCCTTTGAAAAGTAAATCCTAACTATTTGATTTGAAAGTTGTCATTAGATATAAGAAACAAAGTCTGTTAGGGGCGGTAAAGTGATGTGATAAAGCTGTGTTTGTGTATATTTGAATCTGTATCTGGGTATAAAAGAAAAAACTTTTTGATATGTTAATTTCTTTTAAAGATGACTCAGTCTGTTGACTGGGCGAGGAAATAGATGCCGGTAAGAAGTTGTCAGATGAAGAAAACTTGTCTTCATATTCAAATACGCAGCTCCTCACTCCAGGACCGAGGAATCGAGAAGAATGCCATCTCCATTACTAAGTACCTCTAAAAGTTTCAACGAAAACTTTGATGGAAGTCGAGACCTTGCACAGTTGGCACAACACTCGTATTCTCTCGGCTTACCCAATTATCCGGGGGTCTATCTCTATCTTTCTCTTCTAACCCCACTTGCCAGATTATCTTTTCTAATCCATAATTATTTTGACTAGAATTATAGCTCGAGTATACTGGATGACAGAGCTCACTCTTTATGAGAGATGAAAACTTATTTTCATGGTAAACTCTTCGCCCGTCTTTTCAAGTCTTTTTAAACATTTTATAAATCTACATAAACTTTTTTTTCGAATATGAAAAAAGACGAAAAAAATCAATCAATACCAGTTTAAAAGATCATTACTTTTGATAATAATAACTATGCTTTAATGTAAAAAAGCAGGAGAGCTGCGTCCATGCTGACAAGATTATCTATGTAGTATAAAAATTAACTTATGATTGGTTTTAATAAGATTACTTGAAATTGAGTAAGACTGATTATTATTAGATGCGGACAAAAATAGACATCTGAACAACCACATGACATGTGTAGTTGGTAACTTGTCCAGTTACGCAGATTTTCTCGAAAACTAAACTTGGGAATGTTATGAAGCCAATTAATTATGTGTGTGGTTAATTTATGTTATTGTATAAACAAATTTTATGACATCAAACAAAAATTTGAAATGGTTGATGTTTTTAGGGTATTGACATGCTGAATCGAATGAGACCGGGTAGCAGCTCAGATCATTATAAGTAAATAGCGTATATACTACGACCCCATATTTACATGGACGACCATACAAGGTAATGAATCTTAAGATCACAACTAGATAGAGCCAAGACGAGTCGAGAAATAGATATGGTTAAAAATAGATTAGAAATTCAAGTCGCACATTCGACCTTTCGGTGGAATGTGCTAGCGTTTTTGGTCTTCACGGCCAGGTATATTACTATTTTATTCATTAACATTATTTTTTATGAGTTTTGTTTTAAAGTTCTAACAGTGCCTATAAATACTTATCATGCACCATAACAATTGTTCTGATGCCCTAACAATATAAGTCTTCCAGACAATCTGACAGGATGGCTCAAGCTTCATATTGGTCTCTTCATTAACGTAAATAAATGTCATGCTGGAATGGCAACTATCAAATGGTACTTTACGATATTCTATTGTAATTAGCAGTGGTTTACAGCCATAGATAGCACTACCTCTGATATAGATATTATGGCACATTTTATTAGCTCTTAATGAAATACTAGGTTCTTTTAGTTAGTTCAAGTACAGTTCAGTCAGTTTTAATGAATATTCAATATTTTAACCTTCATATTTTTGAACTTTAGGGCGGTGTTAAAACTAATAGTTATTATTTAGTAATCAATTTAGTTATCATTCAGGCAAGCTGGCATATTCTATTACACGAGATTTCATTAAGATTTAATAGGGGAGGTCGGTCCCTGTTGTGTAATGGTTAGCACATGTCGAACCAGACTGTCCTGGTTCGATACCGATCGGTGTCTCTAGGATTTTCATGAGAGGAATGGTAATCCTTTTACGCACTGCCTTTCAAAGGGACGTTCAGCCGCTGATTCCGATCTAGATACGAGCTGGTGCGATGTCAGGTACTGGCAAAAAATCTCTAACCCTAAATGAACCCGGGTTCATTTAGGGTTCATTAACATTATTTAGTTCAAACCCGGGTGGTCCGCTGTCGGGCGAATTTCATTTAGAATGCGTGTTTCCGTGCTAAACAACCCATTTCTTGCTTATGCAAGAACCATGCCCATTGCGTGGTTCCGGTTCATGCTTTAGAACCTAAGCAGTTACTCAATTGTCAAGCACTGCTCGTAACTCATTTGTCTGTATTTTTCAAAGGAAATGCGCATAATTATCCAGTTGGTTGTACAAAACTATGCCTCTAAAAATAGATGTACACACTATTATTTGCACTAGTTTAAAGCATAGATACTATCTTTAAGCTTAGTCAGTTATCTTAAAGGATTTAGCGCATTTCCTTTGAAAAATACAGACAAAATGAGTTACGAGCAGTGCTTGACAATTGAGTAACTGCTTAGGTTCTAAAGCATGAACCGGAACCACGCAATGGGCATGGTTCTTGCATAAGCAAGAAATGGGTTGTTTAGCACGGAAACACGCATTCTAAATGAAATTCGCCCGACAGCGGACCACCGCGCCGGAATTTTATTTAGTAGTTGTAAACTTATAATGTAAAAAGCACGGAAACACGCATCCAAAGGAAATTCGCCCGACATGCGGACCACCGCGCCAGAATTATTTTCTAGTTGTAAACTTATATTAGGTAAAAAAACAATAAAAAAATATTGTCCCTACTAGGATTTGAACCCAGGTACTCTGGGTTTGAGTGCACGTATCCAAAGAAAATTCGCCCGACATGCGGACCACCGCCAGAATTATTTTCTAGTTGTAAACTTATATTAAGTAAAAAACGATAAAAAATTATGGACCCTTCCAGGATTCGAACCCAGGTACCCTGAGTTGAGTGGTCGTATGACTCCGGACCACTGGTATTCAACTCAGAGGCCCAAAAAACATAGAAAACGACACCCTACTCGAAATTTAATTATCAACGACCGTAATTTTGGTTTTTTATTTTTTGTGGTTTTTTCGACTTTTTGGTAACTTAAAGTGGTCGTATCGACTTCGACCGTTTCATTCGATTCAGCGCCCAAAATTACATAGAAAACGATACCCTACTCGAAATTTATTTTTTATCGACCTAAATTTTGGTTTTCGGTCATTTACAATGGTTTTTTAGATTTTTAGGTCACTTAGAGTGGTCATATCGACTTCGGACCGGTTTCATTCGATTCAGCGTCTCAAAAAACATAAATATTGACCTTTTTCGCGGCAAAAAATATTACCCTGAATTTTGCTGATTTTTTGAAAATTTCGCTGACTCAGCAAACCGGGTTGCTGACGTCACAAAAACCTGGTTTCAATAGGGTTTGTGTCCTTCCAAAGGTTGATTTGTGTACCAAGTTTGGTTAAAAATATTATCCGTTCGAAAGATAGAGTGTTTACAAGAAAGTGTCTAGAAATACATACATTTTATATATATATATATATATATATATATATATATATATATATATATATATAATATATATATATATATTATTATTATATATATAATATATATATATATATATATATATATATATATATATATATAAAGTCTCGCAAAAATTTTTTTTTCGTCATAAGGGACCTCTGAAACGGATTTGTGTCGTGGTCCGAGGTTCGAATTCCGCCATGACGCCTATCCCATTAGGCGAATTTTCAAAGGAAATTCGCTAAAAATGTATTTGATAATATTAATTATCGATCAAAATATTAATAATTTGTTTGTTACATTTCACAAATTTAGGGTGAAAACTCTGTTAATTTTTAAACATATTCTCCAATTAACTGATTTATCATACTTCTTTGATTTGTTATGGAAAAATTCTTCTTTAGGGAAATTTTAGTGCATTGACTAAATTAATTAGTTTCGAAAAATTAAAAAAATATATAATTAGACAAATTATTAAGTATTTAATAAATACAATGATGGATTTAAATGAAAACCACAAAAAAGATTCTCATGTAATATAATTTCATTTTCTATTAATTTCAAATAAAATCAATTATTATTTTACTATACTGTAAATTATTTTCTTGATTTTGGCATCGAAGGTCCGAGTTTCGCAGCCTAAGCTCTTAAGATTATACAAATTGTATTTGTATTATAATGATTTCGGCAAATTTAATTATTTCTCCAAAGGGGGTTCCCGCTAGGAAATACACTAATTCGCCGAAAGGCCTGAAACAGGCATTTTTATATCAAATTAAAATTATTATAATTCATATTTTGTTTTCTCCTTTTCGAAGGTGATTTTGTACTCATTACGAGATTAATGCCGAGAAAAACATAATATAATTATAAAAAAATACAATAAGTTGCTACATACACAGCATACTAATCTATCATATACAAGACAATAATTAAACTAAATAATAAAATAAGAAATTTACAACAATAGTGTTTAAATCACCGTTATACTTCAAAAACAAAGTAAGAAATATTCCATAATTTTGTTAAAAGAGGTAATAAATAAAACTGAGATAAAGTCTAAAAAAGATAAATAAAATAAACTATTAACCGTATATTTGATAATTTAAATTTCCAAGCGAAATTAAAATAATAGATTCAGCTATTCTTGTCAATTCCATACTATCTATACCTATTCCATTGAAAAAGTCAGAGGTAAACTTAGGAATAGTGCCTCTAGAACCAAACCAAAGCCCTTTAACAATATAATTCTTTTGGCTATGTCTTTCGAGGAACTTTTCTAGGTAATAATTAAGGCACTTGTCGTAAATTTCCTTTTTTTCACGATGGACTTTTATACCCTGGTCTAAATCATTATTTTCATATCTAACGGAAGGGTCTATCACCGAAGCGTCTTTACTATTAAGCAATGATGTCAGTATACCTGGTGGAGCCGTGCGAATCAATGCTGTAAACCTCATCATAGCAAGTATATCCTTTTTGTTTCATCAAGTCAATGATTTTATGGTGGCGTCGAGTTACAAAGAGCATGTTATTTAGACAATTACCTAGCACATGTGCTGGTGTTTCAGTCTCTCTGCTGCATCGGCGGCAGAGGTGTTCTAACTCTCCTGTAGACTTGGCACCACTCGTTGGTACACCACGAAGGGGGGCATAAACATCATAACGTAATTTCGCCTCAAAACTTAACATGTATGATTAGCTCGGCTTTCGCCTCGGGAATCAAATATTGCTCAAGAAATTATGCTTAACGTTACTGCCGCAGTGTGTAAATAACAAAGAATGTTTTGTTGTTTGTTCTTTGTTAAGTTAATTTTATTGAAATATATATTGTACTCCGCTAAAACATTATGGGCCAGTCGAGTTTTCATTTATGTGTAGTTAATTCAATTAGCTCTTAAATCCTAATTCATTCTTTAATATACATTTAGAACAACATAATAATCGGTAATTAGATAAAAAAATGTATAAATACAGTAGATTGTAATCTGAAAATGTTTCTGAAAATTAACCACCTTGTATAATAATATCCCAGTGTTTCTTTTTTATATTCTATTAAAGTTAAAAACTAGTTATATACATAATAATCTGTCAGTTACTTTATTTTAATCAACTTTAATACCTGGCACTAACTTAATCTAAAAACACCTTAAAATGAAAAAAACAAGGAAAAAATACATAAGCATTACGGTAAAGTACAATTTACCAAAAAAATATATGTTATGAAATATCCGCTTTTAACATTACCAGTGCGTGTCCTTTGTAAATTTGGCTATTGAAAAAAATTAAGTGAATAAACGTTGAATTATTTCTTGGTAAAAACGCTTGTGTTTTTAACAAAAATAACTTGATAATGATCTTAAATAATAAACGTGGAGATGAAATTAAAGTAAAATAAAAAAGTAGAATTTTTTCCAGAATTTTGTTTCTAGAAGTGGCTATTTGTCACGCAGTGTTACTAACCTATGAAAATTAATCGAATTATTTAAATAAATTGTATGATTGGTTAAATAATCATAGTATTAATGATATTATTCTAAATACATTGTATGATTAGTTAAATTATCATAGTGTATTGGTATTAATGGTATTCTAAAGTATAGGTATAGGTACATGAATATAGTATAGTATATGTATCTATAGTCATATATAATATATAATATATATAATATATATATATATATATATATATATATTATATATATATAATATATATAATATATATATATATATATATTATATATATATAATATATATATATATACAGGGTATTTCATATAAAGTGTTCACCAAAGAAGGATGTGATAGTACTCTTACAGGGGAACAAAAAATGTTCTATAATATAAACCCTGATCTCCAACCGTATTCCCACAAGGTCAAATTTAATATTTTTTAAAATTTATTGACCTCACATCATAAAATTGTTAATTGTGTTTAAAGTGTTCAAAGTAGATTGGGGAAATTAGAAAGCTAAGTAAATTTCCTATAGGACGAGCTATTAAGTATGTCAAATAATTTGGAAAAACTGCCCAAAAATTTCTATAATTATATTTTTTTGCACAAATTCAATTTTATGGTAGGGCATTAGAGGAAGTAAGAGATGAGCAAAAGTTTAGCCAAAAATTGTTAATTTGTCTGTTTTTAATGCGCTCTCAAAAATAAATATTTATCTTACAAAGCCGTAAAGTGAATTTATTTCCTTGGAAATTATTTATTTACTAGCTATTGCTCGAGTTAAGTTCAGCCAAACACAAAATAACTTTTTAAAAACTGAATTTATTTTATTAACACAACTAACATAGATTCACCATAATAACAATGTTAAAATTAAAAATGAAATGAAACATGTTTTAAAGTTTAACTAGCTTATATAGCCTCAGGGCTGCTGAGGTGTACATTATTAAGGTAGGTCAGAATATCTGTACCTCAGCATATTAAGGGAATAACACTCGTCAATAAACAAATTTCCGCAGCAATAAAATGTCATTTTACCACCTATTCATATAATCTAGTATTATAAAATGAACTAATTTACAAAATTGTATGTACTGCACTCAATCTTGTATTTGAAAACACACTGGAGCTCATTGCTTTTGATTCGATACTAACTAATATTTTAATATGAAATGGCAAAAACTGTAAGTTATTTAGGCTGTTCCTAGATAAACTGTCCTCTAAGTACAACAGTGTACTCTTAACTGTAACAAATGCCCTGTAATGTCTTATGAATTACTTAGTAAATTATAGAAAATTCAAGGTTAATATTCATCACATAACATTCCTACTCACGTTTCATTACTAAACATTTAAAAATCATAAAATATATCATAAAACTATCATTTTCCATGATCAACATTTCATCAAAAGTCAAATTGAAATGTTATTACTTTCTGGGTTTGGCATATATTGACGATTAACTAATTTCTTTAATTTTTGATTAATATTAATAATTACAGATAATAATAATTGCTAATATCTTATTTTGAACAAAAGAATTGTATATTTACATTTATTTTATTTTTGTATTGGAATTCTTAATTCTAAGGTGTAAAAGTAAAATTAAATAGCACTTAAAATAACTATGGTAAACTAATAAATTAATCCTTTTTGTATTCTAGAACACATTTACGGAAAATAATTTAACTCTGAAAAGAAAGAAACGATAAGACAACAAAGAAAGCTATTGTTGCCATTCTCCAATAGGTATCAAACTGCTGAGTCGTATGTCCAATTAAAAGATAGGTGTATACAGGATTAAATCTGTGTTGTATATAGGAAGGTAATGTATCTGTCGGAGGGAATCGGCACATGAGTAATCCTGGAAAAAAGGTTCAGAGAAATGTTTAATGGTGGGGCGTCTGAAGCCAAATTGCCACGGTTTGGAGAAAGCGTCTTTTTGTATTATAAATAACCGTGGAAGAAGGAGACGGGATACGGGGTCTGATGCAAACATCCTTTCGGACCGGAGGGTTTAATTGCGAATAATAAATGTCAGAGTAGGTCCTATAAGCTCGCAGGATAGGTTCTATATCCGCTCCGACCCCTTTTTACAATATAACCTTTTATATTGTTTATATAAAAGGAATAGACTGAAAAACAGTGGTCCAACAATGAAAGGACCCTTATCTCTAACAAATACGCCACTCTTATCAATTTATATTAGCCTCATTCCCACGCCACCAGCCCATTCCTTTTTGACCCGTTATTAATTCTACAGATGGATTTCGAGTCGTTCCTTTATTCTCCGGTCAGAATGCGAACCATTTTTTCTTACACGCCGCACCAAGTCCCTATCGCCGTTTATCGTAAACCGCTCGCCGACCGAGGACAAAGAATTCTACACAGCTTATACTGGTATAGCTATTATATATCGGAGCCATAAGTTTCTTTTTTAAGGAAAAATGAAAGAGTGGAGGGGGGTTTACAAATTGTTTTAGTAGGGTCGAGCAATTTGTAGACAATAAGAGAAATTCTTTTGAAATTTATTTAAAGAATAATCTCTTGCTGTTTTTCACCTAACCCGGTCCCTATGATATGATACAATTTTATTATTAAAATGACTTTTAACCAAGAAAAGAATGAATTCTTTTATTATAATTAAAAAACCTCACGACAGTATGTAACAAAACAAAGTTTAGGTATGTTGAAGGCTTTAAGATCTTATGCCAAAACATGCGTACGCAAAATAGTGTATTATGCTACTAGGCTATGAAGTAAGTTTTTTTTAACCGTGGCAACTATATTCAATGACGAGTGAAGTGAGACAGTAAATTAATATTGCTGGGGTTAAAACACTTAACATTCATGTAAAATATGATATTTTAGCAAAGTTCCTTTTAAAAAATACGCTTTAGTATAGGTGGCGTGGCGGTAGTCGGACCCTGGGAGTTGGGCTAAAATCTATTTTAGACGTCTCTAACCACGAAAAACGTCATTAGTCGTCAATAATAACTAAAATTTTAAAAATTAATAAAACACAGAAATATGATTGGATCGGATGAAATTCGGCACTTGTGTATAAGTCTAACAAGCGTGCCTAGATCTGTCTTATCATCAGCATTAGTTCAATTTTTATCGAATAGTAATAAAACCAATTAAGATAAAATAGTAAAAAAAGTTTTTGAGTTGAAAATTTAGCCTGAGTGTAATTCTTTATATAATACACAAGTATACAAAGTTCCATTTCAATACGGCTTGTATACCGACAGTTTTAGTCCGATCACTTTTGTTAAAGAGCTTTGAGCGTGGTTTAGGAGGATGTGTAATCTAGGATTAAAACGAATGTTTTTACTGTCCAAGTACGAGAAAGGCATGTCCGATGATCTATGAATAAGGTATTGGTATACCCACATCCTGATGACGATCAAAGCGAGTCCGAGGTACTCCGATATGTTGAAGAATACTCTTAGGTTCCGAGGTACTTAGTAACCGATCCTTATGTTTTAAGATTATTTACTTGATAAGTTGTTTTTATAAACATAAGAAAATATAAACCCATTAAAATGTACAAGAATGAAAAAGAAAAGAAAAATAGTGAATACTGCCTATTGTTAAGGTATAAGAAATTTACATCGTCTCGGAACCACATAACAAATACAATACAATTTAATTTTAATTTATTTTCACTGCATTAGTTTACTAACCATTAAAAATAATGGTTTCATAAAAAAATACCATTTACACTTAAGGTAGACATATATATTTTTAAACTTTCCGAACGAATTGAGTCCATGTATTTTTAAAAGAAGAAGAATGAAGGTTGTATATACGTATAACGCAGAAGAAAAGGAAGCGATGCATTTCAGGAAAATCGGTGTTACGTAAAAAGCTTTCTTACAATTTACATTATTCTCTCGGCGTTTGTTCGATTTTCAAAGTTCCTCAACTATCTAACAGTAATTGAATTTTCTATTTTATACTTTCTTTCTTCCGGTTTTGATATCATTATGAATAAACTAAACTTAAAAAGGTATCGTCATGTTTTATGTTTTGAATTCTAAGGTTCGCACAATGACGGTTTCTTTAATTTGATTTTTATTAGCATATATATTTTATTTCACTTGAAGAAGATTAATTCAGGTGATTTTTTCTTTTTCTCATTTATATCGTAGGTATATAGTGTTTGAATAAATATATTTATGATTGTGGTTGGATCATAAAAGTTAAGCAGAATTGAGCGTGACCGCTGTATAGGTGACCGCTGAAACGAAAGGGATGCGAAGGAAAAATAGCATTTTACACCTAAAATGCATACAAGATTTTATTTCCAGACGTGGACGTTATTTCATTATTAATATGTTTTTATTTTCATACTTTTTTATGTATTTTATTCTACTATTTTTTTTTTTTTTGGTCGGACTCCCATTTTTTTTATTGCTAAACAGCTTTTTTTTGTCTGAAATTAATTATGAGCCAATGAAAAAATATTGGCCAGGTCTAGCTTATCAATTTTGGGGGTGCTGCTCCTCAAAAAAATTATTACTCCAAACAAATTTTTTGACCAAAAACGGTTTTTGAGCCAACATTATTTGGTCGGATTTCGCTTATAGATTTGAAGGGCGCTGCTCTCGAAAATTTAGAGGATTCCACTCTTAGATATAATTGACTCTAACCTTAATTATAGGAAACACTCTATCTCTTTGGGTGTAATAAGTGCTTCTTTATTCCCTAAAAACGATCCTATAATATCATTTGATACTACCGAGTTTTGCAAAAAATGAATAGTTGACACGATATAATTGTGCGAGAGACATCTAAGAAATGTAACAAGCAAAATGCAATGCCTACGTCTGGGAACTGTTCAATCATTTGACAATCGTCATCATTGATGGCTCGACATAAATCATTCGACATTGACGAGCGCAGCTCGTCTCTGGAAAAATACATTCACATTATATTCTTCGGAATTAATTGAAGGTCAGAGTGAGTTCAGGCTCTGTCGGCGCCCTGATGAGTTAGACGTAACGAAACAGAGTGGGAGTCGAGCCATCAATGATGACTATTATCGAATGATGGAACAGATTCCAGATGTAGCATTGCATTTGTTTGTTACTTTCCCTAGGTGTCTCTCGCACAATTATATTGTGTCAACTATTCAAGAAACTTCACATTGTACACCGTTTGGAAATAAAAATATATTTTAATACAGTTTAGGTATATTGAAAATACTTTTCAAGTCCTCGTAATGAAAACTATGGTTTTAGATATGCTTTTTTAGGTTGTAATGTTACTATTTCACAACCTACTTCTGAAAAATATTTTTTCTTTTGTCTTTAAAATATTATCAAAACATTTCCATTTTCTTCTAAGTATTATTAACGTTTATATAATTGATATATTTTCCAACAGAACGAATAGAATTGGAATCCCGCAGCTAATACTTTTATGATACTAATAGGTTTTTCCCTGAACGGATTTATAAAAATTGTCTTATCGGTTATTCGACAGTAGTGAAATCAATTTTGTTAATAAGTTATAATATCAATTGAGTAGGAATATGCTGTTTTTAAAATGAGATGGCTCTCATTGAATCTTCTTAACCGACTTTTTAAGTATCTCATTTAATTGAAGTTTTGTGGAAATTAATGTGGAAAAAGAAGAAAATATGAATAAAAAGAAAAAATGGAAATAAGAGTATTTTTAAAAACCTTTTGAAAGGGATATAATAGAGACCTCCTGATACCCTCTGGCGATAGAATTATTTTACTGATAATGGCAGAGAGTTCGAGTCCTTGTATCAGTAATACTCTGATGGTTGGCACCATTATACCTTTCTTTTTCTTATCCTTCTTTCTGCAAGAATTAAAAAGAATAAAAAATTCAATACCTAAAGCTTAAATGTTATAGCAATTGGGTTGATAGCACTAAGTACGCAAGCTAGGAAAAAAAGTTAGTGACATAAAAAAAGATATAAATATCGTTTTCCTAATTATAACTTGGAAAGGAATTAGATAAATACATGGTAATACGCAAATCTTTAATTATACTCTTTGCTAAGTTTTTTATGTCTGAAGACAAGCGAAGCGAGTGTGAAGACGAACTGCAATATAAATTAGGTCATTACCATGTTCCGTAGACAAGCTAAGCGGGTCCGAAGTTGTGCGGATGAGTGAAGGGACACCAATATGGCAAGAAACATTTTCGAGGTTCCCAATTACCTATTATTACCTTTGTTGTTTGTGATTCCTTAAGATGATCTAAATGAATTGAAATATATAATAAACATTAGAAAATTGAAGTAGTCATTAACATTATCATAATTATAGTTTTATGTGCTTTAAAGTCATTTGTCTCTAGGAGCGATTTCGGCCCTAAATCAGAGTATTGGGCCTCTTTGACTCTTATGTTATAAATATATTACATAATTATAATAAATACATATATTTATATATTATAAAATTAAAAATATTTAATATGTTAATATATGTTGAATTGAGCCGTGGAGTGCTGTAATAATGAATAAAAACAGAACAGTTTTTGTCTCTTCACGCATTATTATATTTATATAACAGTGCCGGCTTTCAACCGTTAACGGTCATCATCAGTGCCGGTGAAAGTGAGGCTAGTAATCAACCAGTATATTTAAAGATTGATATTGGTGTATTTAAAGAGTCAAGTACTCAACTTTAAATACACTGGTTGATTACTAGCCTCACTTTCACCGGCACTGATGATGACCGTTTCGTAGTTTTTCTTACTACGAAAAACTTTTCGTAAAAACGAAAAGTAAAAAAAACTTTTATTAAAAAAAAACATTTTTTGCTGAGGGGTCCAATGAGAGCTGCAACCCCCTCGCCCTCACTGACCAGTCCATCCCTGATTCCAGTTTTTGTTACTTAACCCAATTATTGCTTATTTTAGATATTACATGTAATCTTAAGACACTTGATACCGATACCACTATATTCCGGTAATTTTTCATCAACCTATAAATAAATCCATGCGAATTGGCAAACAAGTAAGAATGTAATTATCTGAAGCATTAACCGTAAACCTGAGCAATAACTAAATTGGTCCGAAGTAGGGAGGATGAGCGTAGCGAATCCGATGTGATGAGGAAAAGTTCCGAGGTACCCCGTATCCGATTTGTTATATTATTAAACGTTATATTATTACGTTATAATATATTACGTTATATAATTAAACGTTTTGTAATATAATTTACTGTAATTTTTGTACTGTTTTAATTATAATACTTGTCGAAAGTGTTTAGGTTACTTTTTTTATGTTTCATTATTTGACTAGTAGGGCTGCTCTAGTAATAATACATCTATGTATCAAATACATTATAAAAATATTTAGAGATATTGTGACGAGATGAATTTTGATACATCGAAAAAGTAACCTGACCTCTTTCGAATATCAATGTAATCAAATAAAATATATCACAGCAGCATATACCGTAGAATGTTTAAAGTACAATTAAAAACGTAAACAATATGCAAAAAGCCGAAAACAATTGATATCTTATAACCTTTAATCACTCTTTATAGAGGTTTCAATAAGGTTGCAGATTGCCTCTGAGAGACCAAAAAAGATTAGTTCAGGCCTCTCAATGTATTGAGATAGGCTATGCCGCCTCTAGTAATATATCTCTATGATAAAATATTTTTAAAACCTTTTAGGAAGGTTAAACTTTGTTCCTAAAATTAATTATGAGCGGTCCTTAACATCGCTGGGATAATGTAAGGTCAGTCAGCTGCGCGACGTGTCGTGTAGTAGTTCGTTTCAGGGTTTACGGTCTTTTAAGTTTAGAAATAAAATATCTGTTTGTCAACGGGTGTATTTATGATAGATTAAATAAAATAAATTCGCTATTATTCATATTTTCGGTTATACTGTTATTTGTTACAGTGAAGTGTATTTTTCCTTTTCCTGTTTATACCGTAGGTACGAAGCAAAAGTATTCTGTTTCAATTCTACTATGATGTAAAGATGATAAGGGTAAGTAATTTTATACGTTTTAACAGTTGGTGAGGGTGGAATGTTACTTGTAGCGGCGAGTTGTTAAGAGCATGACTGTTTTATTTACTATATTATGGTTTTTGATTGGCTAATTAGGTAACCTGCACTATGAGAAGTAAGTTAAAACGGTTAAATAGGAAGCATTTTGATACAAGGATAAGGTTATTTTTAGTGAGCTGTTGGGGTATGGTTCATCAAAGTACCATAATATTTTGGTTCTTTGGTAACCCGATCGAAAATAACTTAACTTAAGCAACCAGGTTATTTGTTGAATACTTGGGATATTGATGATTTAGATTTCATTTACCTCGTTTATACGTTGGGTTTGCCAGGAGGTTTAACTCCGTGTTCAATCCCTTGGGAGTTGAACTCCAACTGTTTACTCTGTAATTCTAACCTATGATTTAGACTCTACCCCGATAAAAAATGAGTTTCAGGGATGAACCCCGTATTCCTTTTCACACCTCAAATACTGGGGGGTTAAACTCCCTAGGAGGTTTTACAAGGGGTTGAACTACCTGATAAATGATTCTGAAGTTAATTATTAAGAACAATATTAATACTAAAGTGGTGTGAAATGGCAGACAGCGTTCTAACTCCCACTCTTTTCCTTGTGTGTGAAGGATGAGTTTTTAATCATGGGGAGTTTAGTTTAACGCCGCCAGTCAGCGCCACTAGTACCTACAGGCCGCTTTGTTGATTTTTATACCTCGTTTACACGATGTGTTGTTTGTTTGTTGATGTTTAACACCTACTGTAATTTAAAGTTATAACCTCTGCTCAGTGGTTATCATATAGTACCTCTAAGTTTTTTCTGTTTTTATTTAAATGTAGCCTGTTCTTAAACATTATTATAAACTTTTATTACTTCATTAGTATTGGCAGACATTTGTAAATCAAATTTTAGTAAAGTAGAATGATAATAAATAAATAAATGTATAAACAAAAAAAAACAAATAAAACTGAACAGTAAAAATTGTAGAGTGTATATAAAATAGAACTAATGAAGATGTTTATCAATAAAATAATTCTAAATAATAACTTAAATCTAAATAAAGATCAAATATTTTCTTCGGGAATATTTATTTTTATAAGTTGGCCACTCTTCAAAATCAACATGATTTGCAATTATTCGTTTCTGTTTTGTATTCTACTTAGTATTTTGAATATTTTTAAAAACATTAATTATTCTTTCGGTATTTTGTGTCCGCTATTTATAATTATAACTAAAACCTACAAATTAGTGTTGTTATTAAACGAGGCATATGCGGCAAGGAACTATAGAAAAAGGAAATACACTGCTCTTATGAGAAGGTGAAGATTATTAAAATAACCTGTCTTCGGACACCACTCGTTCATCACTTATGTGCTCTAAGAAGCACATATAAGTGTATTTCTTATACAAGTGTTCATATCCTTTAAATATGTTCTTAATTTTAGTATAAACTTATCTGTCCTAAGTCTGCTTCTAACTGAAGTGTACTCACATAAGTGTGATCATTAATTATATAATCTTATCACTTATGTCTACTCCTCACTTATGTGTACTTTTTAACTAAAGTTTGATCATCACAAGTATTATCCTTATTTCAGTGCACTTATCACAAACGTGAACTCTCACTTAAGTGCACTCCTCAGTTTTTCCTGTTTATATCATTTAAATATGTTCTTCATTTACGTGCACACTTAAATTAAATCCTGCTCTTTACTTAAGTTGTCCTCACTTAAAGGTGGTTTAAATGTAAGTGTGCTTATGTTCGTTAAGAAGCATATATAAGTGTGCTTCTTTCAATAATTGCAAAGCTCATTTTTTAAGTCAACTAAATTCCGCTCTTCACTTAAGTATGTCCTTACTTAAGGGCGATATTCACGCAAGTATATACCACACATAAGTGTAGTTATAAATTAGGTGTAATTTTTACTAAAGTTCGATCATCACTTATGTGCGCTAGAAAGCACATATTATATGTGTTTCTTGTATGACTGCTCATATTTCTGAAATATGACGGTGCACACTAAACTAAAGTCTGTCACTAAATGAAGTGTGTCCTCACTTAAGTATGATCATACTTAAATTGTATCCTTACTTAAGTGTACATCTCACCTATATGAACTTCTTACTTATAATTACTTCTAAATAAAGTACGATCATTACGGGTATTTTCTTCACATAGGTGCAATTTATATAAAAGTGCAATACTCACTTAAGTACGCTCCTTATTAAAAGTACATATGGGTATATATTACAAGTTCATATTACATAAGTGTGCTGCTTATGTAAGTGATCATATCACTTAAATATGTTTTTATTTAAGTTAACACTTAACTAAAGTATGTTCATAACTGAAGTGGTCCTTATTCAGTGTGAATAACTTAAATGACCTCCTCATTTAAGTTTACTTCTTACTTACGTGTACTCCAAATACAGTATGATCATCACATGTATTCTCATTACTTCAGAGCGCTTATCTCAAAAATGATATTCTCACGTAAATAAGCTCCTAACTTAGGGTATATAGAGGTATATACTAAATCCTACCACCTAAATCTTCAACCACTTATATGATGTAAACTTGTAATAAATAGCTTGAGTTAAGAGCGTACTTATGTGCAAATTGCACTTTTGCGATAATTGCACTGAAATAAGAAGCATACTTGTGATGATCATACATTATTTAGTAGAATAATGATGTGAGATGGTCATTTAAGTGAAATAATGTTTTATTCTCACTTATGTATGCTCCTCCTTTAAGTGAGCTTATAACTTAAGTGTGTTTCTCACTTAAGTATGATTTTTACTTAAGTGTGGTCCTTACTTAGGTGTAGCCCTTACTTAACTGTACTCCTGACTTATGTGTGCTCCTTACTTAGGTGTGGTTCTCACTTAAGTGTGATTCTTACTTCTTTTATAATAAAAGGATAAGGTTTACCTTACTTACTTAATATCGTACGCGTAATTAGATTAATTCACGCTTTTAATAAAAAACCTAAACTAGGATCACACTTATGTGAGTACTCACTTAAGTAAGGAGCTGACTTTAATTAAGTGTGCACCTAATAAAAAAGCTTCTTATAGGATGCTTAGATTCTTATGTTCTTCATTCATGTATTGACCAAACTAATGTTTTCTCCTCACTACAGTGTGCTTCTCACTTAAGTGTGCTTATTACTTAAGTGTACTCCAAATACTGTATGATCATCACATGTATTCTCATTACTTCAGAGCACTTATCTCAAAAATGATATTCTCACGTAAATAAGCTCCTAACTTAGGGTATATAGAGGTATATTCTACAAGTTTAAATAAGATAAGTGTGCTTCTTTTATTATTGTTTATAACACGTTTCCTTTTAAGTGATTATGGAATTTCCTTACTTATGTGTAGTCCTAACTAAAAAATGATTGTCACATGCATTTTCCTCACTTGTGTGCACTTATTACAAATGTTGATATTTTATGAGGTAGGAATGCACACAAGCATAAGACGAATCTAAAAAGTCCTTATATGTCAAAATCTGTTCAGTCGTTAAGGCTGTAGGAGCGTCAACAAAAAGTACAGGAAGAATAAGATAATAAGCAGTCGTCAAAAATTCCATTTTCAAACCTCTTTTCTCACTTTCTGCTTGGCCAATTTGGATGATTTCTTTATTTTTGATCTACAAGGCATGCCCTTTAAGGATATTATAATATTATTTTATGTACCTATAGCCGTTTCCCGCTACAGACCCTCAAAAACCCTACTTTTTACAGACAGCTTAAGTAGATTATTGACTTTTTTTCTGACTAAGCGGGTAATTTTTGCTTTTCTTCTTGACTTGGCGGGGCGGAACGCTGCTGCGTTCCTAAATTCACACTTATCTAAGTGTGGTCATTACTTAAATAATCTTCTCACTTAAGTGTACTTTAAACTAAATTATTATCATCACAAGTATTCTCCTTACTTTAGTGCACTTACCTTTAAAAGTACTGTTCTCACTCAAGTAATATCCTTACTCAGGGTACATTAAGGTATATCAGAATATTAGAAGTTCAGATCGCAAAAGTGTGCTTCTTATGCAAGCGTTATATACGTGCAGACTTAACTAACTTGAGTGCTGCCTACTCAAGTTGTCCTCACTTAAGGGTGGTTTTCAAATTAGTATGCTTTTCATATCAGTGTTTATATCACTTCTTCATTTAAGTGATTATAATTTAAATGAGCTTCTTACTTAAGTGTACTTCTAACTTATGTAAACTCCTCACTTTAATATATTATTATAATCATCACAATTATTCTCCTTAATTTAGTGCACTTATCACAAAAGTACAATTCTCACTTAAGTAAGCTCCTTACTTAAGATATATACAGGTATATATTACAAGTTTACATCACATAAGTATGTTTTTTATATCAGTGTTTATATCACTTCTTCATTTAAGTGATTATAATTTAAATTAGCTTCTTACTTAAGTGTACTTCTCACTTATCTGAACTCCTCACTTTTATATATTTCTAACACCAGAGTGTGGTTATTACTTAAATAATCTTCTTTCTACAGTGTACTTCCAAATTAAAGTATTATTATTAAAATATTTTCCTTAATTCAATGTACTTATTAAAAAAGTGCAAAAATCACTTAAGTACACCCCTCACTCAGAGGATATCAATAGGGTGTATATAATACCAGTTCACATCCATACATACATACACGTGTGGGTCTTATTTAGGTGTTCATCAACATATTCATATGTTTTCACTTAAGTGCACACTTAACTAACTACTGACCCCCACTTAAGTTTTGTTTACTTAAGAGTGTATTTTTATTAGTGTCCTGCTTACTTAAATGCGTTTATGACATATATGCGCAAGGAATCACATATAAAAAAGCTTCTTTTATAATGCTTAGATCCTTAAAATATGTCCTTTATTGATGTATACACCTAAGTAATGTTTCTTCTCACTTAGGTGTGCTCCTAACTTAAGTGTGTTTCAAAATTAAGTGTTCTCCTTACTAAAGTATGCTCTAAATTTAATGGTGCACTCACTTAAGTGTTTTTCATACTTAAGTGAGCAGTTACTTAGGTGTTCTTCTTACCTAAATTCTTTTACTTAAGTATTCATTTCGTGCAACTTCACTAATTCTCTTCCCACTTAAGTTGTTCTTACTTAAGAGTGGTTTTTAAATTAGAGTACTGCTTACTAAATACGTTTATAATATATGTTGGCAAGAAAGCACGTTTAAAAAAGCTTCTTATAGGATGCTTAGATGTATTGTGCTCAGCTTGTCAGCTTAATGTATTGACCAAACTAATGTTTTCTCCTCACTTAAGTATGCTCCTCACTAAAACTTGCGACTAACTTAAGTGTTCTCATCACTTAAGTTTGCTCCTTACTTAATTCAGATACTCATGTAAGTGTACTCCTCACTTAAGTATGCTCTTCACTTTAGTGTGCTCTTCACATAAGTGTGCTTCCTATATCAGTGTTTATATCACTTCTTTATTTAAGTGATTATAATTTAAATAAGCTCCTTACATAAGTGTACTTATCTGAACTCCCCACATTCATATATTTCTAACACCAGACCAAAGTCTCCTTTAAACTAAAGTGTGTCCTTACTTAAGTGTGGTTATTACTTAAATAATCTTCTTTCTACAGTGTACTTCCAAATTAAAGTATAATCATTAAAATATTCTCCTTAATTTAATATATTTATTAAAAAATGCAATAATTACTTAAGTACGCTCTTCACTCAGATTATATAAATAGGGTGTACATAATACCAGTTCACATCTCATACATGTGTGGGTCTTATATCAGTGTTCATTTTATTTACGTGTTTTTTACTTCTACTAACTAACTTCTACTCCCCACTTAAGTTGTCCTCACTTGTCAGTGGATTTTTATTAGTGTGCTGCCTACTTAAATGCGTTTATGACATATATGCACCAGGAAGCACGAATAAAAAAGCAACTTTTATTATGCTTAAATCCTTTAAAATATGTCCTGTATTGATGTATAGACCTAACTATTGTTTTCTCCTCACTTCAGTATGGTCTTCACTAAAATTTGCAACTAACTTAAGTGTGCTCATCACTTTAGTGTGCTCATCACTTAAGATTGCTCCTCACTTAAGATTGATCCATATATAGGTGTGATTCTCACTTAAATGTGCTCCTCACTTATGTTTAATCCTAACATAAGGGTGCTCCTAATATAAGGGTGCTCCTCACTTAAGTGGGCTCTTTACTTAAGTGTACTCCTCACTTAATTGGGATCTTTACTTAAGTGTACTCCTCACTTAAGTGTACTCCTCACTTAAGTGCGCTCCTCACTTTAGTGTGCTCCTCACTTAAATGCGCTCCTCACTTAAGTGCGCTCCTCACTTAAGTGCGCTCCTCACGTAAGTGCGCTCCTCACTTAAGTGCGCTCCTCACTTAAGTGCGCTTCTTACTTAAGGGTGCTCCTTACTTTAGTGTGCTCCTCACTTAAGGGTGCTCCTTATTTAAGGGGGCTCCTCACTTAAGTGTGCTCTTCACTTAAGGGTGCTCCTCACTTAAGTGTGCTCCTTACTTAAGTGTGCTCCTCACTTAAGTGTGATCCTTACTTAGGTAAGCTCCTTACTTAAGTACGATTCTTATCTACTTCCTAATTAAAGGATTAAGTACACTGTTACCTTACTTACTTAATAACTTACGTGTGAACTGGTTAATTAAAGCTTTTTTAAAAAGGCACCTAAACGAGGATCACACTTAATGTGAATACTAACTTAAGTAAGGAGCTAATTAAGTGTGTACCTAAATTAAGAACATGTCTAATTGATATAATCCCTTATATAAGTAGCACTCTTATATTTGCTTCTTGTCGCATAAAGGACGCACTTAAGTCAGTTGTACCCTAATTTTAGAACGACACTTGACTTTAGAGTATACCGGTGTAGGGTCTTATATGGGTAAATATTACCCTTAGGTGAGGACAACTTAATTAGGGGCAGAATTTAGTTAGCTGTGCACGTTAATGAAGTGATATACACACTTATACAAAACTTTTGCGATAATTGCACTGAAGTAAGAAAGATGCTTTTGAGAATCAAACATTATTAAGTAGAACAATGATTTGAGGAGATGATCATTTAAATGATGATTACACTTATGTGAGTACACACTTCAGTTAGAACAACGCTTAAGTCAAGAGTTCACTTAAATAAAGACTATATTTGCGGAATATGAACACTTATATAAGAAGCACACTTATCTATGCTTCATAGCACACATTGGTGATAAAGGCACTTTAGTAAAAAGTACTTTTATTTTTAGAACCACAAATAAGTGTGGTTCTTATGTAAGTGTTATAGCATTTAAATATGTTTATTTATATATGAATTTTATAAAATTGTTTATATCCCTTAATATGTATGTTTTTTTACTTAAGTGAACACTTAACTAATTAAAATACTCTCCATAATTTAATGCACTCATCAAAATAATGCAATAATTACTTAAGTACGCTCCTCACTCAGAGTATATAAATAGGGTGAATATAACACTTGACTGTAAATTATACTAATGTAAATATTACCCTTAGGTAAGGACAACTTAAGCGAGGGGCAGAATTTAGTTAAAGTGTGCACGTGAATGAAGTGATATAAACACATATACAAAACAACCACTTAT
>JACMZG010001893.1:22654916-22756670 GCA_018340805.1 Microvelia longipes | reverse complement strand
GGGTACTTTGAATAGAGTAATAATAATTATATCATTTGATACTACCAAGTTTTGAAAACATGAATAGTTGACACAGTATATGATTATAATGATCATTATAATCATGATAATAATGATATAACATTATTATTCTTAATAATAATATAATTATTATAATAATGATTATAACAAGCTTAATTTAATTTATTTAGTTTTAACTTAATAATTAATAAAATATGCCTTAAAAATTGAAAAAATCTATACCCTAAATTAAATAATGCTATGTAATATGTACTTAAAATAACTTAAATGTTAAGTCTAAAATGTGTCTAATAGGTTGGTTGAGAAGAGATAGTGCGCGATTGACTCATATTATTTGTTTACTGTGTTTTCGTTGTTTCCCATAATTATTCTATAAATTCTGTTGGGACACTTAAGGGAAAATAATACACTTTACTTCATCTACCAACTATATTTCAACCACACTTCTGGTCATAATCATGTCTAAAAAAAAAATAAATAAATAATACTTGAAAACAAAACTAGATAATAACTAAAAGAAGATTATAGAAATAATTAGTTATGAACTACTTACAAGAATGGTGATAAAAGGTATTTAGTTACAAATGGTAGTAATAACAAAACCAGAGAACATCTCTTAGTCAGTAATAATTATAAAATTTACCTAAAATTTAAAAAGAAAGCTGTTAAAATTGGAAGAGGAATAAAATGTAAGTTAACTTTAATGTTTTAAATGTAATATTCAATAATTGTATAAAATGAAATAAAAAACTAAAAGAACTTACATGGAATAAAGTAGGAATAATTAAGTTAAATTAAATGGTAAAGCAAAAATAATCCAGAAAATTACTATATTCAACTATAATTTACTAACGACCAGACAACTAGAAATCAACAGGTAGACTAATGAGAATTAAATAACACATTAAATTAATTAAAGGTACAAATTACTATTGTTTTTACTATTTGTTTTCAAGTATTATTTATTTATTTTTTGTTTTTTAGACATGATTATGACCAGAAGTGTGGTTGAAATATAGTTGGTAGATGAAGTAAAGTGTATTATTTTCCCTTAAGTGTCACAACAGAATTCATATTATTTGTATTATGAATGTTCACACAAATATAGAATCAAGTATCATACCTCTGCTATATATTAGGAACTTAGACCCCTAAACCAGTGAGGCCCTATCTACATATTAGAGCAAATTGTGAAACATGTTTGTTCGTGCTTCATTACTCATGTGCACTATGAAACACATATAAGTGTGCTTCTTATATAAGTGCTAATATCCCTTAAATATGTTCTTGAACTTAAGTGACTGCTTAACTAAAGTCTAATCCTAACGGAATTGTGTCCTCACTTAAGTGTGATAACTTTAATGATCGCCTCACATAACTTTACTTCTATTTTTTGTGTACTCCTAACTAAAGTATGATCATCACAAGTATTCTCCTTACTTCAGTGCGTTCATCATAAAAGTGCAATTCTAACTTATGCTCGCTCCTCACTCAGGTATATAGGGGTACCCCATATACGCTGTTTATAAGGTAAGTACACATCACATAAGTGTAATTTTTATTTATGTGTTTATATCATTTAAATATAGTCTTCATTTACATGCCCACTCAAATAAATTCTGCTCCGAACTTAAGTTGACCTCACTTAAAGGTGATATATACATAAGTTTACTTCACACTTATGTGTAGTTCTAAAATAAGTGTACTTCTCACAAGTACTCAACTTACTTAAGTGTGGTACTCACATACGTTTGCTCATCACCTATTTGTGTTCTTAAATTAAGTTGATTATTAAGTGTACTTTTCACTTAAGCGTGCTTTTTACTTTTATGTGTCCCTTACTTAAGCGTACTTCTCACATAAGTGCGTTAACTACGAAAGTGGACTCACCTATGTATGCCAAGATGCACCTGTGTGCTTCTTATATTATTGTTTATAATTATTACATATGTTCTTCATTTAACTGTACTCTTTACTAAAGTCTGCTCTTAACTTAAGTGTCTCTTACTTATGTGTGCTTGTCACTTAAATGTACTTATCACTTAAAGCGGCTTCTTACTTTAGTGTGTTCCTCTTTAAAGTGTGCTTCTTACTCAAGGAAGACATCTTAGAAGGATGTGGTTAACAGATTCGAGAGGACGTCATGGCTACTACCTTAGGACAGAGTGGTATAGCTAGGACTTAAAATTGGTCTTGTTGTGTTTTAACCATTAAAGCTTTCTGTATGCAGAACTTAGTGTTTTGCCAATGCACCATCGCCGGGATCAAATGGCTCTTTGTCCTTTACAGAGGCAATCAAGACGAAACCGCGTCAATTTCTTATAGAAGATTTTTTGGCCAAGGATCTATTTTAGCTTCTTTTAATAGCTATTGAGGTAATTTAACTTAATTTTGCTATTTTTGCACTTCTTTGCTACTCAAACCTCTTTTTTGAAGTCCAACGAAAAGGGAACAAAACGTTTCTATTTGGTACACCGATCTTAAGTAGTTTTCACATATTTGTCTGTCTATATATGTGTGTGAATGTTATTATCGTAGCTCCCAGTGTATTTAAGCTAGAGATTACATTTTTTTCAAAAAGCAATCTATAGGTGTAGTTGTGCTATCCGGAAAATATTTTTTTTATGACGTCATTAACTTCCAATAATGACAGCAAAAATTTCGAAAAATCATTGAACGAGGAAAAAAGTTGCGGTTAATTTGAGATTTGGTACGCATGTAGCCATGTATAAGACTAACATATGTGTTAAGTTTCATATCATTATCAGCATTAGTTCAATTTTTATAAATGACTTTTTTACGTTTGTTTACAATTTTTGTAAATTTGATTGAGTTGAAACTCAGTACAAATGTGTACCTTTACGTAATAAGTAAATACATTAAGTTTCGTTTCAATACAAGTATATCTATGATTTTTGTTGGATCTTTAAAGTTTAGCAGCATCGAGCTTTGCCAGTGCCAGGATAGGTGACCGTTGGGAATGAAACAGGTGTAAATACTACCTGAGAACGAGCGTAGAGACTCCGAAGTAGGGAGGATCAGCATAAATGTTCCAACTGGTATATAGGTATAGGTATTATTAACCCGCGATAAACATGGTTATATTTCCCTGATTAGTACTAATTTTAAATGAGTGGATAATTACTTAAAAGGTATTACTAACAATTTCACATCCTTTAAAACTTATGGGACAGGCGATAATTTACAGTACATGTATTACTTGATGGTTTAGTATAGTAATGAGTCAGAAGGCGTTTAGCATAAGGGACGAAATTTTAAGTTTCCTTTAGGTAATCCCAAGAATTCCTTGTACTATACGGAAGGAATCTATCATACCTTCCCTGCTTAAAAAAGTGTCGCGAACCCCCACCCTACACTAAACTCATAACTACATAGAGATATATCACTAGAGGGGGCATACCCTATCTCAATACAGACTCTTAGGGGTTCTGTGTAACTTCATTGAACCCTACTCCAAGAGTATGCTAAGGTTATAGTAAATCAATTGTTGTTGGCATTTCGCACAATGTTTGTGTTTTTTATTACATTATTAAACATTTTTATTCACGAATTAGTGTGATTTTGTGCTGTTTTTTTTTATTATATTGAATCGAAGGTGCTCAGGTAACTTATTTGATGTTTCAAAATTTAGCTAATAGGGTCCTTCATGTATTAATGCTTCTATGAGCGGCTAGATTTTGGCTTTAATTCCCATTGAGATGGGACTCATAGCAACCAAACTAAGTTGAGAGCAACTTTACCGCTGAGTTCATAGAGGTATTATTACTAGATGGGTTTTGTCGGTTGAATTGTGTATCGAGAAATTAACCTGAACAACTTTATTATTAATATAACCAAATAAACAGTACAAAATTACAGTAACTTATATCATAGAACGTTTTTAATCTGTATCTGTCCTATTTATTACGTCATTAACCCGCATTAATCACTCAGTAAAAATTTCGAAAAAACATAAAAAACGGAAAAATGATGCGATCGGACTGAGATCGCACGCATTGTACCCATTACCATTGGCACGCATGTAGCCTTGTATAAGTCTAACATATGTACTGAGTTTTATCTCATTATCAACACTAGTTCTGATGATGACCTACACAGAAAGACTTGTGTACTTGTTTTTTTAAAAAATGGAAAACATTGTAAAATTATCTAAATGAGTTGAAATTTGGTACAATTATATACCTATACGTAATAAATAAGTATACTAAGTTTTGTTTTAATATGACAAGTATATCCATGATTTTTGTTAGGTCATTAAAGTTAAGCAGCATTGAGCGTGGTCAGTGCTGCATTTTATTTTGGTTTTTTGTAAAAACGTCAATAAATTTGAATCCAACTTGTCCCAATAATTGATATTTTAGTATTTTGATTTAAGAACTACTAAGTAGACTGTTGTTATAATGATACAAAGAAGTAGAATAAGGTTTATTGTTAAAATGGAATGCAGAAGGCATTCCAGGAGAATTCCTCCCTTGGGTCTCTAATACAGTTTCTCTAGACCCTAACTCTAATATATTACCTTTCTTCTTTTAAAAAATATCCACCTTGTTGCCCCTTTACAATAAGTCATAGTTATAATTGCCGCCAATCATCATTCCTAAACTTTTCATTTTAAATTGCCATTTTTAAGAAAGAGGAGTTTATTAAATTAGATATATTTACATTACATTAGGCTCAACTAAGCCATCTTAAAATAAAAGGGCATAGCCAAGTTCCGGCAAATAATTTTGCTCTCTAACCCTTATGATCATATAGCCAAGTATAATTAGCCGTATCCCGCCGTAAAATATGACGGAATAAAAAATTCTCTATTTTTTATTTTATATGGTCGTGTTCCGTCACCAAAAGTGCACATTTTTTAGTCAATTTTCTTAGCAAAATTTTAGCTTATGAAAAAATTTTATACTACATTATTTTGTATAGAAGAGTTCTATTTACAAGATTTCAACTTATACTAGAGAGGGTGTTGCCTATCTTAATGCATTGACAGGTCTGAAACATATTTTTAGACTCTCAAGGGCTCTGTGTAACCTCATTGAAACCTATTTCAATAGTGAGTCAAGGTTATAATAAATTAATTGTTTTCGGCTCTCCGCACTTTGTTTTTGTGTTGATTTGTATTTTTAACGTTTTACTCATTCTACTGTACAAGTTGCTGTAGTTTGCACAGATTATTGATTGCATTTAAAACAAAGTGGTCAGGTTAATTTTTGATGTTTCAAAATTTAACCTGTGGGCCTCTCTAGTAATAATATCTCTATGATTTCAACCATTTTTAGTAAATTTTTACATTATTTTACCTACTACCTAAAGAGTTGTCTTCCTAAAAATTGAAATTATCCTTATGTTTTAGTTATATAGAGTTGTTGTTAATATACTGTATGTCATTTGTGTTTCTGTGTCACGCATAAAGAACCACAGAGTTCAAGATTTAGATTTAAAACTTGGCAAATTAATATTAAAGTTTTAAGTAACAAAGAATAGAACGAAGTTTTTCAGCTCAAGTTTGCTCTCCCAAGGCAAGGTACAAAATCAAGATTTGCCAAATAATCTCTTATTATTAAACTTTTAAATGTCCTGACTTAACACGCTGGACGGTTTTCCGTTTTTCAGCTATCTCCATAAGGAAAAATAGTTGATAAATATTTTATACGAATAGTTTATTCGTATTCATTTATGGTTATGATTTGTCGTTTCCTCGTTACCATTAGATTCTCCATAAGGCGTAATCGTGGATTATAGTTTGAATTTTATAGTTGAGTTTTATAATAATTCCATAATTTAGTTGTATTCATTTATGGGAATCATTCGCATTTTCCTCGTTAATATTAGATTCTCCATAGGGTAAAATGGTTGATAATATTTGGAGATGAAAATTCGATAATTTATTCGTATTCATTCATACTGATTATTCGTATTTTCCTCGTTAATATTAGATTCTCCATAGGGTGAAATGGTTGATACTTTTTGGAGATGAAAATTCGATATTTATTCGTATCATTCATACTGATTATTCGTATTTTTCCTCGTTACTCATTAGATTCCCATAGGGTGAAATGGTTGATACTTTTTGGAGATGAAAATTCGATAATTTATTCGTATTTATTCATAGAGATCATTCCCCTTTTACTTGTTATTATTAGATTTTCCGCAAGGTAAAATCGTTGATAATAGCTCGAGCTAAAAATTCGATAATTTAGTTGTATTCATTCTTGGTGATCTTTCGTCTTTTCCTCATTACAACCACTATCTCATAATTCATTTGTATTTATAGTAAAATAATTCTAGTGTAAAATTACAAAGATAATCAAGTTTAAACCGAAAATTATAAGTTTATTCAAAAGTTTATGTTTTTGCTTTATTATTAATTTGTGAGGTAGGAATTAATTGAATGCCAGGGAGTATTGAAGCTGTCTATACAGGATACGCAGGTTTGATCTCTTGGTCACTCGTCAAAGGATTGATTTACATTTAATAGCTTCAAGGCATTAGAGATATAGGTTTTGTTTATTTTGGTTTCAATAGACGTGTGTTAGAGATACAGGGTTGTTGTAGTTGCACATCAAATAACTCAATGAAAATAACCCTAACTTGAATTGAATGACGTCACGTTCTTTTTTTACCAATTGTATTATTGACGAATGAAAAAAAACTTATTATGTGTTTAACACTCAATCGTGCCTTTTCTCTTAAATTTGAATCTCTATCAATGGGGTAGTGATGACCATTACTACGCCATTAGTACTATGTACATGGGTGCCTGACAAAGAATGAGTTAACTAAGCGAGCCTGGCGGCTCCTATTAGTAAAATCAATATAAATAAATATATATATATATACACAATAATGAAAAGAGAAAATAAAAATCGTATTTAATAAAAATCCCTTGAAAAATATAGACAAAATGAGTTACGAGCAGTGCTTGATAATTTAGGAAAGGCTCAAGTTATAAAGCGTAAACTGGAACCTTAAGCAAGAAAATTCGCCCGGCATAAAGACCACCGCGCCATAATTTCTTAGGCCTGGCTTTTGGGCTATTACTACCGCATACCATATGATATTAACTTACGCAATACTAATCATTAAATAATTTAAGAAATAGTAAAGGATGATAAAAAACAATAGGCCTCTTTAAATATTGAAATACATTTTGAATACCAAGAACACTTTAATTAAGAAAATGCTCAAAATAACACAATAAACCAATAAATACAAGAGAAGAGGTGAAAAGTTTATCAAAGAAATAAAGAAGAAATTAATTAAAAGATTATTTGCTGAATGCAAATCTGTTCACTTAAGGTAGTGACAACAATACATATATATATATATATATAATATATATATATATATAATATAATATATATATATATATATATATATATATATATATAGAGAGAGAGAGAGAGAGAGAGAATAGAGATCAAGAAAGTTAAGTATAGTTGACTAATTAATACGAAGTGTGGGTTGACATTTGAAAACTAAATTGTGAGGTTTATAATTTTTCACGGTAAACTAAAAATCTATTTAAATATATTTTTTATTGTATTTCGTATTTAAAATATATAAAAGATACTCCCACACACTTGCTCATGTATAAATACATTTACATATTTAAATAATACATGTATTCCTAGACTCTAGACAAATATTGGAAGCACGCGATTTTACGAACAGATGAATATTTTATTTTTAACTAACCAAAATCAACATTGCTTTTGAATAAGGGTGTGCGTCCACTATGAAGCAAATCGGGTTCCCCAGGACCCGTACAACATATTTTCCTTAAATCAAGTACAGAGTACCTCAGTACTGTTACAACTTCTTTTCCTCAAATCTGATACAGAGTACCTCCGCACCTTTACGGTCACTATGAAGCAAATCGGGTTCCCCAGGACCCGTGCAACATATTTTCCTTAAATCAAGTACAGAGTACCTCAGTACTGTTACAACTTCTTTTCCTCAAATCTGATACAGAGTACCTCCGCACCTTTACGGTCACTATGAAGCAAATCGGGTTCCCCACGACCCGTGCAACATATTTTCCTTAAATCAAGTACAGAGTACCTCAGTACTGTTACAACTTCTTTTCATTAAATCTGATACAGAGTACCTCCGCACCTTTACGGCCACTATGAAGCAAATCGGGTTCCCCAGGACCCGTGCAACATATTTTCCTTAAATCAAGAACAGAGTACCTCAGTACTGTTTCAACTTCTTTTCCTCAAATCTGATACAGAGTACCTCCGCACCTTTACGGTCACTATGAAGCAAATCGGGTTCCCAGGACCCGTGCAACATATTTCCTTAATCAAGTACAGAGTACCTCAGTACTGTTACACTTCTTTTCCTCAAATCTGATACAGAGTACCTCCGCACCTTACGGTCACCTACGAAAAAAATCGGGTACAGGGTACTCCAGTAACCTTAGAACTTATTTTCCTCAAGTTTGCTACAGAGTACCTCATTACCATTACATCTTCGTACTTCCTTCGATCGTCCTCAAAAAGGCAAGATTATCCAAAGCTTATATTAAGGTGGTATTACTTCGGACTTGCTACACTCGACCATTTTTGGACAATTACTTATCCAAAATATAGGGTGTTATAACTTTGGGCAAAGGTATTCTGTCGGTTCAGTCTATCCTCACTTCTGAGGATTGAGAATAGGGTCATAATTGTTTGCCAATATTGAGTGAAAAACTATTCACTGCCTTGTAGCGGTGAGTATAGTATTCTCACTAAAAGTAGAATTCCCAGATTTGTTTTATTTTAAATTTTCATCAACTTTATATGGGCTTTTATTGGTTCAGTCCTTGTGATTTTTTAAGTAAAGTTTAAAACACTATATAAATAGTGAAAAACGTCAAATAAGCTATGACTTGTGAAATGTTGTTAAAGCGTTTGGGGTTGGATATAAATAAGTAAAAGTCTACTGAATAAAAATGGAATAGTAAATAAATCCGAAAGTCATGCGGCTATTTAGTCAGAATTTTACCGAAAATCAACCTCTAGTTCAACCCCGGTACTGCTATAAAATTTAAATAAAACAAAATTATCGATTAAGGGATAAAGCTAGAGAGCGGTTTGTAAATAATAGAGACTAATTTAGCTACTCTGTTGCGTATTTCTCTTGACGTTCATAAAATTAATAGTAGATTAAGAGTATATAAAGTTTTTATCTCCAGATAGAATATAATGTAAAATTTTTGATCAGTTTTTAGAGAATATATTTTTTTTAACATATTTTATTGATTAATACAACAACAATTATGATTGTTACAAGTATTAGAGTTAAATGGTTTTAGTGGCTTGAGAGACTTGGTAGAGAAACAATCCAGTGATTGCACTCAGGCGGGAGTAATTTTTAAAGAATAAAGATTACTTTTCATCCCAAGGAAGTAAGTTATTTTTTTTCTTTGGGACCAAAAAGTACTTTTTAATTTATTGGGACTAATATGTAATTCTTTTTGTGGGTTACAGCTACCGAATCGGATGAAAGGTGGAACTTTCATAAGAAATAAATTATTTGGGGTTATGAAATAATTGTACAGTTATTAGTGCATATTTGCAATTATTGTTAAATAATCTTAACCATTATATCTCTAATCTTAACCATTATATCTCTAATCTTAACGACAGATGTGTATTTAGTGATCCGGGTGAAATTAATTTTTATCTGTATGTTTGTAGAAAAAAACAGTCCAACGACTGTGTAGTCTCTCTCACTCTATTCTGACTCAGGATTTATCATAACCAGGTATAATAATCTACGTAAGCTTCCACAGATATTTTAATGAAGATCAATTTCTTCCGGTTGTGGTGTGCATGAACAGGAATGTTGGGCATAGATCAAACACACAGCGCTTTCAAAGTAAAAACGAAACGTTAAATTAATCAAAAACCCTTAGTTACCAACTAAAAAGAAACTTCAGTCTAAGGCCGACAATCCAAACGTACATAAAGTCAACATTTTCTATCTACTCAAGGCAGCAAAATTAATCCTTGTTAAACTGATTTCAATCCACAAGAAGAAATTTTGCTATTTATAAAAAATCAATGGATTAATTGTCTCGCAGATGAACATTTATGTATAAAAACTGTAAATAAGAAAAATGGCAACACTGGCTATATTTTTCTTTGTTTTCTTCCAGGTTAATGACTCAAACCATAGAGATACATTACTAGTCCTATTGGTTGAGTTTTGAAACATCGAAAAAGTAATCTGAACACCTTCGACTATCAATATAATCAAATAAACAGAACAATAATACAGACTCTTACATAGTAGAACGTTTAAATTACAAATCAAAACATACAAAATGTGAGGTAAGACGAAAACAATTAATATATTATAACATTAACTCACTCTTTAGAGGAGGTTTTAATGAGGTTACACAGAGCCCCTGAGAGCCCCAAAAAAGTTTCAGGCCTCTCAATGTAATAAGATAGGCTATGCCTCCTCTAGTATATATCTCTATGACTCAAACAGTTTAAGTATCATTTCTTTAACTTATTATCGATTTAAATAATCATGTTATAGTGATTTTTATTTTTTAGTTTTAATAAGGATAAATTAACTTTAGTTGAGATTATCCGTACGTCAATTACATAGTAATAAATTGTAAGAAAAATTACGTCTTTTGTGTAATTTTTCTGCCGATAGTAGATAACATTTTGTACGTCTCTATGCAATTAAGCTAACATTTCGGACTCGTTTTAAGATTATTAGCTGCGGTTACCTCGTTAGTCAAATTTATTTTTCCAGCCTTGGCTTCGCCTCTAGTGTAAATTTGTAAAGTCTATCCTTTCTCCTTCGTCTCGGAAGTAAATAAAAAAAACTTATCAGCAAAATTCCATTTTGCTGTCTAGTGACATAAACTACAGTTACATCAAGTTATCAAACACTTATTTTACATCGGCTGTGAAATAAGTGACCCACCGACGTCTAATGCGGGTTACATGGAATGACTTTTAGATTTTAGAAGAGAGGATTGGTACCATAGAGACACTATTACTAGAGGGGCCTTATAGGTTAAATTTTAAAACATTAAAAAAGTAACCTGAACACCTTCGCTTATGAATATATTCAAATTATCAGTACCAAATCACAATAACTTATATTGTAGAACGATAATACAAATCAAAACATAAACAATATACGGTTCCGAAATCAATTGATTTATTAAAACCTTAACTTACTCTTCAAGACGGTTTTAATAAGGTTACACAAAGTCCCTGATAGCCCCAAAAAGATGTTTCATACCTCTCAATGTAATGAGATAGGCTATGCCCCCTCTAATATATATCTCTATGATCGGTACGACCAAGTAGGGAATCACGCATACATTCAGCCACAAATAACGTGTAGTGAAGTATAGTTTTTTCCTAAAACATATATTGATTAAGTTCTCGCTTATTTTTGTTGAATATATTTAGCATTATCTCAGGAAATTCGCCCAACATCCAGTTTCCGCGTTTATATTATTTATTTATTTTATCAACAAAAAAAATTATGTATTAACATTATTTAAACAATTTGTTTTTTATTTATTTTTTTAATCTTTTTTTTTGAAATTTTAATTTGAAAAAAGGGGGATTACTTTTATAAAGCCGATGTTTATGCAACGAAATGTTTACTTTAAAACGTATTTTGGTGGGATGCTTGTTAGGGGTAGAGTTGGGTGGCGGGAGGGGCTTCAAGTTTAAGTCTTTAACTCTGCCAGTTTGATTCTATATCCTAAATCAAAACATGTTAGGGGCCTCATCTCTTTGTAGTGTTTTTAATAAATTCAATTTTAACTTGCCTATGACGTTTTGCAGATTAAATTTCCAACGTCACAATTTAACCTCCCTTTAAAAGGAGATTATTATTTTATATTTGCATAATACCGTGTCTTCCTATAAAAAATTATTTTCATCAGCTTACACAGAGTATTGACAGGTCAAAAATTAAATAAACAGATATTACATTAAGAACTTAATGACGAATCGTTTTGTAAAACAGCTTCCAAATCTGTACTGACTAATCATTCATAAAAAATATTTTGGATAAGAGAATAAGTCACAAAGTAAAAATAATGTATAAGTCTTCTGTCGAGTATTGGATAGAAAGGTCGTTCAATAATAGATATGGCTGTCAATAAAATATAACAATAGACAGCTGTAGTAAATACTTAAAGTTGGCACCACTGACTAGTGATAAGGGCACGTAAACCATATAGAGGATTTGATAAAAAGTTAATTCATTTAAATTTTTCTTTAATATGTATGGAAGGTTTTTGTGCGTTTTAGTTAAATGTTGTGTTCAAAAGAAATTATATATGGATTATTATATTAATTTCAAAAGAAATAAACTCTTATATATCATCTTCTATTGATGAAAGTCAGTATAACTTTTTGTTTAATTCATATATTGGGTTTGGTTAGAAACCCGAGAAATATGGGACCTACAAAAGTAGTTAGTCATATAAAATTAAAACTCCCATAGTAAAGGATGTGATGTTTAGAAAATTATTTATGGTTGGGAACTTGAAAACCTTCTTAGTAGGTAGTGTATTGATTACCCTTGTTCTGCTGTCTATTATGTTCCTAAAATATGTCTCGGAGATTTTGTTTTAACGGTGTTCGAATCATTAGTAACTATTTAAAAATAGTAAAGGTGTGATATTGTTGTTTACCACACTTGATGTACTAGCGGAACACCTTATTAATTATACCCCCCACAAATATGCATACGTTCAATTTTATATTTCAATCGCCTTAAATTGGCTAGATAGGCTACACTCATCAGTACATCAATGCATGTCGGATCGATATAGATTTTAATTCCTTTCGCTCATAGCATTAAAGCTTTGATAAATGTATATCGCTTACAAGGCTACCATAAACCACGTTAATTATAAAGTGATCTTACCTGCACTCCATAAAGTATTTAATCCCATCAGGCTTATTTAATCCCATCAGGCTTATTTAATCCATAAGGGCTTGTACCGGAGCGATTTTAAAACCAACCTTTTAAAATCAAAATAGCGTAGTATGTACCGCCATATTGAAAGAGTCGAGATACAAAAAAGATTTGTAAACTATCCCAAAAACTTGACTTTAGTCGGGCATTTAGGGTATTTTTCTGTAACCTTGTATCCTACTCGAAGAGTCTGTTAAAATTATTATGAATCAATGACCGTCAGCTTTTCGCACAATGATTTTGTTATTTGTACAATAAACATTCTATGTTTAAGTCACCTTAATTGTGTACTGTTTATTTGATTAGAATAATAATGGAAGGTAGTCAATAAAGCTTCTCTAGTAATAATATCACTATAACTTCATCATAAAAACCTTAAACATAGAGATTTATAAATAGAGGGACCATACCCATTCTCTATACATCGAAAGGATCGAAACATCTTTTCGGGGCCCTCAGGGGCTCTGATAAATTCATGTCATTGAAGTCTCCTCTAAGAGTGAGTTCAGGTTATAATAAATCAACCCTTGTCGGGTTTTTGAATAATTTTTACTATTCCTAATTTATACCGCAGGTATTTAAAAAAGTATTGTTTTGCAAAAAAAATCGAAAACCAGGTTGTGACCAAATTATCCGTTTCAGGTGTTTTAAGACCTCTTAAGTGTTATTCACAAAGTTAGCTGAATGTGTGTGTGTGTGTCAGTTATCAGTATCAGTGTATTTATGCTTGAGAGTTGAAACTTAGTAGAAAATAAATCTTCACGTCTAGCTGTGCTATCTAGAAAAGTTTCTTATGACCTGCAATAGTGGCTCATCAAAAATTTCAAAAACTCACGAAAGAAAACTTTCTCACTCGGTTTGACACGCATGTAGTCATATATAAGAAAAATATACGTGCCAAGTTTCATCGGCATTAGTTCAATTTTAATCGAATAACTTGTGTAGGTTTTTAAAAAAAAACTGTAAAAATCGGAAAATAAATTAATTGAGTTAAAATGGTTCAAGTATTTCATTTTATGTAATAAAAAAATATAATTAGTTTTGTATTAATATGTCAAATATATCTAGAGTTTTTGTTAAATCATAAAAGTTAAGCAGCATCGAGTTAGGTCAGTTCTTGGATAGGTGACGGCTGGAAATAAAACGAATGTATTATACTGTCTAAGGACGTGCGAAGCGAGTCCACAGTGTGTTGTACAATCCGCGAGTGCTACAGTACATTTGGTCATTTTTACGATTTGAGGACGAGTGTAGTGAGTTCGAACAAAACTGACTCGAACAAAACTGAACTCAGAGTACAGTTTTGTAGAGCATTGTGTTTTTATCCATGATGTCCTAAATTTCTGAAGAAGCCTCCTACAGTGACATTCAATTCTTCATTCAATTCTTCGTGGATGAAACGTCGGATTCTTCATCTACATTAACGCGGTCACCACCGTAAGACCTAAATCTTCATAACATAGGATAATTTCCGATGTTCCGATACCTCTATGCCAGAGAAAATTCATTTAGTCAATATTAATGATTAAGTTGATTTATATATTTTTCGTAGTGCCATGTAAGTAATTGAATCCTATAAAAAATTTTAGTCAAAGTTTTGTTGAAAACATCAACCAATAATCTACATTTATCTTTTTATATTAATTTCATCGAGATTACCCAAATTGAATGACTTGTAACAAAATATTTATTTTATACATAAAAATATACCCTTTTTTATTTTTTTTTATATAATAGATAAAGAGAGAAGATTTATATAAAGCTAAGGAGAATAAAGACATGACGACTCCACCGCGTGAGATGTTGGAAATCTCAAGAATAAAACCAGAAGGAGACGGCTACTGAAATAGGTATATTGAAATATTGATTTAGCTTGCACGAGAATTGACTTTATTCTTTTTCCAAAGTTTTCTTTCAAGTATGTTTTCCTTGCCTTCTCTCTCGAGTTATTATGGTCGATGATTATTCAAATTTTTTTTTTTTTTTTTTTTTTTTTTTTATTAAATATTCTTTATTTTTTAAAATTACATATTTTACAATAATTAATGTGTTCATTATAAAGTACCTCTCGCATGAGGTCTTGAAAAAGACCTGCGCCGTGAGAGGGAAATCTACTTGTAGTTAAAGTTTTAAACCATCTTAAGGTAAACTCCCAATAAGTTTCTTTTTTTCAGAAAAATATAAAAAGTCGAGTGCCTTACGCTTACGTGTCCCTCAAATCAAATAAACTTGCCTCTTCAATGATAAAACTTTATTTTTTTCCCTTTTAACTGTTTATTTTTGTATAAGGAAATTCTATATTTAATTATTTCTTGTTTATATTTATCTATTTCCCCAGTAATTTAATTATTGAAGTAATTAAATTTACCTTGTGATCAAATGTCTCTTATTGAACGTAAATTAGTTAACTAAGTCCTCCCGTGTAAATTTTGACAGCTAAATTTTTATACCAAGTTTCCGAAATGACACAGAGGGCCTCTAGCCCCTTGCTTCCCAATATCCAACGTGGGTGCATCGTAGGAATTTATGCCGATTAAAAGAGGTCAATGTTTATTGTTTGCTTCTGTATAATTTATTGTTCCATTATTGTATTTTATTGCTTGCCATTTTGCCATGTATGTAGCGAATTTTCATCATGTTCGATAAAAATTCATCAGACCAACTCGCCTGCTAGGCCCCGTAGAGGCAACTTATTATAGTCTGACCAGACTAGTAGGATGACTAGGAAAGATGAATAGATTTCTCTCTACTACCTTTACCTCCACATCTTTTCGTTTATATCTGACCCTTATAGTTCAACGACTTACAGGTATACACACAACGTACACACACACACATATATATATCTATATATATATATATATATATATATATATATATATATATATATATATATATATATATATATATACATTTGATTTGAAGTCATATATCTTTGGAATCAAGAGGGCCAGTGGGAATCGATCACCCCTGATATCCTTTCCATATTAGTCCTAAACAACCTCATAAGCGCATATTTCTGATTAAAATTCGACTCTTGTAATTTCTAATTAGACTTTAAGGTTTGGGAAACCGTGGCATTCTGAGGTAAAGTGAAGCAAGCCCGAAACGATTCCACCTTAAGGTTTGGGCAATTCAAGTCCTACGCTATTTTATCCTGAAGTCAAGCGCAGGGAGACCGAAACAATACCACGTGAAGGTTATGGTAATCATGACTTTCTGAGGACGAGCGAAGCAGGTTTTAAGTTATAACTCGTTTGATTTGTTTCAATATTTTATTCTGAGGTTGAGCGTAGCTAGTCTATAGTTGTGAGGAAATGTACGGATATCTAAGGTATGCCCGTCACAGATTTTTCTTTAGACAAGCATAGCAAGTACGAAGTCATGAAAATGGTGGCCAGCCACTTTGAACTTGAAGAAAAATTTCGATGTACCTTGTACCCGATTTTTTATTTTGTTTAACCCTACTTTTATATGGGAGTCGAAGGTCTCCTTATTTGCTGGCATTCGATTGAGTTTTATAAAATTATTATTTTGGCAGCTATAAAAAAAGCCCCCCTATAAAATCATATTATCACAAGGTGTTACGAATTATCTGATATTTTTTACCGGGATTCGTCCGAGAGTAAAGAAAACTTATTTCAACGAAATGTCTGCGGCCGTTTGCACTACTTCCACACCCCGCAAGGTCCGAGTATAGAAGTCGAAATTAAAACAATAACTCTACTCTGTCACGAGTCATTAATACTGGAGAGAGCGAGAGGTCCAATATCAAGAACCATTTTTTATTCTAAAACGTAGGGATGATGTTCCCCCTGCGAGGCACCGTATGCATCGGGAGCCCTCTTTTCATATATTATCCTTAGAAAGGGTAAGGGTGGCGAAAGCCACATGTTTCAAACGTTTCGCTATAAAGCCATAATATTAAAACTGACTGATAACTTATCTTACAGGGCGAGAGCGAGGGTCGAGCTCTATAAATATCGGACCAACGTCTGACGATTCTCATCGTTTTATTTCTTTTCTGGAATAAAGATCTCTCCTATTCTTTTTCACCTATGCAGGTATTAAACGGTCGTGGTTCAGATATACAGCACTGCGAAGTTCACTATTTGGTCATATATCCTTTTCTTCTGTCTTAGAATAGCGCCGAGTTTATTTGGTCCGGGTAGAGAAAGATACTGTAATGGATTCAAAGCATGTACACCCCTTTACTTCATAGAAATGACTTTTTCCATTCCTCTTGTTTTCAGTTTAAAGCCGCTTCCTGTTCAAACTTATCCAAGTAACAGCTTTATCATTAAACAGTTTTATTTGCCACTTAAAATTATTTATCTGTTGTCTACAATCCAAAATTCTCTTTCCAATTACTCATCCAATTTGAACTGTTAATATGGTGACGACAATGTAAAGCTTCCTGTGATGTTTTAAGAATGCTATTGTCTTAAACTCGATTAGAACTTAGTTATAAATTCCATCCCATTTTGTAAAGCTTTAAAGGGACATGATAATAATAGCTTGTTACTCTTCCTCATAGAGATCTATTGATAGAGGAGGCGTAACCCATCTCTATACATTAAGACTTGAAACGCCTTTTTGGAGCTATCAGGATCCCTGTGAAACCTCTTCCAAGGTTATATGTGTGTTACGGTTATTATAAATCCATCAGACCAATCTATAGTTGTCATCTTTTCACAGTTAGTGTTCTGCTTTGCATTATAATCGTTCTGTTATATAAGTACTGTAATTTTGAACTGTTTATTTATTGTTAAAAACAAAGGGGGTCAGGTTACTTTTTCAATGCTTCAGAAATAAATAATAGGTCCTCTATAGTAATCTTCTCTATATTCTTCCTTTATCTGCATATTAGTTCTTACATTCTTCTTGTCGATAGCTATGTACTTTGTTACATTTTACTTGTGACTCTTCTTACTTATTGTATAAGAGTCGCATAAATTCCATTTTACTGGCGATATAACATCATAGTAAATTTGATATACTTAAGGAAAAAAACTTTTATTTAAGTAACTTACTGTTTACTATGTACAAGAGTAAAAAGTAATTTATTGTAAACGCGAAGTATTCATCGCCCTGGGCTAGTAACGCCCTTTGTTTCTTTGCCCTTCTATTACAAAGTAAAAATTATTTTGTACTGAGATATATTATACACTTAAAACATGAATTACACTTATTGATTCGTATTTTGCGGATTTTCTTAAAAAATAAATAACATGTAGAACTAGACTTAATTATATTTTTGAACTGCTAAAGTTAAGTTAACATCTTAGCTAACAAAATTTAAAAAATCGAGTAGGGCACCTCAGAACTTTTTCTTACTATATCGGATTCGCTACGCTCATCCTCACTTCTTTGGACTCGCATCACTCTTCCTCAGATAGTAAAACAGCCGTTTTATTCCCAGCAGTCACCCTTCCAAGTACTGACCTCACTTAATGCTCCTTAACATTAGTGATCCAAGGTTTTCGGTTTATACTTCATAATCGGAAAGGTAACGCTACAGCTTGTTTGTCAAATTGTTCAGATTTTTTTTAAGTAAGTGCACTAAAACATTTAATAGAATTGTATTTAACTGAGCTTAAACTGAGCTATATATATATATATATATATATATATATATATATATATATATATATATATATATATGTGTGTGTGTGTGTGTGTGTGTGTGTGTGTGTGTTGTGTGTGCTGAACTGATTTTGATCAGAACAGATTAATCATCAAGGACGACCATAAAAACTTGGAATTTGGAAATAGTATAAAAATGCGCACTTCCTGTAAAAAATATTATCACGTTGTCTAACAAATACAATGTTTGACGTAGAAGTGTTACTCTTCCGACTTCCAAAAGAAATTCGCTCGGCTTGCGAATGCCCACACCAAAATTTTTTTTTCGCTTTTGAATTGGTTAAGCGTCGCGATTCCTACCTCAATTTTAGGATCATTCTTATATATTTCAAGCGGTACATTAAAATAATAGATGAGTAACATTGCGGTGAATCTTGACATCTTAAATCTTTATAAACCTGTTAAATTATTGATTTTACGTTAAGGGTGTTTTCTGTTTATATACCTTATAGTGTTATTGTCAGTTTACGGGTCCTTTTAGCGGACAAGGGTAGGCGGGTATCCAGTTACATATTTCATCAAAGACTTTCCCTCCACACCTATTTAAACCCATAACATCCAAATACATAAAATCTCTAATAGAATATATTTATATTCAGGGTAAATATAGGGCTGCTATAAATAACAAAACTGTCTTCATAATTATTAAAAAAGATGTAATGAAAATTATAATCACATTTAAATTTCCTAGCCGTTTCTATTTATGTCTTGCAAAACTCGGCAGTATCAAATGATAAACTTACAATGTTTCTTTGAAAAATTATAAATTATTATAAAATAATAGTAATAAAAAATGTAAATATAAAGTTAATTTTTAAATAATTCAATTCCGCGAGTTAAAGAACTCAGAATAATTATCTTGGAACTGTGCAGGGATGAATGTTCTGGGACTGTTTAGGGATAAATATCCCTGGAAGTGTGAAGGGATAAATAACCCTGATACTTTTCAGAGGTAAATAAAATCTGGAATTGTTTAGGGATAAAAGTCCCTAGTACTGTTCAAGGATACAAATACTGGTACTATACGGGGATAAAAGTCCCTAGTATTGTTCAAGGATACAAATACTGGTACTATACAGGGATAAAAGTCCCTAGTACTGTTCAAGGATACAAATACTGGTACTATACGGGAATAAAAGTCCCTAGTACTGTTCAAGGATACAAATACTGGTAGTATACAGGGATAAAAGTCCCTAGTACTGTTCAAGGATAACAAATACTGGTCTATACGGGGGATAAAAGTCCCTAGTACTGTTGAAGGATACAAATACTGATAGTATACAGGGATAAAAAGTCCCTAGTACTGTTCAAGGATACAATATGGTACCTATACAGGGATAAAAGTCCCTAGTACTGTTCAAAGATACAAATACTGGCACTATACGGGGATAAACATCATTAGTACTGTTCAGGGATAGAAATAATTCTGGACAGGGATAATATCCCTGGAACTATTTGGGTGTATTTATATGAAGTAGCAGCAATCGATGGAAGCTGATTCTTCAAATAATAAAATTAGATTTTAAGAATAAAGATAAATATAAAATAAAAGGAATCTTCTAGAGACGTTCAAAAATGTTCTCATTTATAGTCTAAGACAATGGTACTTAACTATTTGGCAACCGCGGCCCCCCTAAAAAGTCATGGGGCCAAAAGGCAAGTGAGGAGGGGGAAAACTCCCTTGTCTGTTTTATCGTATGGAACAATAAAACTACCAATATTTTAAATAATTTCATACTACCGAGTTTTGCAAAGCATGAATAGTTGAATACAATATAATTGTGCGAGAGACACCATGGAAATGTAACAAACAAAATACAATACTACATCTGGGAACTGTTCCATCATTCGACATTCGTCATCATTGATGACTCGACATAATGTTATGTTCCACTCAGTTTCGTTACGTCTAACTCATCAGGGGGCTGACAGAGCCTGAGTTCAGGCTCTGTATAATATAACATCCAATGGTAATTTTATAACACAATTTATATAAAGAAATTACTAACCTTTGAAATTATCATTGACAAAATGAAATTTTTCATTATTTTAAATAATATTTCATAGATGTATATTTACTTTAAAAAAAACAACTAATAACAGTTTTTAATTAGAAAACATTAAACATATAGTCAGTGAATCATTTTCGCATTTTTATTTTTTCGAAAGAAGTGTTGGGGCCTCCCATAAATCTTCCGCGGCAACACTGTTAGGAACCACTGGTCTAAGAAACTACCTACATGTAAATTGGGAATACCATTAGAAATGTAAGCTTAATTGATTTATTCAGGTTTTAACATTGTAGAGTAAATCCGCTATTCCGGGAAATCACCTGCACACCCTTGATGATGATTTTTTTGTTGTGAATTCTGTTTTCTTTCCAAGAAGCTAAAAGGTTTCGGTCTTTTGAAAACGCTTGTTTTACTATCCATTTCTTGTTTAATTCCGTTATTAACTCCTACTTGAAACGTTTGTGTCCTACGATTTTCAAAACAATTCACTCTTGAGACAGTTTAAATTCAAAACATCTTAAAAGCGGGCAAATATCCTGAAAAAATTACTTCAATCGTTTATTAATAGTACTTAGGCCCGTAATTCAAATGAATTTTCCTTACATATTCGACCCTTAAGTTTTCCGTAAGGGACCTTTAAGACTTCCTTAAGAGACCCTTAAGAATTCCTTAAGGAACTCTTAAGATTTTCTTAAGGGACCATTAAGACTATCCTTACGGGTCACGTCCCTTAAGACTATCCTTAAGGAACTCTTAAGATTTTCTTAAGGGACCATTAAGACTATCCTTACGGGTCACGTCCCTTAAGACTATCCTTATGGGTCTCTTAAGACTCCCTTAAGGAAGCTTTAAAAATGTGTAAGGGAAATTTTATTGAATACGGGCCTTTCTCTTAAAAGTCGATGACTTAATAAAAGAATAATTAAGAATTTAACCTGTCTTACCTTTATTTGGTTTGTAAAGTAATAGGCATTTACAAACACTTTAAAACTACATCAACTCTTATTCATATATTTAGAAAAAGAGGAAAGAAATTGTTTACTTTTTAATATTATACAAGCTTCTTTGTTCTTTATAGGTAGGTATATATAAAAAGTTTATAGGTACAAAAAAACTTGAGAAACAACAGGAGTATTATAGAAAGGAAGAGAGTTAGAAAAAAAGCCCAGTTTCAAAAAGAAACGTAGGATGAACAAAGTTTGAGAAGCAACTTCTTGTAGTCTTACAAAAACTGGGCAACTATTTACAAAGTTGCCTGATAATTGAACAAGCTTGCTTCAGCCACACAGTCCTCTCTATACTTGTATAGAAGAAATTTATATAATATATCTACTAATACGTCTTATCAATGATATTGTTTTTCCTTTAGAGATTTGATTAAAGTATAGGTCATAAAAGCTATTCCAGGATTTTATTTATTGCCGAAGAAGAGGAATTTCTTCTAAAGCTTTTAGGTATTCTTCACATAAAAATTTCCTAGCACTTTTAATGTTTATTCGAGCTGAACTCTAAAATTCGGGTACGGGGTACTTCGGATATTTTTCTTACAATATTGAAACCTCTCGTTCTCTGACATTAAAATCGTCTGGTTTGTTCCAGCAGTCCCATTTAGGTACTGAATTCGCTGGATACCGCTCAACAGTAGTAGTCCAATAAAAACCGTCAATACACCGTCCGTATTATATTAAAACTTCTTCTTCTTTGTGTATACTAAAGGAATTCAATTGTACCAAATTTTAGTCTTTTATTATTTATAATATTTTTTAGAGAACCCATATGCATATCATTCGATAAAATGAACTAGTGCTGATAATGAAATAAAACTAGAGACATTTGCTGTTTTTACAGCAAATGTAAAATCAGCACATGCATGAATAGCTTCATGCGTAGCACATGCGTAGCAAAAGTCAAATCGATCGAACATTTTTCTGCGTTTAATGAATTTTCGATTTTTCATAATCATCGAGTCATTAATTACAGTTAATAACGTGAAAAATAGTCATTTACGTACCAAAGGAGGAAACATAGTCATTGAGCCCCGATTTTCAGGCGTAAGCTGAGGGAACTTTTATGTTTAAATCCAGAGGCGTAGCCGACGGATTTATAGGGATGGTTCCTGAGGCGGAGCCGAGAGAACCAGCAAGTTTACTCCCAAGGCATAGCCGTAGGAGGAAATTAAAAAAAGTGTAAGCACTGTTTCCTTCCGTGCTACGTTCAAAAATTTTCCTATAGAAGGGAATAATTTTTTACAAATAAAGCTTTTAATTTATTTTTACACAGAAATTTTACTTGATTAAAAATCATTAAACAATTATTCTCTAATAACACTATTATGATACAATGTTCATGAAAACCGCGAAATTGTTATTAACCTAACAACTAATGAGCAAAAGATAAAAAAGAATCACAGATAAATGAAGAAAATACACGGGTTGTTTGCTTAGTCCACCAGTTTAACAAATTAACAGTAAAGCCAACTTAAAGTTTACTTTTAATTAAGAGACAACACTGTTTTTTTAAGAATACCTTCCGAACAATAGAATCGGGTATGGGGTTCATCGGAACTTTTCCTCATCACATCGGATTCGCAACATTCTACCTCGCTACTTCGAACTCGCTTCACTCGTCCTTAGAATATACAAGTCATTCAATTTATTTTTCAATACGTCCTCAGATTCGCTCCGCTCGTCCTCAAATAGTAAAATTCATTCCTTTCACCCCCGCCGTCGCCTATACAGGCACTGACCACGCTCGGTCGTGCTAAACTGTTTTGATCAAACAAAAACCGAAACTTGTCTTGAAACGAAACTTGGTGCACTCATTTATTAAGTAAAGTATTATATATACTTTGTTGCTTAACTAAGGTTAAAAACTCAGTAATTTTAACACAAACTATTTTATAATCAAATTAAATACAAGATTAAATTAAAATTCAATATTAAATTGTCTTGTCATTTTCAATGTCATTTAAATTAAATAATTATTAACATTCCAGGGCCAGCAATGGTCGTCTTGCTAATTTTATTCTCCTACGTCAATTTTACATATGCGTGACACTGGTCGCCGCCATGTCCCTGTTCTTGTTCTGACCTCTACGGTGCGTATCTGACCATCATTGCCTGCTTGCAGTGCAGTAACAATACCTTTGGGCCAAGTGTTTCGCTTTCCCTTGTCGTCTGCTATTATTACTACATCACCTAATTTCAATTCTTCCGTTCTATTATGCCATTTCGCTCTTCTAGTCAGTTGTGGTAAATATTCGTGAATCCATCTTGACCAAAAGTGGTCCGCTAGTCTTTGAGTAATCCGCCACTGCTTTCTAGCCACCAAATCCTGATCAGTAAACATCCCTGGTATTTGTGCTCCACTTGCAGTCCCAAGCAAAAAGTGAAAAGGTGTTAAAGCTTCCTCGTCTTCTGTCCCTATTGGGACGTCGGTTAACGGCCTGCTATTTACAATGTTTTCGGCTTCTGCCATTAGCGTACTTAACATTTCATCTTTCACAACGCGTTCAGTAAGGGTTACTCTTAATGCGGTTTTAACAGACCGAACTAATCTTTCCCATGCCCCTCCCATATGCGGGGTACCTGGAGTTATGAAATTCCATTTAATTCCTTTTTTTTGATTTTCCTCTTCTAACTGCTCATAATGGTTCTCCTCAATCGCTTTTTTCAATTCTTTATCGGCTCCTTTGAAATTTGTTCCATTATCAGACCAAAACTCTAAGGGCTCTCCCCGCCGACTGATGAATCTTCGAATGGCTAAAATGGCGCTGTCAGCAGTCAGTGAATGAGCGATTTCGAGATGAATAGCTCTCACCGTCAAACATGTAAATAACACTCCGTATCGCACCTCTCTTCGACGTCCTACTGACACGTGATACGGGCCAAAATAGTCCACTCCGTAAACGAAAAGGTCTCACATGATGCGCTAACCTGCAATCTGGAAGTGGTGCCATCTGTGGCTGCTTTGGTTTGGTCATCCCTATCCTCCAATACCCACAGCTACTGATTACTTTTGATTACTTGCCGTAGTCTTGGTATCCAATACTTCTGCCTAACCTCATTCAGAATGGTATTCACATTTCCGTGGACAAACATTCTATGGTAGTGAAATACCAACTTCTGTGTAAAACTATGTTTTGTGGGAAGTATTATCGGATGTTTAGCTTCCCAGCATATTCCTTTCGCTCTTTCGATTCGTCCTCCTACTCTTAATACACCTTTGTCGTCTAAATATGGTGATAAACTGATAATACTACTTTCTTTGTCAACTGTTTTACCTTCTTTAAGTCGCTGTATCTCCTTGTAGTAATTTTCCTCCTGTACCTTTTTCAACCATAGTTCTTCTGCCCTTCTAAACTCACCTGGCTCGATGCATTTCTTCTGTGTTTGCTTCCTACAGAGCGCTATAAATTTTAGAACACGTGCTGATATTCTTATAAGCTGAAGCCATCTACTGGTGCAATCAATACGGGGTAATACTTCATTTGCTGTATCCTTATTACTGCTACTATCTTTGTTTTGTACTCTAACAACTCAATATCGTCTAGTTCTTCTCTTTTAGTTTCGGCTGGCCACTCTGACTCCTCTTCTCGAAGAAATGCTGGTCCCTTCAACCATAACTCCTGGCGGTCTTTTGTTTTGTACTTAGTAGCTATATCAGCTGCATTTAATTGACTAGGCACCCAACGCCATGTTGCCTTTTGGGTCAATTCTTCTATTTCATTTACTCTGTGCGCAACAAATGATTTAAACTTGCTTGCGCCTGCTCGCAACCATCCTAACACTGCCTGCGAATCAGTCCCATTTTCACTGAAGTAATAGTAATCTCATGACTCTCCACAATGCATTGCGCTAATCTGCTTCCTATCAATGCCGCTTGCAGTTCCAATCTTGGCACTGTCATGGGCTTTAGTGGCGCAACTCTTGCCTTTGCTGATACAAACACACCTCAATTCCTGCTTCTGTAACTACTCTAAAATACGCAATTGCCGCAAATGCTTCTTCACTGGCATCACAGAAGACGTGCAAACCTACGTCGTTTGCTGAGAGCAATGCTCCCGCGTAACATCGTGGTACCTCAAGCGCACGTATTTTGTCAAGATCTCTTACCCAATTTTGCCAGAGAGGCCATTGACTATCTGTTATTTGTTCATCCCATCCTATACCTTCGCGCCATAGGTTTTGCATAAGGAGTTTTCCATGCACCATTATATTAGCAGCCAATCCTAATGGATCAAACACAGCCATCACTGCTTGGATCACCTCTCTTTTTGTTGGCTTGTGACTTACACTTACTATTCCCTCTCTTAATCGATTAAATTTCAGTTCATACTTAAGTGTATCGTTCACTGGATCCCACCAAAGCCCAAGTACCTTTCCTTTCACCATAGCAATTTCTTTCTTGACAGTACTTCTAGCATCATCCGCTGCTGTTCCTATTTGTGCTGCTGCATCCAAAACTCTCCTTGAATTGCTAAGCCACTCGTGCATGATGTAACCTCCTGACGCGTGAATGTGGGCCACATTCTTAATCCGCTCTATAGCAGCTTCCTCTGAGTCCACACTGTCTAAATAATCGTCCATATAGTGCCTGTGGCGAACTGCGTGGGCTGCTTCAGGACATTTTTCTTCAAATGCGGCTGCATTGAGATTTCTTACTTCTTGAGCTGCAAATGGTGAACAAATTGCTCCGAAAATCATTACCTGCATTACATAAATACTGGGTGGCTTGTCTCTTTCCATCTCTCTCCATAAAAACATTTGTGCTGGCTGATCTTCAGCTATAATTCCAACTTGGCAATACATTTCTTTGATATCTCCGCTTACAGCTATTTTCCCTCGTCTGAAGTTTCACAAAATACTCAACATCGAACTAAAGTTGTCTGGACCTTTAAGTAAGGAATTATTCAAGCTTACTCCACTTACCTTAGCCGCCGCGTCAAATACGATCCGTAATTTATTTGGCTTGTTAGGGTTTATAACAGGCATATGCGACAGAAACCAGGATTTTCTTGAACTTGTCATAATTTTTATTTCATCTGTTGATAATTTTCTAGCATATCCTTTGATAATAAAATCTTGCATTTTAGCTGCATATGTCGTGGCAAATTGAGGCTCTCTATCCATTCTTCTTTCTATAGCAAGCAATCGTCTCAATGCTGTAGACTTGCTTTGAGGCATACAAACATCATCTTCTTTCCACAACAATCCTGTTTCCCATCTATTTGCTTCCTTTTTCTTTGTAGTTGCATTAAATATTTCCCTAGCTCTTCTTTCTTCCATACTATCATTGCGTTCTTGCTTCATTTTTACACCGATGTCGTCCAAAGCAAAGGATGCTTTCACAATTTCGTGTAATTCGTCATCCTTATTTACCTGAGTACACATTATCGTCTTCTACTCTTTTAAAAATAAGCCATCCATACGACCATGAACTGTCCACCCTAGCCTCGTTTTCGTCGCGACCGGCCCATCATCTGGCCCCTCAACTACTTCTCTTGCGACTAACATTCGCCAGTTGTCTTGACCAATCAATACCAATGGTTTGGCATTGACCATGTCTTCCATTTTAATACCCTTAAAATGAGGCCATCTTTCAATAATTTCATTCATGTTTAGAGTTTGTTCAGGTAACACCAGGTTTGGAACTGCCTTTACATTTTTTAATTCAAAATAATTTTGTTGTCTGGTTCCTTTGATGCCAACATTAACATTATACGCCTCCGTAACCGTTGTGTGTCCATCTATCCACTGCAGTTCCAGTGAAGAATTGGCTTGACTCTCCTTATTTAAACTACAACCCAGCTCCTTTGCTATGTTAACATCAAGTATTGTCACTGACGACCCACTGTCTAATAGAGCATACGTGTTTATATAAGTATTACCTACTCTGAGGTTAACCGGTAGAATACTTAAAAGAACAACATCTATGGTTTTAGCCAAACTACATACTTTAGGGAGCTCGTCCAGTTTGTCTAGTTGTTTTATTTCCTTTTCGTTGGGTTCTCTCTTATTGGTTCACTGTCCTGTAACAGTGAGCTATGTCTCGAGTTACACCATTCACACCGCACCTTCTCCTTACTCTACACTTAGCTATCACATGAGCACCCCTGAGACAGCAATAGCACAGTCTCTTTTCATTCACCAGCTTCTTCTTTCTGCTACTGACAACCCTGTAAAGACCTTACAATTAATTACCTTGTGCTCCCCTTTACAATACGCACATCCTTTCTTTTGTACCTCCTGCGCATTAAAAATTGGTCTAGCAGTCGACTCATCGTGCTCCTGATCGTCATCGCTCTTGTTGCTCTCTTCATTTTCTAGTGCCTTGTCCTCATTATTGGTTACCAACACTGTCTGCACTTTCTTGAAGCTACTTTTATCCTGTGAAAAAGCAGGGGTTGTAATTAATGACAGAGCATTTGCTTTCCTTTGCATCCAAGCATTAAATGCCCTCAAACCTTTTTCTTCTCTATCAATAACATACTCTGCCCATGCCAATCGTAATCTAGGTGGCAATTTATTTATTAAATCCTCTAACAACTGAGGGTTATTTAAATAATCAGGGCAATTTAAATGTTCTAACGCCACAAATATATTTTGAACTGCTATAGCATAATCTAACAAAGTGTCAAGTTTTTCTTCTTTAACTTGACCAATTTGCTGTGCATTACAATAAGTCTTAATTATATACTCCGGTCTCCAAACCTTAACTCTAAAGTCTTTAATACTGTTGTCACACAATTAGGGTAAGGCAACAAGCCTTCTACTGCTTCCCTGGCTTTTCCTTTAGGGCCTTCTGCAGTCTTACTGCATTCTCTTCTGGACCAAAATTGCACGCTGAAGCTGTTCTATGGTAGTGGGCAATGAATGCGGGCCAATCAATTGGGTCACCTGAAAATGGTAATAAATCTTTAAATCCACTTTGTCTAGCCATCATATGTCCAAATTGACCACTCATTTGTTTTACAGAGCCGCTATGGTCACATTTTACTGTGGGTTGTTTTAGATCTGTTCGTAGNCTACTGGTGCAATCAATACGGGGTAATACTTCATTTTGCTGTATCCTTATTACTGCTACTATCTTTGTTTGTACTCTAACAACTCAGTATCGTCTAGTTCTTCTCTTTTAGTTTCGGCTGGCCACTCTGACTCCTCTTCTCGAAGAAATGCTGGTCCCTTCAACCATAACTCCTGGCGGTCTTTTGTTTTGTACTTAGTAGCTATATCAGCTGCATTTAATTGACTAGGCACCCAACGCCATGTTGCCTTTTGGGTCAATTCTTCTATTTCATTTACTCTGTGCGCAACAAATGATTTAAACTTGCTTGCGCCTGCTCGCAACCATCCTAACACTGCCTGCGAATCAGTCCACATTTTCACTGAAGTAATAGTAATCTCATGACTCTCCACAATGCATTGCGCTAATCTGCTTCCTATCAATGCCGCTTGCAGTTCCAATCTTGGCACTGTCATGGGCTTTAGTGGCGCAACTCTTGCCTTTGCTGATACAAACGACACCTCAATTCCTGCTTCTGTAACTACTCTAAAATACGCAATTGCCGCAAATGCTTCTTCACTGGCATCACAGAAGACGTGCAAACCTACGTCGTTTGCTGAGAGCAATGCTCCCGCGTAACATCGTGGTACCTCAAGCGCACGTATTTTGTCAAGATCTTTTACCCATTTTTGCCAGAGAGGCCATTGACTGTCAGTTATTTGTTCATCCCATCCTATACCTTCGCGCCATAGGTTTTGCATAAGGAGTTTTCCATGCACCATTATATTAGCAGCCAATCCTAATGGATCAAACACAGCCATCACTGCTTGGATCACCTCTCTTTTTGTTGGCTTGTGACTTACACTTACTATTCCCTCTCTTAATCGATTAAATTTCAGTTCATACTTAAGTGTATCGTTCACTGGATCCCACCAAAGCCCAAGTACCTTTCCTTTCACCATCGCAATTTCTTTTTGACAGTACTTCTAGCATCATCCGCTGCTGTTCCTATTTGTGCTGCTGCATCCAGAACTCTCCTTGAATTGCTAAGCCACTCGTGCATGATGTAACCTCCTGACGCGTGAATGTGGGCCACATTCTTAATCCGCTCTATAGCAGCTTCCTCTGAGTCCACACTGTCTAAATAATCGTCCATATAGTGCCTGTGGCGAACTGCGTGGGCTGCTTCAGGACATTTTTCTTCAAATGCGGCTGCATTGAGATTTCTTATTTCTTGAGCTGCAAATGGTGAACAAAATTGCTCCGAAAATCATTACCTGCATTACATAAATACTGGGTGGCTTGTCTCTTTCCATCTCTCTCCATAAAAACATTTGTGCTGGCTGATCTTCAGCTATGATTCCAACTTGACAATACATTTCTTTGATATCTCCGCTTACAGCTATTTTCCCTCGTCTGAAGTTCCACAAAATACTCAACATCGAATTAAAGTTGTCTGGACCTTTAAGTAAGGAATTATTCAAGCTTACTCCACTTACCTTAGCCGCCGCGTCAAATACGATCCGTAATTTATTTGGCTTGTTAGGGTTTATAACAGGCATGTGCGACAGAAACCAGGCTTTTCTTGAACTTGTCATAATTTTTATTTCATCTGTTGATAATTTTCTAGCATATCCTTTGGTAATAAAATCTTGCATTTTAGCTGCATATGTCATGGCAAATTGTGGCTCTCTATCCATTCTTCTTTCTATAGCAAGCAATCGTCTCAATGCTGCAGGCTTGCTTTGAGGCATACAAACATCATCTTCTTTCCACAACAATCCTGTTTCCCATCTATTTGCTTCCTTTTTCTTTGTAGATGCATTAAATAAATATTTCCCTAGCTCTTCTTTCTTCCATGCTATCATTGCGTTCTTGCTTCATTTTTACACCGATGTCGTCCAAAGCAAAGGATGCTTTCACAATTTCGTGTAATTCGTCATCCTTATTTACCTGAGTACACATTATCGTACTTCTTCTACTCTTTAAGAATGAGCCATCCATACGACCATGAACTGTCCACCCTAGTCTCGTTTTTGTCGCGACCGGCCCATCATCTGGCCCCTCAACTACTTCTCTTGCTACTAACATTCGCCAGTTGTCTTGACCAATCAATACCAATGGTTTGGCATTGACCATGTCTTCCATTTTAATACCCTTAAAATGAGGCCATCTTTCAATAATTTCATTCATGTTTAGAGTTTGTTCAGGTAACACCAGGTTTGGAACTGCCTTTACATTTTTTAATTCAAAATAATTTTGTTGTCTGGTTCCTTTGATGCCAACATTAACATTATACGCCTCCGTAACCGTTGTGTGTCCATCTATCCACTGCAGTTCCAGTGAAGAATTGGCTTGACTCTCCTTATTTAAACTACAACCCAGCTCCTTTGCTATGTTAACATCAAGTATTGTCACTGACGACCCACTGTCTAATAGAGCATACGTGTTTATATAAGTATTACCTACTCTGAGGTTAACCGGAAGAATACTTAAAGAACAACATCTATGGTTTTAGCCAAACTACATACTTTAGGAGCTCGTCCAGTTTGTCTAGTTGTTTTATTTCCTTTTCGTTGGGTTTCTCTCTTATTGGTTCACTGTCATGTAACAGTGAGCTATGTCTCGAGTTACAACCATTCACACCGCACCTTCTCCTTACTCTACACTTAGCTATCACATGAGCACCCCTGAGACAGCAATAGCATAGTCTCTTTTCATTCACCCAGCTTCTTCTTTCTGCTACTGACAACCCTGTAAAGACCTTACAATTAATTACCTTGTGCTCCCCTTTACAATACGCACATCCTTTCTTTTGTACCTCCCGCGCATTAAAAATGGTCTAGCAGTCGACTCATCGTGCTCCTGATCGTCATCGCCTTGTTGCTCTCTTCATTTTCTAGTGCCTTGTCCTCATTATTGGTTACCAACACTGTCTGCACTTTCTTGAAGCTACTTTTATCCTGTGAAAAAGCAGGGGTTGTAATTAATGACAGAGCATTTGCTTTCCTTTGCATCCAAGCATTAAATGCCCTCAAACCTTTTTCTTCTCTATCAATAACATACTCTGCCCATGCCAATCGTAATCTAGGTGGCAATTTATTTATTAAATCCTCTAACAACTGAGGGTTATTTAAATAATCAGGGCAATTAAAATGTTCTAACGCCAACAAATATATTTTGAACTGCTATAGCATAATCTAACAAAGTGTCAAGTTTGTCTTCTTTAACTTGACCAATTTGCTGTGCATTACAATAAGTCTCTTAATTATATACTCCGGTCTCCCAAACCTTAACTCTAAAGTCTTTTAATACTGTTCACACAATTAGGGTAAGGCAACAAGCCTTCTACTGCTTCTCTGGCCTTTCCTTTCAGTGCCTTCTGCAGTCTTACTGCATTTTCTTCTGGACCAAAATTGCACGCTGAAGCTGTTCTATGGTAGTGGGCAATGAATGCGGGCCAATCAATTGGGTCACCTGAAAATGGTAATAAATCTTTAAATCCACTTTGTCTAGCCATCATATGTCCAAATTGACCACTCATTTGTTTTACAGAGCCGCTATGGTCACATTTTACTGTGGGTTGTTTTAGATCTGTTCGTAGTGGGTTATTTAGGACTACACTTGTATTGGTACCCTGAAATGGCTGAGACGATACAAAGTTACTAGGACCGCCCTTCAACACCATTCCTTTTCTTTCATTTTTATCTACAACTGGTGCTAATAATTGTCTAACTACAGAGTGACTACCACTAGCACTGCTTACCGACCTTGGCTCCTTTGAGATTTCAGCTCCTCGATTTGCTCTCTCAGTTGGTTCAAATTTATCCGTTCAGCTCTTTGTCTAACTCTCTCAGCTTCCTGCCGTAATCTTTCTGCCTCTTCTTCAGCTCTTAATCTCGTTTCTAATAACCGTCTTAGTTCGGTGCTTGCAGTAGATCTTCGTGATCTATCAGATCTGTAAGAACTAGCAATAATTGAAATAGGTACCTGGGTGCAGTTGCTGGAATCTGCACCATTCCAATAATTTCATCTACTCCCTCTCCTGTTTGTGGTGCAGCTCCACTTGCATGTTCTTGCTCGACCCCTATTCCAACATTATTTTCTTGTATCATATTTTCTTGATTTTGTGCCATCATAGCTTGTAACCTTGTGAGCATCCTATCGCGTATTCAGTTAAACTCGAAGGACCAAAAAACTGTTGCTTAACTAAGGTTAAAAACTCAGTAATTTTAACACAAACTATTTTATAATCAAATTAAATACAAGATTAAATTAAAATTCAATATTTAAATTGTCTTGTCATTTTCAATGTCATTTAAATTAAATAATTATTAACATACTTGTTCCAAATGTCAACTCGATTACATTATTTTCTGATTTTGACAATTTTAAAAGAAAAACGTACACAAATCAAATGATAAAAATTAAACAAATGCTGATAATGAGATGAAACTTGACGCATATATATTAGTCTTATTCATGGCTACATGCATATTAAATGTAAATCCGATCACATTTTTTCGCGTTTTATGATTTTTCGAAATTTTAGCTGAGTCATTATTGTGGGTTAATAACTTCATAAAAAAATATTTTCCAGACAGCAGAACTAGACTTATAGACTAATTTTTGTACAAAGTATCATCTTTCTGACATAGAAACACTAGAAGCTACAATGATAACCGACACACTCACAAATACAGACAGACAACTTTTTGAAAATCACTCAGGAGGTTTTAAAAACACCTAAAACAAATAATTCAGGTGACATACCCGTTTCGGATTTTTTGCAAAGACAATACTTTTCCTATATACCAACGATATGAAGTAAATTACTTTTATAATATAATTGCGTAAAAAATACAATATCTTTTGCATACAAAACATGACTAGTTGACACCATGTCAACTATTCATGTTTTGCAAAACGAATGAATGATGTAAATCACTATCCGCCCTGATTTTTGTTTCCTCCCTTATTTTCACAAACAGGACATAACACTATTTTTTTCATCCTGAAAATGAGGGAGAATAGTTTTTTCTCCATTCTAGTGGAAAAAATATGCACGGAATACCGCTACTTGAACTAAAGATGATTTACGTACTAAGTTTCAACTCTCTAGCATAAACACATTGGGAGCTACGATGATACCTAATACACACACACACAAACAGAAAGACAACTAGGTAAAAATTATTCAGTTCGTTTTGGAATTTTTGCTAGCACAATACTTTTTCTATATACTTTCGTTATAAGAAGAAAAAATAAACTTTTTTAATGAAACTCATTAAAATTCGGGTTAAATTGCACGAACCTTCATTACTATTATTGCTAATTATTTTTCAATTTTAACAACTCCCTGAGTACAATCACTCTATTATTTCTCCACCAGTTCTATCAAGCCACCAAAACTAAGTAATTGTAACATTTAAATTTGTTATATTATTTGATAAATAATACAACATTTAATAATAAAAATTAAATATATTAAGGTTTAAATTATTGAGGGAATTTTCAAACAATTTAAGCATATCTCTTTGATTGATAATTTAACTTTTAATCGCGGTCAAAGAAAAAGTTGTAGTATTAGCAAGATAAAATGAGATAAGAAGAATCTTGTTAATATACATTGTATACGGGGGTTGTGGAAGGAAAGCAACTATAAGTAGCTGAGGCCGGGAGCAAGATAACCTAAAACTGTGAAAGTAAACCTACTCTCTCACTCAAGCTTGAATTAACATGCAGCTCCTACTACTGATCCTACCTAATACTACGGTTAAACTTTAGATTGGAACAAGCTAAGCTTTCCTCTTCTTCCTCGTTCTAGAAGCTTCAATTGCATGCTTCAAATTCTAATTGCAACCGAAAACCCTGGGCCCTAATCAAAGTTTAAACCTACCCTCTTTCATCGTTTTACGCCCGACACCTTTTCCTCGTCGAAAATCCCATTTTCAGACTCGAACAGAGTTATAAAACCTAAGGAGTCTTTTCGCACGAAAACTACGAAATACGACGGTAAAACAGTTTACTTCTAAAGGTTATTAACGTTAAAGTCCGAGAAACATTTATTTCACTGAATTAAATGTGCTTAAAACTTTAGTCTAGATATTCTCTTTGGCATTAAATTTCAGCCTAACTTAGTTAGAGGAAAAATAAAGTGGCTCCGGTTATTTTAATAACTGGATTAGAGTTAATGAAAACGGTAATTTTATGAATTAAATAAACAATTGGGAGCTGGCGAATTTTAAAGTTAAAATTTACCCTCTTTGGATAAACTTTAGTTATGACTTTGACAAGATAACGTTTACAATTTGTTATTATTTTGTAAATGAGAAAATAAATTAATCAGAAATATTTAGTTTTGCTGCCATAAAAACATTTAATTTACCTTTGCTCAAAATTAGACTTAAAGTAGTTCAATTCCAAGTTGTCTTTCTTTGATAATAAATCATTCTTTTAATTTCAATTAATTCTTTTTTTTAATAATTTTGACTCGCTTTCAATATTTGAAATTTCAGAAAAATCAGCATTTTTGATTTCTGATTTTGAAAGATTTCAAAATTTTGTTATCTTTTTAACAACCTCAGAACCAGGACCGTAGCCAGGCAGGGGCCCCTGGAAAATATGTTGCCCTCTCTGAAGAAGTTTTTATTAGTGGAAGTCCCTAATAGATGCGTAAATATCGCCCCCCTACAAGTTTTTGCTGGCCTGCTCAGAACATTTGTTAAAATTGGTTTTACAAGTTTATTGGTATTTGTGGTTCGTACGATCTAAGTGAAACCGGCCAATTTCTTCCCTGGCTGGCCGCTGGTCCCAGGAATTTCAATTATAATTTCAAACCTAAAAGATCCTCTAATTATTTTTGGAGATTTTAATATCAATACTCTAAATAACAAGTCAATGGATACTAAGCAGTTTAAACACTTGCTAGATAGTTTTGATTTAAAATTAACTGTTTTTGAGCCAATAAGGATCTGTAACAACGGTTCAACATGTATTGGTAATATTATCACAAATTTACAGTCTCTGATCTCCATCTGAGTGATCATTTTTTCCAATGTCTTACTCTTTTCAAAAAATCAGATAAAACAAAATGTAATTCAATCATCACAATAAAAAGAGAATATGGTGAATTAAATGTATTTTTAATGCTGTATGCACTTAGGTTAACTGGGGATCAATGTACCAATCAAGTGATATAAAAGATAAGTTTTCTATGTTCCTTAGGACATTTCAGCCACATGTCGATGCTTTCCTGCATTAGGTAGCTAAACTGGTGGTGACTAATAAGCCAACAAATAAAAATCATACTCCCTGGTTCTCTCGAGCTTTTGAGGGACAAGTATATCTCTTACAGGCAGTTTCACAACTGTTTCAACTCTAGTAATACTGGCAAATATTTTACTGAAACAAATTAAATTTCCTCAAGAAGCATTACTTTGAAGCTCTAAATACTGCTAAATTAAACTACTATGACAAGCTTATAAAGGAAGCACCAATAGAACTAACAAAACTTGGAAGATAATTTACTCTTCTTTATCCAACAACCAAAAAGAAAGTAGCTTACTAAGTCCGTGTTTAGATGCTGATAAGTTAAATAATTATTTTATATCCTCAGTAAATCAATTAACTAATAATGTTAGTAAAAGTAGCCTTATATTTAAGCATTACCTAAATATATTTGAAAACCCTAATTTTTGTTTTAAACTTGAGCCAGTTAGGGTAGAAGATGTTTATTCAACGCTAGTTAATTTAAAACCGTCAAATAGCAATGACGTCTTTGGCATTAATATTAATATTTAATATATTAACTAATACAAGGTTAACCTGATATGATAAAGTTTGTAAAATATTTTCCAAAAAAAGTATTATGATTATTATTATTTTAAAAAGTATGGCAGTAGAAATTACAGAACCGTTAACTTGTCTAGTAAATTAATGTTTTTCTCAAGGATATTTTCCTGATTGCCTATAAATCCATATCCATAAAAAACGAAATAGAAATGATGAGGCATAGGTCCTTAATAATTAGGAATTATGTAAAATAAAATAGTTACACATGTATACCAAATTTCAACTTCCTAGCTATTGTAGTTCCTGAGATGAGAAATCGGACAGACAGACGCTCGACAGAAAGTATAAGGGTTTCGAAGATTATCTTTGAAACCCTAAAAATCGGGTACGGGGTACCTTGAAACTTTCTCATCGCATCTGATTCGCTATACTAATCCTCCCTGCTTCGGGCTCGCTTCGCTCGTCCTCAGAATAAATAATTCGACAAATTTATATAGTACAGCATGTTTTCGGACACCCTACGCTGTCCTTAGCTAGTAAATGCATCCGTTTCAGCGGTCACCCATACAGCACTGACTACGCTCAACGCTGCTGGTTGAGCGTAGTTTTGGTTGGACCAAAAACTTTTTTGGTCCAACAAAAATCATAGATATACTTATCGTCTGGAAACGAAACGTAGTGTACTTATTTTTTACGTAAAGGTATACACTTGTACCAAATTTCAACTTAATTAGATTATTTTACAATTTTTTAAACAACTTACACAAGTCAAATGATAAAAATTAAACGAAGGCTGATAATGAGATGAAACTTAGCACTCATGTTAGTCTTATATATAGCTACATGCATGCTGAATCACAATCCGATTGCATCATTTTTCCGCGTTTTATGAATTTTCGAAATTTTTGCTGAGTAATTTCTGTGGGGTTAATGACGTCATAAATATTTTTTTCGAGTAGCACAACTACAGCGGTAGTCTGATTTTCAGTTCTTTAGCATGTATTCACTAGGAGCTACGATGGTAACAGACACACACACACACATACACATACAGAAGGCCAACTTTGTGAAAACCACCTGAAACGGATAATTACGTTGACATCCGGCATCGAATATTTTGCAAACACTATACTTTTCCTAAATCACTTCAAACGTATTAAGATATAAGACAGTAACTCATCTATTGTTTCAATTTAACATGAATTATATTTCATTTATTACAGGGACATCAAAATACCTTTAAAAATAATCTAGGTATAATATGATCTGAACGAAAATAGTAAAATAAAATTACAAAAAAATGATGACTCCAGTAAATATTTTACTATATATTTTATAAAAAGTAAGTTATTGATAGAGGTCGGTCTGGGAAATGTCTAGTCAGCTACAGAAAGAACAAAAATTCTCTTATTAGATATAAAATAGCAGGTCAGTCTATTACAAGTGTTCCGTTCAGTAAACTCGATATAAATATGATTACAACACTGCTTATCGTCTTATTATCGACGTTTTTCGTATCTTCAAAACCTATACGTAAGTTATACTTGTAAGACAATGACGTCATAAAAGTGAATTTATATTTTGTAATTTACAACTTGAGTTTAATTGTTAAACAAAGCTACAGAGTGGTAGAGGTAGATACAGTGGTTCTATGCCGCAGAATCGTGTTTGGGAAATTGTCTCTCTGTCTAGATCCCCGAGCAGGTTTTGCCCTGAAACTATGTCTTATCTGTATCAGAAAGTACAATTAAAACCAATAAATATTTTTTTCTTTTTCTCACCTACTAACGTAGGTATATGAGGAAAGTATTGTGTTCAACCTAAAATAACGAAACCGAGTTTTCAACTTAATTATCCGTTTCTGGCACTTCTAGCGAATTTCCTTTAGTAATGGGATAGGCGTCATGACCTCGGACCACGAGGTTTAATTTATATTTATATATATTTACGACCTTATATATATATATATATATATATATATATATATATATATATATATATATATATATATATATATATATATATATTATATATATATATATATATATATATATATATATATTATATATATATATTATATATATAATATATTATATTATATTATTATATTATATTATAATATATATATTATTAATAATTATATAAAATATATAATATTATATTATATATATATATATTATATTATATATATAATTATATATATACATTTTCTTGTAAACACTATCTCTAGAACGGATAAATATTTTTTTAAATAACCTTAGTACAAAAATCAACCTTAAGGAGGACATAAATAATAAATATTTATAAAATAAAATAAAATTTAATAATATTAAAATAAAAATTTAAATAAATATAAAATATTTATATTTAATATATTTTACGACCTTATATATATATATATATATATTATATATATATATATATTATATATATATAATATATATATATATATATTATATATATAATATATTATATATATAATATATATATATATAGTGTTTCTATGTATGTACTTCTAGAAACATTTTCTGTAAACAACTATCTCTAGAACGGATAATATTTTTTTAAATAACCTTAGTACAAAAATCAACCTTAAGGAGGACACGAACCATATTGAAAGACAGGTTGTTGTTTCGTCACTAACTCGGTTTGCTGAGTCAGCCAAATTTTGAATAATTCGGCAATTCAAAGATAATATTATTCGCCACGAGTGAAACCGGTCCGAAGTCGATACGACCACTCTAGGTGACCAAAAAGTCGAAAGAACTATAATTAATTACTGGAAACCAAAATTACAGTCAATAGAAATTAAATTTCAAGTCGGGTGTCGTTTTTATCAATTTTAGGGCGCTCAATCTAATAAAACTGGTCCAAAGACGATACGACCATTCAACGTGATCGAAAAAACAATTTTAGAGGCATAGTTTTGTCTAGGCAACAGGATAATTGTGCGCATTTCCTTTGAAAATACAGAAACATAAGTTACGAGTAGTGCGCTTGATAATTGAGTAATGTTCAAGTTATAAAGCATAAACCGGAACCTTAAAAAAAATGGGTTGTTAAGGACAGAACATGCGGACCACCGTGCCATAATTTTATTACGTTATTATAGCTATTTACTGAAACACTTTCCTAATCTTTAATTAACTAAGTTATAACATTTCTGACAATGAATTACTTTATTAATCTGTATTACTTAATTAAATAGCTAACTAATTTATTTTATAATAAAAGTATTGTGATTTTTGTAACTTGTGCTCCTTCCAAGGTACAAAATTCAACTTAGGAATGACACTAACCCTATTAAAAGCCAGGTGGTTGTAACGTCATTAGTCGGTTTGCTGAGTTAGCAAAAAAATTTCGAAAAATCGGTAAAATTCAGGGTTAATATTTTTTGCCACAAAAGTTCCTTATTTATGTTTATTGGCCGCTGAAACGAATAACCGATCCAAAATTCCATATGACCACTTTAAGTAACCAAAATGACTAAAAAAACTATAATAAATTATCGGAAACCAAAATTATGGTCGATAAAAATTAAATTTTGAGTAGGGTGTCGTTTTCTTTGTATTTTTGGGCGCTGAAACGAATAATCGGTCTAAAGTCGATACGACCACTTTAAGTGACCAAAAAGTCTAAAAAAGGTGGTCAATGCCAGAAAACCTAAAATACGGCCGCTGAACAACACATTTCAAGTAGTGGTTTTCGGTGTTTTGTGTGACTTTAAGTTAAATGAGAGTGGTTTAGAGTCGATACGAGCACTCAAAACCTGAGTCCTAGGTTTGAATTCTTTATAGTTTTTTTACATTAAATTAGTTTATAACTTAAACATAATTCTGGCGCGGTGGTATGCATGTACGGCGAATTCCCTTTGGAATGCGTGTTTCCGTGCTTAACAACCCATTTCTTGCTTACGGTTCTGGTTCTGGTGTATGCTTTATAACCAAAGTAGATACTTAATTATCAAGCGCTACTCGTGACTAATTTTTACTCTGTTTCAGCGCCCAAAAATACAAAGAAAACGACACCCTACTCAAAATTTAATTTTTATCGACCATAATTTTGGTTTCCGATAATTTATTATAGTTTTTTTAGTCATTTTGGTTACTTAAAGTGGTCATATGGAATTTTGGATCGGTTATTCGTTTCAGCGGCCAATAAACATAAATAAGGAACTTTTGTGGCAAAAAATATTAACCCTGAATTTTACCGATTTTTCGAAATTTTTTTGCTAACTCAGCAAACCGACTAATGACGTTACAACCACCTGGCTTTTAATAGGGTTAGTGTCATTCCTAAGTTGAATTTTGTACCTTGGAAGGAGCACAAGTTACAAAAATCACAATACTTTTCAAACGAAAAGCGCTAAACCCTTTAAAGATAAACACTAACTGATCTTTAAACTAGTGCAAATATTTGTGCGCACTGTCAATTTTAGCAACTAACTGGATAATTATGCACATTTTCTTTTGTATTGAGTAACTGCTTAGGTTATACAGCATAAACAGAACCTTAAGCAAGAAATGGGTTGTTAAGCACGGAAACACCCATTCCAAAGGAAATTCGCCCGACTTGCAGACCACCACGCCAGATTTTTTTTTTGTGTAGAGGTCGCTAAACAAAGTTTAGCTAACATGGCTAAGAAATTTTAGCGAAAGTTTATATTCTTTAAATGATTTAATTTGTACAAGAAAACGAATAAATAAAGAATAGTGTAACGTATATGTAAAATAGTATATAAAAGCACTGAATTTAAGACTTTCCTTTAGATCAATTTTCGAAAATGTCATATTTACTTTCATTTGTTTTCTCTATTTTTCCCTAACTGTCGTTATTTATTGTTTTAGGTCAAATATTGTAAATCTTGCAATACATCTAAACAAATGTTATAAATTTCGTTTTTTTAGCCACTTTAATACTATTCATGACAGTAACGTAAATTTCCAAATCGTTGAGAGATTTTTCGATGTTAAAAGAAGGAAAAAACAAATTGCTCATGGGTTGCTTGTGATGGGGTTAGATTGGAGAAATTTTTACAAGTCCCTATTGTATGTAAGGAATAGTTGTCCCTTAGGTAGTTAGAAGGGACGCTGGTTGGGGCCATTTGTCCACACCTATAGCCCCTTATATCCTTTTTGTTATACTACGACCCCCTTAACAATAGTTACAGATGCAACTAACATTTCGGTACAAACTAGCAGGTATTTGTTAACCAAATCTAATACTTGCCAATCTTACTAAATAATGTCGTTTTCTAGCTGCGCATTTCTTTTAAACACATTACATACTGTGCCTAATTGCAAGAGCCGCTTATATTATATTCGATCGAACGGCAAGCATGGGAATTTAGAGACTAATCCCTCATAGACAGTTTTACTTCGCTTGGACTAAGGGAATAACCAAGCTTGACCCCCCCCCCCCCCCCCACCGGTTCCAAGGAATACTCTTGTACCAAATTTCAGCTTAATTAGACCAGCTTAATTTTCCAATTTTTTAAACTATGTATACAAGCCATTCGAATAAAAAAAATAGTGCTCATAATAAGAAAATTATGAGCATAATAGATTCTAAAACCCAATAGAAAATCGCTAATTTTATAAACCTTATTCTAAACTGCTATCGTATTTGCCAGTCAAATATTAATCTTAAATAGTAAAGTGGGAAAAATCTACATTTTTCCCTTATTATTATACTGATAAGTATTTCCGCCGGTCAAGCCGCCTTCGTGGTCGAGGTTGTTAAAGATCATTCTTTATACTAACATTTGACGCTACAGAAGTCTTGGGTTCGAATCCCAGGTGACGCCCTCAGTTTATTAGGAAAAAATAATAAAATGCCAGTTTTAGGGTCTTTTGTCCCATCAGGGTATTTACCCTGGGAGAACCACCTTAGGTGGTTTGCATCCACTATCCTCCCGGGTTACGCCTCAGTTTATTAGGAAAAAATAACAAAATGCCCGTTTTAGGGCCTTTTGTCCCATTAGTAATAATCCTAATTTTTATCCTGTAAGTATTCATTAAAATTTGCGAAATCTTTTTAATAAAATACTGTTCATATAAACTTAGACCATAGCCCGGCCTACGGCCGAAGGTAGTCTGCTTTTATTACAGACTACTTAGTTTATTATTGTTGCTCAAAAAGATTATCGCCAACTTAACAATAAACTTAGAGCGTAACGATTGCCAATACCACCTGAGTTTATCCCCGCAGGGGTTACCCTGATGAGCCGCAAGGCTTATTAATAGGCGTTATTATTATTTTATTATGTGTAATTCTGAGCATACAAAAAATGCCGAAAACCTGTCGAGTATTAAGTCTGGTCCGAATAGGCGGGATTGGTACAATTTTCATTTTTCTGGCAAGTTTTATCAGAAGAATTTATTTAATTGTTTCATGATGACAAATCACTTTTTATAGAACAATGGTTTATAGTCTTTATGAGACAAAGATTTAGTCAGTAAGGGTGGATGAATTACTGGTTTGATATCTGGGTTTTATGGCATCACTTATTCCCCTATTCGCTTTTATCATTGCACTTCGGTATTAATGAAAGCAATTCTTCCTATACGGTTTCAAAATTATATCTCCAAAAATCTTATGTATTTTATTTTAAAATATTTGGGCCGTATAACCTTTCCTAGGATGTTCCTAGTCTTCTTTTAGGCTGTTACTAACTTTTTCCTAGGCATAGCAATAAGTAACTCTAACCCCATAATGGGTACCTCAGGAACTGTCAAATTAAAACTAATCTCTGTTTCGGCATAACGCCATCATCAACAGGTGGGGCAACACTCGAGCTCTCAACTAATAAAGATATATCAGTGAATAACTTTATTAGTTGAGAGCTCGAGTGTTGCTCCGCCTACTGATGATTTGGTTAAGCCGAAACCGGTCCAGGGATATTCATATCCAACAGCAAGTATCAACGGTAGCTAATTCTTCAATATATATGTCTATAATCCAATTACTTATTCAATCATAAAACCATAAAAGTTTATAATATAATAAATGGTTCATTTTTCTTGCCATAATTATATTTAAAAATCTAAATATTAAATTTTTGTCTACATATAAACATAGTGAATATCACATGTTATATATTATATGGAACATTTATATAAAACTAAATGCATTTAAGGTAGGTTTCTACCAAAAATAATTAAAATATATTAAACATTTTATTAAAAAATTTATTTTATTTATAAAAAGATAATTTTGGTTTTATTAAATCAAAAATAGACGAATTCCGAGGTGAGCAATGTTAAAATAACCAAAATTACTATGAAAACGTTTTAGTTACGTATTGTATAGTTTGTCAATACAGATTTATTTTGGGGCCAGACTTCGAGGCTGTTTGCATTTTTTTAATTTTTAAAAGAATTGTTTTAATACTATTTAATGTTAGTTTTAGTACATAAAGGCAATATGATCTTTCTAATTTCAAACAAGTGGGGTTTAGGTCCTCTAGTGCCATCCATTCCCCGGAATTGCCTATGGATGTGTTAAAGCCCTCTGAAGGGGTTATACCAAGGTGACTGTGTGTGGGTCTGTTTTTTATAATACTTTTTATGCTACAAAGTTGAAACTGAGTGCGAAAATGAACCTTTAGGTCTAGTTGTGTTATTTCGGAAATTATTTTTTAATTATTTCGATAATGAATCAGCAAAAATTCATTCGACGGAAAAATGATCAATTCGATATGAAATTTGGCACTTATTAGGTCTTTATAATTTTTAGCAAATGTGCAAAATTTGATATTATTTTCAGCATTTGCTCTATTTTTTCGTATATTAGTATTTCGATTTTTGAAAAAATTAAAAAATTAATAAAAAAATTGCACAATTGAGTTGAAAATTGTTACTAAGTTGAATTAGTATATTAAGTTATATTTCAATATTCAATATAGTATATCTTGAATTCTGATCTTTTGTTGAGCAGAACCAAAATGACACTTCCGGCATGGGGAATAAAATGGATTTATTTATGTTTTGACAAGCAAACTGAATCCGTTATATTTAAGTCTAAGTCTGATATATTAAAATATAGATTAAGCTATATTCCTATTCTGAGGGCGAGCCAAGAAATTCTAATGTCGTGGGGAACCCTCGCACATAAATTTTCAGAATAGAATTAACTGGTACGATTCACGAAGAACCCAATAAAATGGAGTAGCCACATATCTCGCGAACTAGAGCAGATAGAAACTTCGGACCTTGGGTGGCCGTAAAGGGCCGTTAATACGCAGGCGCATTAATAGAAAGAATAGAAAAGTGAAAAGGAAGCTATACTTTTAAGACAGGAATTTTATTCTATAGTTAAAAAAGAACTTTGTGCTTTTCGATACGACCATTAAGTTTTGCCTCTGGAGAGTGCGGGATCAAAAAATGGGCATAATTTTACCTTTTTGGTCCAGTGCTCTCCAGGAGTCGAAATTTTGATGGGGTTGTAATGTATTTAGATAGCATGGCTAAAAATAAAAGCTTTCGAACGTATGCATTTTATTCTATTCCCAATGGGTTAGAATGATTTAAGGTTGAATTATGCCAATTATTCGGTTCAGTGCTGTCTACAAGCCAAACTAATGGTCGAATCGAAAAAAAGTCAGAGTAAAAAGTTCTTATTTTTAGTCTGCAATCGAAATATAGTCTTAAAAGTACAGCTTTTACTTTTCTGTCCTCTCTCTCCGTGCAACACGAGCAAATTTCCTGAAAATGTTGCGTCTTGTGCGTCAATTGTCGCATTAATGTCCCCTTTCGGTCACTGATTTTCTGAAATATCTATCTGCTCTAGTTCTCGTTATGTTTGGCTGTAGTAACTGGTATACCCTGTATTAATAAATAATGAATTCATAAATCAAGGTATATAATAGTAACATATTCATAATGCTTGATACATTAATCGATTGTGAGCAAGAATGATTCTTGCTCTACTCTTACTTCTAGCTAATGATGCTTGATTCTACTCTGATAGCGCATACTTTAAAGAAAATTCTAAGTAAGTAGGAAGTGGATATTGGTCTGACGCCACGTTCAAACATCTGCGCCACTATTGTTTTAAAATTATGCAGTGAAATATTTTTATTAATGAATAGAATACAAACCGGCACATCAGCCGGGCAAGATGTGCCGTTAACCCCTCCAATATACATTCGTCAGCATTTTATACAAAACTCTTCATTGTTACGAACAGCATAGCTTTTAGAACTTTTATAATAATAGGTTAGTTTCGTATTTATTAGTGTTTGTCCTCAATTCGTAAGTTTAACTTGACCTAGAATATTTATTGAGGCTATTGAGATTTGTTTCGGAGGTAGGCTGTGAAATAGTAACTTTAGAACTTAAAAAACATAGCTAAAAATCTATTTTACATTACAAGATCTTGAAATGAATTTGGATTACACCTACACCGCAATAAAAAAAACTTTTTTGAGGTAGTACGTAATTAAGCACTTTATTGGACCGTTTTTAGGATGAGAAGCCAATCATTATCATTATAGGAGGTTATTTAGTACTTTTCACCTCCGAGGACAATAATGAATGTAAAAAAAACTCCTAGGACGTAAAAGTAATTCATATATTGCCGCCATTACTGTAATGTAGCGTGTTCAAAAAACAATCTGTGTAGGTTTCTTGGTGAGGTTTTCTTTAAATGATGTTTCTTTAAAAACGATCATTTTGTTTCTGTTTTTGTTCATAGACTATTTTTTTCGTTTTTAAAAGGTGTTCTAATTGACAAATTTTGTGTGTTTATTTGTAAAGCTTTTACATTTTTGAGTAAAAGTGTGGAGCTATAGATGAATTCAATGGCGACGATAATATGGAGTTAATTGGAGGTTTTTTTTCAATTAAGTATATAGCGCAGTTTATTTAATGAGTGCTACCTCAAAAAAAAAATAGTGTATGCCAACCGGCTGAGAATGTCTTTATGTCTCAGCCTTATGGCATAAATAATTATTATCTTCCTGGTGGTAATTGATGTTTTTCGTCTTAGGGAGAGAAACTTAAAACTTGCATAGTTAGTTATCAAAAGTACCGCAAAATAAACACACAAACATCTTTTTGGGGCTCTTAGGGCGCTTTGTAACATCATTGAAACCTCCTCTAAGAGTAAATTAAGGTAAAACTGTGTTTTGTTTTGTATTTTAAACGCCTTGCTATATAAGTTACTGCTCTTTTTATTTAATTATATTGATAGTAGAAGATCTTTAGGTTACTTTTTCGATGTCTCAAATTTCAACTAATAGGGCTACTCTAGTAACAATATCTCTATGCCTAACACACATATTAATTTTACGACTTAAAAAGAAGAAGATGAAGATTGGATTTTCATTTCTTATCACTAAATTATATTGTTTTCAAATTTTTATTTATATATATTATTGTAAAAGTGTGGTTTATTTTTCTCATTTGTACCGTACGAATATAGGAAAAGTATTGTTTGCAAAAAAAATCCAGTCTGGGATGTTAAGGTGTTTTAAGACCGCCTGACTAGTTTTTACCGATTTGTTTCTCCTTATGTGAATGTATGAGTGTGTGTGTCCGTTATTACCGTAGCTTCCAATATATTTATTCTAAAGAGTAGAAACTAGGTAATAAGAAGCTATAAAAATTAAAAATTATTATTATAATTAAACCAATCCTTAGGTCTAGTTCTGTATTTCACAAATAGTATATTATGCTATAAGGCAGCAAAATGAAATGTTGCAGAAGAGTTTTATAAATAAGCCCCCGAGCCGAAGGCGAAGGCAAGCTATGGAAATTAACCCCTTTAACTAATTAAGACAAGTACTTTAAGTAATTTTTCGTCTCATTAATTATACGTTTTTTTAAAATGACCTGTGTATGTTTTATAATTAACTGTAGGCTTTCGCTGTTATTGTAATTTAGATTTAGGTCTACTGGTGGTGACCAAATCTATATAGATGAAGAATCCGACGTTTCGCTTCTACTGTGGTAGGCATCTTCAGGGGTTTGGGACATTATGGATGAAAACCCAACAATGCTCTTCGATACTGAACTCAGTGTTCAGTTTTGTAGAGCATTGTGTTTTTATCCATGATGCCCTACATCCCTGAAGATGCCTCCTACAGTGGAAGCGAAACTTCGAATTCTTCATCTACATTGACGCGGTCACCACCGGAAGACCTAAATCTGCTGTACACATTTTACAATAGATTTTAAAATCTAAATGTCATCCAATTAAGTTGGACTTTGGCACCATTGTAACTCAAAGAACCTAGATATAATAGGTATAGATACCTATACGTAATAATAAGTATTATTACCAAACAAGTTTAAACTTATAAGATAGTGGTCAGATAAAATAAAAACACAAATTTGAGCTTTCGGCCGTAAATTAGGCCTTCTCCAGAAGTAGTTTTCAAATTAAATTGTATCAGATAACACAATAAATAGAATATAGGTTACAGTAATCTAACAATAACTAACTTTGTACGACTATTCGGAGAGTTTAGACTTAATTCTTTATTATTATAATTATTTGTATGCTCAGCTGTGAATTATAATAATTAATAACTCATAGGATTGTAACCTGTGCTACTGTTAATTGGATTGAACTAGATTTGCATTGAAGTAAATAGTGAATATGCAAAGGAGGGATTGAGTTATTCGCCATATTTTTGGCTCAAAATTGAATTAAAATCGTCTAAAATAATAATTTGTCTAAAGCCAAAGTTTTATTAGAAAATAATCAATTAAAAAAGTTTGTTGTCAAGACTATGCTTCAGATTCAGTGTCCATTGTCTAATAAATCAAAATGTTTTGATATAATTGGAGGCAATGATTTAAAGGGGAGAGGCTCGGTTAAATCTTGATAAATTATTATTGTTTTGTTGGCTACACTGACTACCTAGATACTGATAAGTCTTGCCAGACCATTAAACATTATAATAATGGCTTTGTTTTATTACTAATGGCTTGATATTATTCATTATTTTAGTTATTGATTAATAAGATATTTTAGTGAAATTAATTTTTAACAAGTATTTTTTGTTTTTGATGAATTTAGAAACGGCGAAGTTTTGCTTAAGATTTATTAAAAATATACATTTCAAGCAATATTATATAAAAGACAATGCGCTTTCAAATGCAGTAAAATGTGTTACGGGTCCGCCTATCACAGGGGTCCCTAACTCATAAAAAACGCGCACCAGTTTGAATGATTCGAAATCCTCTAGGCATGCAGCATGCCATTCTACCAGGATAGTATACGATTATTTTATCAATAAGCCATAGATAATAAAGTCTTATTTTAGCCTCCTACGAAAACTAATGCTTGGCGTAGTTAAATTATAGATGATACCCATGGGTATTGTGTAAAAAAGTAGTTTTTTCTCTATTTTTGGCGTCAAGTGATTTATTAAAACACACAAAAAAGTAGCAAATAATATAAAAATGCATTCATGTATTGTTAAAATTATCAATAAATGCATCGATTTTTAGTAAAACGATAAAAACAAAGACTCCCAAGTTAAATTCGAACCGTGGTTCTCTACATTTTTAGTAAAGGGTCTATTTGTTTGCGCCTAACAGTAGAGGGAAAAGTGAATCAAAATTCTTCCAAATCACTTTTTGTCTAAACAACCCCTGCTTTTGTTCTTAGGTGGTTTCAAATATAACAACTATAATATATGTTACATATATACATTATGTTATTACCGTACATTATTGCACTTTAAGCATGTGCACTTTAGATCGTAGAAGTGCTTATTTCAGAAAAAAATTAGTCCTTGAATAAACATTCGAGTTATTCATGTTTCGAAACCACCTCAAATAAGAACAATGCCAGAAAAGTTTGTGACATTGTTTCTAAAACACTTGAACACCACAATTTTGAGGGAAATGGGGTAGGAAAGCTGTTAATGCATTCTGTACTCAGTCAAAACCGATATGTAACCACTTATAGAGTTGAAAATAATTAGTGATTTTCAAACATACTCCTTTACCCGTGAAGTAAATGCCTTTACTTCAATACAAATATATTCCACAAGAGCACACATTAGATCTGAGTGTTAATTGTTTACTCTAACCATTAGATTGAGACATCTGTTGCATTGTTTTAATTTAACCTTATTCACAATATTAGCCTTATATTTAACATTTTGCTTATTTTATCAAATTATTTATTCAGACAGGCAATTTAAAATATTTGATTAAACATTATTTCTTTTCTTTTACTTTTTTACTTCTTTAATTATGTGATGTTTAATTATGTGACATTTATGATTATTGTGATAATTCATGATATTTAGATAGATACTTTTGAAGCGAGTTTAATATAAACTGCTATGCACAATAGCATAAATAAGTAGCGATGCGAGAGAGTGGGGGTACCGACTTTGGAGGGGTACCAATTTCAACTATACTTATATACATGTATACAACGAATACTTTGACCTTTTGACTTTCGCCTTAAAGGATTACCCACGCTCATCCACAGGGCTTTAAACCCGCTTCGCTCGTCCTCAGAATAAAACAATTATAGGTGTATAGGAAAATTATTGATGCAAAAGAATCCGAAACCGGGATGTCACCGGAATTATCTGTTTCGGGTGTTTTTGAAGCCTCCTAACTGGTTTTCACAAAGTTGTCTGTCTGTATATGTGTTTCCTTCAGTAGTATTCCCACTAATAAGCCGTATATTTTTGCATGTTCCACAGATGTAATACATGCATTTTAAACAATTCTTTTTTAATTAACACATTTCTTGTAATTTATTATTTCTTTTCTATTTTGAAACTTAAAATTTTGTGAAAATAATGTTCAGAAATGTAAATCTCATAATACTGATTACTTCCGTCGTTTCGGCAGTATACTTCAAATTTTGTTCCTATTGAGTCCGAATTAATTTTTAAAATTTAAATTCTATGCTTTTAGATGTCTGTTTGTGAGCGTGTAAGAGTGTCTGTTATCATCGTAGCTCCCAGTGTATTTATGCTAGGTAGTTGAAACGTTGTAAAAAAATCAGTCTATAGGTTTAGATGAGTTATCCAGAAAATAATTTATTTAAGACGTCATTAACCCGCAGAAATTACTCAGCGAAAATTTCTATAATTTATAAAACGCGGAAAAATGATGCGATCGGATTGAGATTTGGCACGCATGTAGTTATATATAAGAATATCATGTGTGCTAATTTTTATCTCATTATCAGCATAAGTTCATTTGGTACAACAGTATACCTTTACTTAATGAATAAGCACACCTAATTTCGTTTCAATACAAGCACATCTACGATTTTTGTGGGATTACTAAAGTTAAGCACAATTAAGTGTCGTCAGTGCATGGATGGTTGACCGCTGGGAATAAAACTGATGTACTTACTATCTGAGGACGAGCGAAGAGAGAGTCTGAAGACATACGACGAGGAAAGAAAAACCAACGATTACAGCATCAAGACTATATTTCGATTTCTACTCGGAGCATGATCGCACCTCTAAGAAATATCATATAATCTATAAGAAAACGATTATAATTAATAAGTGCTGAATCCAATTTAGAAAAATAGAGAAAAAAATAACAGTATTAAAAATTAACATACCAACAATTAGTAATCCCAATAAGATTGCAAGCTGTTATGCTTAAGCCATTAAAATGACTTATTTATATAATTATAATTCTTACAGACGTGATGATCTTTCGAGTAAGGAGCGAAATATAGTTTTGATGCTGTAATCCTTGATTTTTCTTTCCTCGTTTGTGCCCAAATACAAAAAAAATATATTAAAGTAAGAGGAACACAATGAGTAATAATAATAATAATTAACGATGAGGAAATAACAAACAGTGCATTGAATATTTTATGATTGCGATCAACGCATGGTTTCTCGCATAAATATTTACCAGGTTAGAACTTGTTTATACAAATGATGTTTATTGAAGCTACAAATGGTTTAGTAGTTTATTATTTCTTTAATTTCTTTTACTTAAATGCGAACAACTACTTTTAGGGGTTGTTTCTCGAAACTATAGTTATTTATGCACCAAGGGAGTAAAGAATGCTATTATTTCCCCGAGCTGTTAGTTGGTTCTTAAGGCGTAAGCCGAGGGAACTAAAGTATTTAAGGTAATTGCGAGGAGGAAAAAAGCATTTACTCCCAAGGTGCATATAAAATTTTATCTCCAGACGTTGATTTTAATTTAACATGTTTTGTTGTATTTTATTCTAATTTTTTTGCGTCGGATCCCCTTATACATTTTAAAAAAATTTTTGCTCCAAACAACTTAAAAATAATAAAAAAAAATTAAAAATAATAAATATAAATTTAAAAAATACCACTCCCCTAAAAAATTGGTAAAATTGGCTCTAATAACCCAATGATAGGAAACACTTTTCACTCCCAAGGGAGAAAAAAGTGCTTCTTTACTCCCTAAACACTAGTTAATAAACTTTATATTATACACCGTTTGGAGATAAAATATATAAATGGATAGATTTCATATATAATTTATTATATTTTGTTACAGGTGAAGATGTTAACTGTGACGAAGTAGATATTAATTCTATCCAGAATTTACCTTACCCGTCTTCGTTTCCTCAACAAGATAGAATATTAAGTCCACAACAGTGGGAAAATTTGAAGAATCTTGCTGAGGAACTGCCACAAGAAGAGTTAAAGAAAGGATTGTACAAAGGCATGAGAGTGTTGTCCCGTGCCATATGGCACCAATATTCAAATAAATATTTATCCAGTACAACTCCTTACATCGATGTAGAAACAAATAATAATTTACAGGGAGTCAGTTCTCAAATGCCTGTTGTTTATAGTAGTGGTGATACATTGTCTACAATTATGTCTCTTAGTGGAGAAGAAATGAACCCATCGAGTCAAGAATCTCGACTAGTACCGAGTGTCGCTAGACCTCCGGATACTACCATTAATCTAAATGATTATGGAAAGGATTCTGTTGAAAAGAAAGAAAGTATTGTAACAGAATTGTATGTTTCAAAAACAAATTATTCTGATGAAAATAGTTCTAAGGTTGAAAATGAATCAATTGATAGTGAAATTAAAATAGATAGCAAGGAAGAAACAACATCTGACTTAACTCAAACTAAAAAACTATCAAATATGTATACAGATGCTTCTGATACGACTCACGATTTTGAAAAATATAGCACAGAAGCGATAAACGCTTTAGTTAAAAGCACAACAGAAACAAACACAGGCTCAAACAAATCTGATGAAAAGGATTACTCCTTTGAAACTGATACTAATGAAAATTTAAAGGATTTCGTCCAAATGAATAAAACTGTTGATTCCTCGAAAGAGTACTCTAGTGAAACACACAAAGACTCGAATAACAAAAGCAGCGAAGAGAGTGATTTGTATAAACAAGAAGGTACTGCGATTAAAAATATTATTGATAATAATCCTCCATTGGAAGTAAAAAACATAAGCCAAACTCTTCCTGATTTGGTGAGTGTTTCTGATAATAACGTGAAAGCAGAAGGAACTGACAGCCTATCAACAGTGTCGATAAATGGAATCGCTTGGTCGACTGAAACTAATAAATTTAACAATATTCAAAATCTGGAATCTTCTGAAGAGTCTCTCTTTAATAAATCTGAGGTAAATACTCAACATAAGGGTTTTCACATTTATCAACCTATTAGTGGAATCAATGTTATTCATAACCTTCGAGTAACCATTAGGCCAAACATTTCTTCATTAATGGAGAGCGAAAGTAAAAATTTGTCACTTAGCATAGTTGCACCGTCTGTAACAAACGGCACCTTGTCTAGTCAAACTTCTAGAGCTAGCAATAGGGACGATTCATTTTCAATAGACGATAGGTTTCAAGGCGTAAAAAATGAAGAGGATTCAATTGAAAATACTGATACTAATTTAGTGAATTCAGAAGAAGCTGATCTCAAATCTGATAGTAACAGTCTAGAGATAACTGAGGCCATAAGTACTTTTACATCAGGGCCCGTCAAAACAGATACAAGAGTTGAATCCAATAACAACCAAGATGTTACAAACATTAAAGACAAATTTAATTATTTACCTAATTATAATCATGACTCTAATTCCTATAATTCAAATGAAGAAGAAGATAAAAAAAATAACGCCGAAAGTAATAAAGAAGCTGCTATAGACAAACATGAATTATTTTTTATTCCAAGTTTTAATGATGATAAATCGATCACGTCAATCGATCCTCCAAACGTCATAAAGGAAGTAATAGATGACGCTAGTGAAAAACTGTTGTCAGACAATCTCGTAGCTGGTAGTACAGAAGTATCAACAGAGCCACGGGATTATGACAACAGCTCTGAAAATTTCATACCAAATACATTTAATGAAAATAATATTTTAAATGCTAATACTAAAGCTGAAGTTTCAACAAATTTAGAAGAATCTTTCTCAACCATATCTTATGGAACAAACCGCTCAGAAGACGATGCGATCATAAAAATATCTTCCTACCTCGATCACGATCAAGCGAATGAAGACGTAACAACATCTTATACCTCTGGAGCTACTGAAAAACAATTTTATAATTACGATGGTGATAACAATGGTGAAAATCAAGCAGAATCAAGCGCTAACCTTGTAAGTAATGAGGCTCAGGACAATATTGACAGTAGTGTGCATAATGATCATATCGAGAATACGAATTCTTCAGTAAATAATTTTTCTAACGTGGAATTAGGCAGTGTAAGTGAAAATATTTTCTCAACGACAAATAAATACTCAGATAAAATAAATTCTGAGGAAGATACCAATGCGCCGTTGCATACATTTGATGATGATGAAGTAAATATTAAAGATAAATTTCTAGGTAGTGCGTTAGGAACAACAATTACTCCTAAAAAGGAGAATGACGATTTGACGACTGGTGACCAAGTGGAAGCTCATGGTGATATAATTACTCAAGAAAACGAAATGTCCGAGGATTCCCAAACTAATACAATTAATAATACCTCTGAAGAAGATTCTGATGCAATTCATTATGAATCTTCCACAAAAGAAATCTCTACTACAACAGATATACAAGTAGATCACTATAATGAATTTGATAAAAGAACTCCAATATATTCGGCTAACTTATTAGAAGATGATAAAACTAATGTCATTGTTCCAAATGTTGAAGGTGCAGTAGATAATAATGTTAAAAACAAAACGGACAACGACATTTTTACTCATGAAGAAAATAACAGTAGTTTTGAGGCCAGTAATGAAAACAACCCAATGAGTTTTGAGACTACTAATGTTCCAGATGGTGTTTATAGTGATAATGTAGAAACAACTAACGACTTGACAGATACGGAAATTCAACATCATAATAATGATATGGATCCAGGAAGTAATTTTCCTGATGTAATTTTTGCAGGTGAGAATGCTAAAGAAACCATTCCAATTACTAATGCAAACAACTATAATGATGATTCTACTTCGTCAACAACTATTTCACAAAGTAATTTTTTGAACAATTTAGAAAACTACAGCACTACTACTAAATTAGACCTTGATTCTTATGAAAATCATAATGCCGATTATAATTCTAGCAATGAAATCCCTTCTCATAGTGTGTCTGATAAAACGGAAGTAGTTATTGATGCGTCAATGTCAGCTGAAACTCATAGTATTGAAACTGACCAAGGCACCAACCTCATTACTCCTAGTTTTTTAGAGGAGGATAGTAATGAAAATAATATTAAGTTAGACACAACTACAGTGGGTTTTCAAGAAGAAGATATTGATAAAATTGACTTAAGTAACGAAATCTCTACACTAGGTTTGAATGGTGATAATGTTAATGTACAAAACATTGACCAAACCTCAACTTGGTCTACTACTGAAGAATATAATGATGCTGACAACGAACTCTTTAAACCTACTTTGTCAGATATTTATGGGAGTGAAGTCGAAAAAGGACTTGATAACGAAGCATTATCTTCTCTAGAAGGAAACGTTCCTGAGGTAACTATAGAGTCGAAAACATTTGAATCCGATTTAGCTGAAGATAATCACAATGGGGTTAAAAAGGAAATAACAACACCATTTGCTTTTCAAAATAATGATGTGAATAAAACTTATTTTAACAATGATGGGGATTCACTCAGTTTAACTGATTATGACAATAGTGAAAATGAAGTTAGCAATCCATCAACACTATCTGTTTTATTTGCAGATCAATTTTATGAACCCTCAACATCTGGTTTAATTGGATACAATAATAGTGAAGCCGAAGAAAATATAGGTGTAAATACACCTGTTTCTTCTCAAGAAGAAGTTGTTAAAACAACTCCGTCTGCTTTAGAGGAAGATCATAAGAGTGAAACAGTTCCTGATAATGATATCTCTGCAGGTGGTGAGACCGATGATAATAATAATGAAAATGAAGATTATTTTTCTACTATGTCTGCTCTGAATACACTTATAGAAGCGACCACTGACAGCCCTTCACCTATTTCGCAAGAAAATCAATCTGGCGAAGTTAATTCGGACATGGGTGTATCTACGCCTGTTTCCTCTCAAGAAGAAGTCAAAACAACTCCGTCGGATTTAGAGGAAGACCATACGAGTGAAACAGATTCTAACAATGATGTGTCTGTAGCTATTGGAACCGATGATAATAATAGTTATGAAAATGAAGTAGGTTATTTCTCTAGTACGCCTACTTTGAACACACATTCTGAAGACGTTTCTGACACTGACGCTTCTTCACCTGTTTCACAATATCAATCTAACGAAGTTAATTTGGACATGGGTGTATCTACGCCTGTCTCCTCTCAAGAAGAAGTCAAAACAACTCCGTCAGATACAGAGGAAGACCATACGAGTGAAACAGATTCTAACAATGATGTGACTGTAGCTGTTGAAACCGATGATAATAGTTATGAAAATGAAGTAGGTTATTTCTCTAGTACGCCTACTGTGAACACATATTCTGAAGATGTTTCTGACACAGACACTTCTTCACCTGTTTCGCAATATCAGTCTAGTGAAGTTATTTCAGACTTGGGTGTATCTACAACCGTATTTTCTGAAGAAGAAGATGAGGTAACTCCATCTTATTTGCCTATTACCAATGAAGCCAGTGGTTATTCAGACAACAATGTAGTTGCACCGAATTCCTCTGAAGGTAATAACGAGGTTGAAGAAGAAATAACAACTCTGCCTGCTTTGGAAGACTATAATAGTATAACAGATTCAAACATTGATGTGTCTACACATAATAGTGAAAATAAAATATTAACTCCGTCTGATGTTGTAGAAGTGTTTGACACCGAAGGCTCTACAACTGGTTCGAATGGAGGTGAAGCTGAAGAATATACTGATACAACTTTACCTGTTTTTAATGAAGATCATAATAGTGAAGCTTATTTGAACAACGAAGCCCATACTCATGTTATTTCCGGAGAAAATAATAGTGAACCCGAAAAAGAGGGTACATCTCCGGTTGCTTCTGAAAATGTTACCCCTGCTTCTGATTCTCCAGGCAATTATGACAGTGAAATAAATCCAATCAATGAAGTCTCAGAACCTAATTTAATTGTTCATAAAGGTAGTGAAGCTGATGAGGAGATTGGTTCAACTTCGTCACCTTTGTCTGAAGACTATGGGGGTGAAGATAATTTCGACACAATTATTTCAACACCTTTTGATGATAACGAAAGTGTTGATAACACTCCAACTTCGTCTCATTGGTCTATTGGTCATAATATTGGAGTCATTTCCCACAACGAAACTTCTTCACCTGGTTCTTCAGTTGATAATGACCATGAAGCTGAAGAGGAAATAAATTTAGTTGAATCTTCATCCCCTGGTAGCTTTATTAGTAAAGGTAATTTAACCAACGAATCCTCTGAACCTGATTTGCTTGATGATAATAGTAGTAAAATTGAGGAAGGGATTAATTTAGTGCCACCTACTTTGTACCAAGACAGTGTTAACGAAGATCAATCTGAAAGCACTGCTTCTATAATTGGTTCTCCAGAGGATAATTTTAATGAAGCTGAAGAGGAAAATAATTCAGTTACATCTCCTGGTACTTATGGCAATAAAGCTAATTTGACCAATGAACTTTCTGAACCTGCTTTATTTTATAATAATAATAGTAATATTGAGGAAGAGATTAATACAATTCCACTTACATTATCCCAAGACCATGAAGTTGAAGATAATTTTGACAGCTCTGCCTCTACTCCTGGTGGGCATAGCGAAAACGAGAATGAATATGAAGCAGATTTTACTCCATCTGATTTTAACGTAAATAATGTTAGTGAAAATACCACGGCAGCTGACGAAGAAGATGTAGCATCAACGCCTCCAAATAGTCATGACAATTCAATCAATGAAGTCTTGCAACCTGATATATTAGATGTAAATATTGATGAGACTGCAGACAAGGTCATTACATCCACTTCGTCAATGGAAGGAGATCATAACAGTGAAGTTAATCCATATAATGAAGCCTCTACAACTGGTTTGTCTTACAATAACACCACTGTCATTGAAGGTCATAATGCTTCATCTTTATCATCAAATCAAACCGCACCCACTAGTACTGGCGAAGATCATCAAAATGAGTACGTGGATTTTGAATCTTCTACTTTCAGTTTTTGGGATAACTATACAAATAAAGTAGAGTCAAACAATAAAACTACTCCTAATTTTCACGATGAACATCATAAGGAGTTATACGAAACCACCTCTATAATTAATTATGTTAGTGAACTTAATTATGAGACTGTTGCCTCTACTACGGAACTTGCAAATTCAACTCAATCCAACTTATCGGAACTAACTCATTTCACGACTTCTGAGCCACCAGGCGCCCTTAATTCTTTGGAAATTAACGAACATAAAAGTAAACCTGATCCTGATAAAAATACGAACATTAATTCAACGGAATCCTATGTAAATATTGCTCACAAAATTGATTTTTCATCGGAAGAAATTCAAAATATGACTGATTCACCAAATATTACTTCATCACTTACTAATAAAACTACTGCAAGTTCTACAATGGAACCTCAAGTGGTTCATATTGATTCTAAAGCATCTGAAAATACTTTAGGAAAGCCATATAATGAACTTTCGTCGAATTTAATTACTACTACTCTTAAAACAATTAATAACATTCATCATCTTTCAGCTGAAGATATTGATGAAGGATTTGTTCCTTATTTATCTCCAGTTAGTCGTCATTACTCTTATAATGCGCCTTTACCAAAACCAGTGGCTGGGGATTTTAAAAACTCAGATTGCGTGAAAGTACCACAGTTTATTTATAATTCTAGAAGATGACGATTAACATGATTTTTAATGAAAATTACTACCTCAATTTTTCTATGGACAATATGGTTACCGAATAAAAAATAATTTTCGGAGTTAAATTGAATTAGCAAACTCCAGTCTCTACTCTTTTTGCTAATGTTGACTGCATGATAGATGGCGACAATGTGTGGCGATCTATCATTATGTTATGATTTTTTTATAACATAAAGTTATAATCGCCAGTAGTCAGGATAGCAGATTTCTAGACGGTTTAGGGGTTTATCCAGCAAACTGGAGGCCTGAAAAAAAACCTTGTCGGTTTAGTTCTAGTTCTTCAGAACATCAAGTTCCGTTGGGTTAAAAGAGAGAGTGGGCGAACTAAGAATGACATTAATTTTCATTTATTTCATTTAGAGAATACGAACTATTGGACTCTGGTAGGGTTTTAAGCTGACTATTATTTAACCTCATCTTTTAGATATTTCTTCTAATGGCTCACCAAGTTGGTTTCACCATGTCCATTGGTTTCACCATTATATGCCAATTGAAATAATAACCTTCCATGGACGAGTTACTCTTCTCAGTTGCCTGCTAATGAGAGTAATTTTAATAGGCAGGAAATTTTTTCCTGCTTATTATAATAAGGTATAGAGGTATTTTACCTCTATACCATAGTGTAATAAATTATCAAATTTTTATGGGATTCTAACTTGTACACTTATCATTTAACAGTCACTGGTGGTTAGTGTACACCTGTCAAAATGACATGATTATTTAATTTTCGTATACTACAGTATGCCCAACCCGTCTATAATATAGTTACCGTCCTACAGTATGATATTGTGAATGCATAAGTCATATTTACTTTTAATAAGTAAAGCTTATAAAAAAAACCTTGAAGAATTTTATGTTTATGTATTGGTTAAGATAAAATGGTTATTCTTTTTATAAATAAATTAAATAAATCTGTTTTATATAGCAGTGGTTAAGGGCAGAGATTTTTATATGTAAAATGTTTTGAAATCTAAATGCAGTTTAATATTATGGAATGTAATAAGAGTTTCTTTAAGATTGTTCGGCTTAGCGAATGTTCTTAGATATATGATCAATGACATCTTAATTATAACCTAACATCTTTTATTTAGGTATATTTTAATATCTAAAATTTAATTCACTGTTACAAAATGTAAAAGGTGTTTATTAAAGAACGATAGTAGCCCGTAAAAGAAAAAAATAAATAATACACGCGTTGAGATTTTATCATAATGGAGGTGAGACTTTTCTCATGATATGAAGTTTATATTTGACATAAAATATTGTAGAATCAGCCAAATTAGGCTTAAAATTACCATTTTAAATTGATCGTTAAAGTTGATTACACACTTAGAGCGCACTAGATAGTCTAGATAGACTTACTAGACCGCATAGGCGATTCTAGGTAAAAATCTTAAGGGGGCTCAACCCCTTACTATGTATATATATATATATATAATATATATATATATATATATATATATATATATATATATAATATAATATACTGTATTTGAATCTAATCTAATATTAGTTGTACACCAATATTACTTATCTTCCTATTTAAGTTTTAAGTAAAATTAATCTTAAAAAAGTAGCTTAGTTGATTGGCAACCTTTGGTTGCTAACTAAACTAATTAAAAATAGGACCAATAAAGTAATAAATGTTATTTGTTGATAAAGTATATTTTTATATGAGAAATAAATATATTTCATTTTATTATTTATTTTCCTGATAAATTTTTAAAAAAGTTAAATTTAATTTTAGTTTTAAAAGCTAAAAAAGTTATATGTTTTTCTTGGGGGGGGGGGGGGGCTTTAGCCCTCCCCCTTAGAATCGCCTATGACTGGACGAGAACCTGTCCAGAACTTGACTAAGACTCAAAGCCAAAGCTAAAACTTCCATAGCCATCGTGGATTTTTGAGATAAGTCCGAAGGCGATAACTCGAGTGCATAGATGTTTCGCACATACTTAGAAGTTTCCAGATCATAATAGTGTTAAGATCGAACTCATAACACAATAATTCAGCGGAAATATGCCTCTACACATTTTAGCTGAATTTTTGTCTTAAAATGTTGGCAGAATCATTCATTCAACCTGCATATCAAGTTCATATCTATCATATTTCATATGAGAAAGTCATCATCGTTTAGGAAAATACTGACCCTGTATTACATTTACTTTAAACTGTAATTTTTTTAATAATTTTAAATTATATTAATAAACATAAGTAATATAAATTAATAAAATAATACTAACCTTCCAGCAGGTTAATATATGTTGGAAGGTTATATCTCATTCCATCATTTTCATTATGGACATGGGATAAAACTTATTTGTATTTTATTGTAATAAATGTACCTGAAAAAAATTATTTATAATTAAATTTAAATGTATAAATGTAATAATTAAATTATTAATTTAAGTTATATCTTTTTTAATTTTTCCTTTAACTTAACGGAAAATAACCTATTTATAATAATAGAAAATGATAATGCAAGTATGTAATAATTGTCATTTATTATATATTTATAAAGTATTATACTAGACTTTTGTTAATATTGGATTGTTGTAGAGTGCTGAATATTTTGATGAGCAATTCCTTCTGTTTAACCTCTAAACTACTTTGTTTAATGCATTATACAACACCTATACAATACCCAACAACGTATACAATATCCAAAGCTTAATTGTGCTATTAGCGTGTTCAGAGGCGCAATAAAAATTGCATAGTATCTAGTGAGATATTTTTTAGACTGGTTTATACTACTCTAGTTTTTGAGCTAGAATATATAGCGATTACTATACTTTCTTGGTCATTAAGGGCTAATGTGCTAGTGAACATTAATAATTAATGACCATTCGTTGAAAAAGAGTCATCTTCAATTAACTGAAAGTCATCAAATTTAGTTTTTCTGGTAATGCCTTCTGTCAGCCGCTTATAAGCTAGCTGAAGAATAAAAACAACGTTTTTATTCTCAGAAAATGCATTTATAAGTATTTCTTTTATCTTAGTAAGTATTCATCATAAGTAGTATTCATACTTCCTTGGTGGAAAGGAAGGAAATATACTCTTAGAAAGTTAACTTTTAGAAATCAAGCATACTTGATAAAATAAACCCTACTAAATAAAAACTATGAATGAACAGCTAACTTCTATGAGAATGAACTTCTTCGAGCACATCTATTCTTGAAATGGTCGAATATATTTTAATTCGATGCTATATGAATTAAATTTCTTTATAAAACCAATAAACGATTCGTATAAATTTACAGAAGCCAATGTAATGATTCACTTAAGAAATTTCCAACACTGTTGAATTATTATTTTTAGATTGCCATCCATTTCAATTCTTAAAGATATGGCTTCGTTTGTACTTTATTTTTCTTATTCCTCCAACAACAAACAAATGTTATATGTGCGAATCACATATAACAAATGATCATTTGCGGCAAGTACTTTCATAATGAAACAGCTGCTTCTTTTGGTAGCACTTCGGGCTGCACGTCAAGAATATGTTTTTGAAACGGCGGTTAAAAGTTTCCATTTATATCATTAATAAATTTCGATAAAATCACCTTAATTTTTTTTAAATGGTATTAAAAATGCATAAAGGAACTTAAAATTTCATTTATTAAACTGAAACAGAACTATCTCAAAAAATATAGTTGATAAAAGATTATAGATGCAGGTATGCAGCGGAATGAAGCATATCGGTTTTATGCTTGATTTTGCTTCATGTTTTGCTATAGCGTAAGGATTCTCCATACTTCTGGAGTCTTATAGAACATTATTTGGAAAACTTTGTTCAGGTTTAAGCCCTCTATATTGCATTTCCTTGCAATTTCTTCGTTGCAATTATATTGCAATTTCTTTCTTTTACAGTTATTTGGGACATTCTATTAAGCAATATGGTATTCTTTGGATTTATTTGCTACATTGACCTTCATGACAATAACCAAGGAAACCGATAGTGTTCATTATAAGCATTTGTAATTTAAAACGATCCCTGAAGGTTCGGACTCTTATGTCTCTAAGTATAGTTTCTTATAGGTAAAATGAAACCAAATATTTCAATATTCGAAAAAGATCACTTTTTAAAACGTTTTGCTTGCTATAAAGATTTATTATTTGCAGAACTTGTTTAATCTTAGTATAACGAAAAGATGAAGCGCAGAATTCTGGAAAATTAAAATTCTAAAATTCTGAACTTCTCTTAATATTAATTATTTTAAAGTTTCCACCATAAATAAAGTGGCAAATATTTCGATTTCAAAAAGGATGGTACTATTTGTAAGAAAATGGAAACATATTGTGAAGAGTGACTTTTTCTCAGAATGGTATTAATGGTCGGTAATTTTTGTCTATAGCCAACTAACTCTAGCTAACCAGGCACCCTCTCTTGTTATTATAGTTGGGAGTCCTACATAAAATTATTTCAGACGGAAGTCATAGATGATTCTAAGCGAATTTTGAATGAAAATACAGCATACTTTGATTTCTAACTGAGAGTTTTAAATTCCATAAAATAATCGGTATACAGAAGTAGTTAAGATTGCAGCTTGGAATAAAAACCAATAAAACGGGGAAAATATAAATCTCAATACGTTGTTTTATTCTTGGTGAAAATATTCTGTCTAAATTGTCCGTGCAAGTAAAAGAACTTGTATAGCTTGGAGTTAGTAAAACAAAAACTCTTGCACGGAAGTACGCATATCGGGCGAAATTTCTTTGGAAATGCTTGTTTTACAATTCAGCTAGAAACATTTCTTAGTTATTTGAGTCACTCTTTGGGATATAAAACAGCTTCTCTCAATAATCTTATCTTACGAACTTTTTGATAATCATCAAAAAGTTCATGGTTTATGCATCGATGGTCATGCTTGCCTATGAAGGACCAATTTTTGGCTAATTTCCAGATCATGAACAAAGTTCCTTTTAAAAAAGTATTGCACCTGTAAAACCAGCATGCCTTAAAATTAATTTATTTATATGTTATTTGGATCACTCTTTGAAGGAGTGCTGCTTTTAATATTCTCATTAATTCACAGATGACCAAATACCAGTAAAAAAGCATGAATAAGTATGTCAAGTCTACGAAACTTTTGGACCATGAATATACATACAGTTGCTTAAAAAACTAAAATTAACTTTTAAAAATTTATAAAATAAAATGTATTATCAAATAAGAGGCCTTCGGCTCAAGGCCGCTCCGTAGCGTCGGCGCTAGGGGCCGCCTACGCGCTCCGTATGGACGCGGTCACATAATAGTTGTCCTATATCAGTTTGTCGTATTACCAGTTAATATATGTGGCATACTGCCACGATATAAGCGAATTTTCAACTGTATCAAAAAACGTGATTTGTTTACAATATGTTTTATTAGTCAATCAATAACATCGAAACTAATACTCATAACTAAAAGTAACTTCGTATTTTTGTTAACTACATGTATAGTTCTTTATCAGTGAGTGTCCCCTTAAAAAAACCATCCCCTCTACCGCCCTTTATGAACACTCATTTTTTCTTCGACAATCTCGCATGCTAGTACAATGGGCTCTTTAGAGCCCACAAAAGATGGTTCAAGCGTCTCATTGAGGTAGGATATACCCACTCTATGAATACATCTCTGCGTAGCCAATAGTTTAGTACAAGATGCTAGAACGAGCTCCTGCTTTGATTTGTGCGTAATCAGTTAATCAGTTAATTTTTGTATAGAATTAATAATTTGGTTTTAAAAAAAATGCGAGCCATTGGGGAATTTCTTTCATAGGAAGTCCGGTAAAAAAAATAAGTCATCTGTTTCAAATTAAGTAAACATTAAACCAATATTAATTAATTTTAATTCGTGAAAGTCTAAGGCTCGTATTCAAAGACATCTTCCTAACATTTTCCTATCATTCTCCTAACTTTTTCCTATCATTCTCCTAACTTTTTCCTAACATTTTCCTAACATTCTCCTTATGGTTCTTCTCGTTTCTTAAGGAGAATGTTAGGAAAATGTTAGGAAGATGTCTTTGAATACGGGCCTAAAACTCTTTTATTGCGAATTCTACCAAAGGAAATTCGCTTAAAGAGAAATTTATATCAAATATTCATAAGATATAGCGTTATAACAAACCTCCAAGCGGGGTTGCCTTCTCTCCTTTAATCGTACAATCTAATATTAATTAATGTATTGTTAACAACACACACTACAGTTGGTTCTTTTTTTAATTAAAAATAATACTTTTTAGGTATAGGTAGAAAAAATGTGATTTATTTATATGTATCTTTTTTAAAAAAGCTGTAACTGGGTTCCGAAAAAAAATTAGTATACATTTTTAAAAATGTTATATTATTTGTACTCTTTATAGGCTGTAGTTTTATTTAATTGAAGCTTTTACGCTTCGTTCAGTTGCCATCTAGATATTTTGATATAAATAAATCCCTGGCTCATTCAATTATTAATTTTTAATCGAATTAGCATGTCAGTAAAAAAAGTGAAAATAGAGGAACATAATATATTTGTAAAAAATACAATATGAGGCTGCTTATTTACAAGTTATAGTTACTTATTACATACTGATCAATCATATTCAAGACAACGATTAAAACAAATAATAAAATAAGGAATTTAGTAGAATTGCGTATAAATCACCATTATACTTGAGTAAAAAAATTAAGAATTATTAAAATAATTTTGTCAATAAAAAAAGGTAAAAAAAAGGTCAATAAAAAAACTGAATAAATAAAAACGATAAAGCCTTAAGTAGATAAATAAAATAAAAAATTAACTGTATATTTGATGATTTAGTCCAAGCGAATCTAAAATTATAGATTCAGCTACTCTTGCCAATTTCTTATTATCTATACCTATTTCGTTGAAAAAATCAGAGATAAACTTTGACAAAAGCTCTTTGACAAACAAAATTCTTTAGCTATGTCTTTCTAGGATTTTTTCGTAGTAATAATTAAGGCACTCGTAAATTTCCTTTTTTTAATGATGGGCTTTTATATCCTGAACTAAATCATTATTTTCATATCATATCTGTTGGTAGGTTCTATCACCAAAGCGTCTTTTAAAAGCAAAGAAAATGTCCGCATACCTGATGGAGCTATGCGAATCAATGCTATAAACTCACCATATTGCTTCCATCGAGTCAGAAATTTTATGCTTGACAATATGGTGGTGACGAGTTACAAAGCATATTATTTGGACAATTACCAAGCTCCTGTGCTGGTGTTACAGTATCTCTGCTCCATCGGCGGCTGGGGGGACCTAACTCTCCTGTAGACTGGACACTGAACACCACTTGTTAGTACACCACGAAGGAGGTCATAATTAATATTCAGCTTGATTGCATTTGTCCACTCGGATCCTGTATCTATTACAGATAAATTCATTAGATTTCGTGTTATCTTTAAAGTGTCAGATACCTATACCTTGCCATTTACAACATTCTTCAGAAGGTTTCTCTCGAAGTGACAGACGAATCTTTTTAGCAGAAAAAAAATATATCTTTTAGCAGTAAAATAATCTTAACATTATTTTATCAAGTCTTTATATTTCAAATTTATCACTTTTATCAAAAGTGATTTAAAAAATTTCAAACACTCTAATAAGGTATTTTTTGGTTCAAAATTAGTAAAAAACTTAAAAACGTTTTATAAGACTGCTTTCTATGAATTTATATTGAAATAATAAAAAATACATTTTTAAAGATTTACAGTTATTTGAAGATTTTAAAAGACAAATTTAAATTTAGTTGTTTTGACAGTCTCTTTTGATAGTCTCTAGGAATGAAGTTTTGTGCTTATTTGAATAGTTTTTACTTTTTCTTTTTATAACTTAGGGATATAAGAAAGTTTCAGGACCTGCTGGAGTTATCTGAACCTGCTATCAAATTATCTGTCTGTATGTGTGTGTTTGGTCTGTCATCATCATAGTTACTAGTGTGTTCATGGTGGAGAAATAAAATTTATTTCAAAAGTTATTCTTAAGATCTGGTTAAGCTCTGGTCGGTCTTAAGCTCTGGTTCTTAAGCTATTCGGAAAATAATTTTTCTATGACGTTATTACCTGTACAACAAAAATTTCAAAAATTATAAGATCCATTTGAAATTAGGTACGCATATGTCCTATAAGAAACCAACGAATGTGCTAAATTTCATCTCATTGTCAGCATTATTATAATGTATGAAAACGTAAAATAAGACCATGAAAAAGTTTTTTAATAAATCATAAAATATCCAAATCATTTATTTTTGAAATTCGGCACCAGTGCATTTCCTTTAAAAACGTATTAACAGTTTATTTTTATACGATTAGTATATCCTCAGTTGTTGTCGGATCACATTTGTTAAGCAGCATCGAGTGGTCCGTAGGTGGATGGGTAAGCGCTGAGATTTAATGATCTTTGCCTTCTAAGGACGAGCGACGCGAGTCAAAATATATTTTATATCCTGAGGGCGAATGAGTGAGTGAGGTGAGTTCGAAGTGGTTTGGATGAGCGTAGCGAATCCGATTAGCCGAGGAAAAGTATCGGGGTGCCCTGTGCCGGCTTTCTTAAATTCAAAGTTAGCTGATTTGTCTACAAAGGTACCATCTTTACTTTTAATAAAACATTCTCGTAGTTTAAAGAAACTGAATTAAGCAGACTTAGGCCCGTATTCAGAATGATCAAAAGTTTAAAAAAAAATCTCTCCTAGGTTCTTCCTAGGTTGTTCCTAGGTTGTTCCTAGCTTTTTCCTAGCTTCTTCCTAGCTTTATGTCCATTTTAGAACATTTTAACCGTCCTAGAGCTAGGAAGAGATCTCTCCTAGGTTTCTCCTAGCCTTTTCCTAACTTTGCACCTTAAATTCTAGGAAAAGGCTAGGAAAAAGCTAGGACAACCTAGGAAGATCCAAGGTAGGTAGAGAGGTACTTAAATCGTCCCTAGATTGTCTTTAGTCATTTTTTGTTCTATTTTAATAATTGTTTTGAGCTTAAAAATCCGTTTTGGGTAAACAAGAGGGTTCAGGGCGAAAAATTTTTTGGTTGTCACCCCCTTATAAATTTTGGGGGTGCTGACCAAAAAGTCAAATTTTTTTTTGCTCCAAACAACTTCTTTTGACCTGAAACGGATTTCGAGCTAATAAAAACAATTTTTTGGTCGCTCCCCCTTATACATTTGGGGGTGCTGCCCCCAAAAAGTCTAATTTTTTTAATAGCTCCAAACAACTTTTTGACCTGAAACGGATTTTGAGGCAATAAAAAAATTTTGGTCGGTTACCCCTTATAAATTTGGGGGGCCCCAAAAAAATCAAAAAATTTTTTTATTGCTCCAAACAAATTCTATTGACCTGAAACGGATTTTGAGCCATTAAAAATTTTTTTGGTTGGCTCCCCTTTTAAATTTTGGGGTGTTTGCCCCAAAAAAAAAAAAAAATTTGTTTTATTGCTCCAAACAACTTCTTTTGACCTGAAACGGATATTGCGCCAGTAAAAAATGTTTTTTTTGGACGGTCCCTTATAAATTTTGGGGGTACCACCCCCGGGAAAATTACAAAAAAATACCGGAATTTCATTTTATAGTATCAAATGTTCAGAATATGACGCAAAGGTTTGCTCCAATATAATCTAAAGTTACTGTAAAAAATCACATATTGGTAATATGATGACCATACATACCAGACGATTAACAACATAATATTGGGTATTCAAACTTCCAGTTGTCAACTTAGTGGGTTGTAACGAATTTTATCGCGATAGCTCCATACGAAGCTGAGTTAATCAAAGTGATGTATTGGTGAAATGCACCAGTGCAGGTGAAATGCACTACCCTGTATATCTTCTTCATGAGCACTATGTTAATCGTCGCGAAAGTGTAACGTCACAAAATACGTATTGGCTCATATCAAACAAAATGAAACAAAGGATCCTATTATTTATTTTTGTGATCCTAAAGTGACCAATAGCATTGCTTTATTATGTAAACAAAGAAACGTTCTGCAACAAAACGTAACTTCCGTGACGTATTTATATTTGATATGGTCGATTATATACCCGAAGCAAAGTTTTACATTCCATTTACATTTTTTAATTTTTTGTTAGCTATAACAAATGTTTTTCCCTAAGCAATAGGCTTATGAATACTATAAAAAAACACACAGTTCACGACGTAAAGAAAATCGTGATCTCTACGTTCACAACTTATGAACTCAGAGATGTTTAATGCTGATTTGATTAGAAAGATTAGCTAAGTAACAATCATAACCGGGATAGTAAGCATTGTTTACATTATGTTGGTAGAGAAACATTATACTTATTGATGTATCTCCCATTAAAATGTGGATTCAAAACTCTGCCTTAACGTGTAGTGTTGTATTTCTCATCTAGAATGAAGTAGAGCTGTTAACTGTTTTGAAAATCCCCGTTTTGAGCGACCGCCTTCTTGATTGCTAACCTTGCAATAAATGCTATCAAATATTATAAATGGAAAGTATCATAACTTGATGAAACCTTATAGAAAAATAAATAAATAATCTAGTGCTGAGTATATTTATTGAGTATATAATTATTACGGAAAGTTCTAAACTAAACTAAATAATTACGGGTAAATTGGCTAACTTAAAAGGTAAACAAGACTGAAAAGTATATTTTACATTTTGTTTGTTTTGTGTAGTTTTTAAACTGTTCACAATATCACCGCTTTTAAACGCCTAAAACGAACTAATTGCTACGTAAACTAATTTGACTTTACGTGATATGACTTTATAGATCAGTGTGAAAAATGGAAGTACCAACTGTAGGGTTATACAACCCTATAATGATGATTTATTTATGTCAAATATAATAATTCTTCTATAAACTTACAATTAAAAAATGTGGCACCCATACTCTACGAAGTTTAACCTGTTTTTATTATCACTAACTATGTTATTGTAAAACATTTAAAATAGTACATTGATGACATATAATGTTTCTTCATAAGTGAAAATAAAATGCAAATCATTCTCTAGTTTCAAACCTTCACTGGGTCAAGGTCACGCACTTTCACATTAGATATAGTTTAAAATATTCGGCAACTATAAATAAGTTTGTTGTCATTACAATTTACTTAGAATACTATACTAATATGAGGAGCACAGGACCGTAACACAATGTAATTCCACTGATAATACGAAAGCCGGTTGACTGTGCAACTAAGTAATGCCCCTGAACAACAAAACATTTTTTAAATATGTGTCATAAATATCTATAAATGAAAAAGATCGTAAAGAACAAATGTAAACTTAAAACACCTGCTGAGTATTTAATAAAACTGGTCTTAGATGGCAAACGGGCGGATACAAGAATCTACATTTAGTTAACGAGGACTACTTTTTATATATAATTTTAATAAATACGTTTAAACTACAATTTAAAATGCATAAAATATGTAATGCACCGATATTATTTAGTATTTATGAATAAATCATTATAATAGAAAATAATAATTCACACCGGAAGTATTGCCAACTTTTTTTTAGAAAATTGTATATTGTAAGGGTGGCAGCATTACTTAGTTGCACCAGTGAACGGCTTCGTGTTATCAGTAGTGCTCCTTCTATATATAGTATATTCTAAGCAAATTTAGTATTTTAAGGGAGTTTATTCGTGCCAGGTTTGTTTTACAAATCATTTGTTATTTTGTAGAATATCTCAATATTATTAGTTTTACAGTTCTCTACTAGGTAGCGCTAGTTCAAAAAATGTCTGTTTACGTAAAAATTGAGGTTCAAATATTGTAAAGATAATTAATAAATTAAGTTATAATTAACTCTAATGTAAGTTTTATTCCTATTTTTGTTATTAACGTTTAGCACGAATAAATTTACGTAAAATCATTCCTAGGGTTGATTTTTAAAAGCTAGGAGAAGGCTAGGAAGAAGCTAGGAAGAATAGAACAACTAGGAACAACCTAGAGAGATTTCAAAACTGATTCTGAATACCGCTAGGCCTAGGAGAAAGCTAGGAACAACCTAGAAGAAGGCTAGAACACCTAGGAAGATTTTTAAAATGATTCTGAATACGGGCCTAACTTATTATAACATTTGGTCAATTCTGCGCAATTATTAAGTTTTAACTTAATAATTATTTTTTTATGATCTTTATCTCCTACAGTAAAAATATACTCTCACTGGATAACATTTTTTTCGCCAGGTCGGAAATTATATTTTTTCTGGTCTTTGTAAAAACGAAAAAGGGAATTAACTGATTGGACAAAATAACTCACAAAGGGTATGTTGGATAACTGATAAAATACAGATAGAAGCAAGGTGGTAATATTGAAGATATTGTTAGCGGATAGTAAGGGTAAAAGACAGCAATAGCCAGTCATTGGCAGGAACGCCCGATAAGACTGGGGCCAACCAACTGGCCTGTGAAGTTAAAGATATCAACGGAAAGCCATTAGTCTTTACTTTTAATAGAGACCTTGCTGTTACAGTAAACCACCGGCTTTTTTAATTATTATTTTTATAAGTTTCTTCTGTGTGATGATAATAGTGTTAAATCAAATAGATATCCATCGAGCAAATGTAGCCAACATTATTTTTTTCTCTTAATATCTTTTCGATTTCAGTAGGTAACTATTGAGATAGGAATAAGTTATAGTTTTAACATTTTTTTGAAAATTTGAGATTAAGTGCAAATTGAAAATGTGGAACTAGTATAATGTAAGATCTACCAACACATGACTACATATGATTGTATGTAAAAATATGACAGATTATGTGCAAATATATATGTGTGCATGGAAACATTTTTGTAGTTAGAAATTTTTTATGTTTTTTATGTTTCTATAAAAATTTCTTAGGTAGTGCCAAGCATCCAGAGCTCCTATCTGTAGCCCCTTCGCAGCCTCACTGTTTTGTCCTATATCAGTTCATATGAGTGTCATAAAGTTCAAATACTAGCGTATTACTGGCCAAACGATAAAAAGGAGTTAATGTTGATAACTGAATTAGTCTTCGTCCATGTGTTTATCTTACTTAGCAGTATATGAGCATTTTAATTTAACTGGTCCAACTTCTCGAGCTTAAATAAACTTTCGAAGTTTCTACCAAGTCATTATTGTAGGCTAAAATCTAGTTTATACATGAGGCACTAGATCAAATGCTTTAGATAGATCAAACAAAATACATGCACAATGCACATACACACGTATTTTGTTGACTCATGACTTGCTTTTAATTAAGCTAGCTTCAATTAGTACGTTCACACACACTCTAGATCCGCGGATCGTATAGAATACGTATGCAGTACGGTCAACTAACTTCACGGTTCTTGCAGCGTATTTGTTTAGTCGATCGAGTGATAACTGATCCCGCCAAACATGGCGTCTTGTATAGTGAACTTCCACTTTTGGTTATAAGGAAGTTAAAACTAAAAAATATATTTATTTTAAAAATTTGGTTTGGGCAAAAAAATTTTTTTCTTTGGCAATTAAATAAAATTTAAAAAAGTTTCAATAAAAAAAAAATAATAATTTCAAAAGTTATTTTGATCAAAAACGTAATCTAGAGAGTGAAATAAAAGTTCGACTGAAGAAGGTTATCCGTTAAATAACGATCTAAAAGGTACACACCACAAAAAAGACAGCGTATGGGGGATTCCATTAGATTCCATCTACCTAAGTTCAGCGTATGCGATCGATCCCCTCCAGCATGGTTCATTACAGACTTTAAATTAACGTATTGAAGAGATCGTACTCTTACGATTACGCGGATCTATAAAGTGTGCTGTGGAACGTACTAAATATTATAGTTTTAGAATTAGTAACACTAAATCTGTAGAGACAGGCAAAAATAAATCACAGTCGTATTTCAACGTCGTATTTATACGACGTTTACTCCCTTTCTTCAAAAACTAAAAAATCTTTATCAGTCTTGATAGCACTAAACGGCTGTGGCACAATGCGGACCATTGCCAAGCGAATTTCCTATGGAATGCTTGTCTCCGTGTATAACAATCCATTTCTTGCTTATGATTTTGGTTTATGCATTATAACTTGAGACTGCTAGTTACTCATTTTTTCTATATTTTTCAAAGGAAATGCGCATATTTATCCCATTGTTTTTACAAAACTATACCTCCAAAATTGGCAGTGCATACCATTATTTGCACTAGTTCAGGCATGGACTGGACTATCGGTCAACCAGGTAAATGCCCGCTGCGCCCTCGGTCCTAATTTATTATTAAAGAGAAAGTGAGAGAGAGAGAAAAATATTAAAGGGAAAAGGAAAAATGCAAGAGTAAATAAGGAATCATTTTTTTTGGATTACATTCATATTTAAAGACCTTGCATCCTCACCGATAAGAGAAGTACGGCCTTAATCTTGATGTATTCAAGCCTTTGCCTCCCTAACTGTTGTAAGAAGTGCCCTCTCAATATAGATGTAGTTAAGACTATGCGCCTTTACTGTTGAGTGAAGTACGCCTTTGATCTTGATGAATTTAAGACATTGCGCCCTCGTTCTTATTATATTTAAGATCTTGCGCCCTTACTGTTATGGCAAGTACGCACGCAAACTTGATATATTTAATACCTCACTCACTCCCTCACTGGTTAAAAAAATTCACCCTTAAACTTGATGTATCCAAGCGCTCCCCGCTCACTGTCGTAAAAAATGCGCCCTCGATCTAGATGTAATCAATGCCTTGAGGCCTAACACTTTGCAATGTTGTAAGAAGTGCGTCCTCGATGTTAATGTATTTAATATTCTAGCCCTTGCAGTTTCACAGTTGTAATATGTATGCTCTACATCCTGTTCTATTTTTGACCTGCGTCCTCAATTGCGAACAAAATAAGCCTTTATAAGTCTAGTTAGTTTGTATGGCATACGCTTGCCTTAATGTGAGTAATATAATGCAGAAAACGAAAATGCTTGGGCTTGCAACGCTAGTCGTAGAGAGATTAATAGTTATAATAGACATATTGTATAGATTACTATAATTGTTATTGCTCGGGTTTGCAACGCTTACCCCATGAGATTTATGGTATGTAAAATCTAAGCTTGGATTCGCTATGCTTGACTTAATGGGAATAATAGTCAGAAATAAATAAATACCGAGGCTCGGCCTAAAAGATTAGTAGTAAGAAAATGTAAATCTGGGGCTCGCTTCGCTCGCTCTTGAGAGATTAATATTAAGGAGAATTTTAATTCCGGGCATCGCTAAGCTCGCCCTAAAAAGGTTAATAGTGAGGAAATTTACGCTATATAGAGATTTATAGTGAGGAAATAAGAATGCTGGAACATGCTTTGCTCGCCCTAAGGATATTAATGGTGTGAAATGTGAATATTAGGGCTCGCCCAAAATAAATTAATAGTAAGAATTAAGTATATACCGGTGCTCGCTGAGCTTACCTAAAATGTGTATACCTGCGCTCCCTACGCTAGCTGTAACAAGAATAATAGTGACAAAATATAAATACCGAAGCTTGCTACGCTCGCCCTTAAGAGATCAATCGTGGCAAAAATGTAAATACCAGAGCTTGCTAGGCTCGCCCTTAAGAGATTAATAGTGATGAAATGCAAATACTGGGGCTCGCTGCGCTGGTCCTGAAGAAATTAATAGAGAGGAAAATGTATGTACTTGGGCTTGCTTCGCTCGGCATAACGAGATTTATAATATGAAAAATTTATTTATAATATGGGCCATGAAGCTTCCCAACATAAATTTAGAGTATTCTTACTAAGAATACAAGGTTTTTTGTCTCATTTTTAGGCGGTTCCTGCAGAGATCATAATTTATAATTGCAAGGGATTAAAAATGAATTCATTTTTATGAATACACGTACATTGTATTTAGCTTTATTGATGGGGGGGGGGGGTGTAATGCGTCTACCGCTTTTGAAGATGCCAGCGCCCTCGAACCATACCCAGTATGGGACTGACTAACTATCGATGATTTAGGTGGAATTCTGTTTTCGGATTTTTAGTACAAACACAATACTTTTCCTATGTATCAACGGTATAAAAGTAACAAAATGAAGAAGTAATAATAAATAGATATACCTTGACAGCTGAGATAATTACTGAGACAACATATCCCTAAAATGTTTGGAGTCTTATGATTTTCAATCTATTTCACCAGCTTTTTAAAATATTATTGTTGATGAACAGCATGGATTCTCTACTGGGAAATCTTTCCTTATAAGTCTCATTTAATATGTTGAAACTGAGTATTTAGAATTATCAAATCAAATAGATGCTGTATAAACAGATTTTGAAAAAGCATTTGACAAAGTCAATTCCTCTTCTTATTAAAAAACTAAAAGAAATAGGTATTCATGGGAAGCTCTTAGATTGGCTAGCTTCTTACCTTACAAAAAGACTTCAAATTGTTAAATTTTTATTTAACTTTTTATCAGACCCTATCAAAGTTACATCTGGAGTACCTCAGGGAGGAAATTTGTTCACACTTTTGTTTAAAATATTTATTAATGATATACCATTGCTTTTCATTTCTGTATCGCTTACTTATTTGCAGATGACATGAAAATTTTAAAAATTATTAAATCTATTCTAAAAAATCACCTCTTATGTTTAATTATAAAATAAATAATGTCATTCTGGAAAGAGTGGAAGTTATTAAGGATTTAGGTGTTATGGTCGATGCCAGTCTCTCATTTAGATATCATATAGAACACATAAAAAATAAAGCGTTTAAAATTCTAGGATTTATTATTAGAACTTGTCAGAAATTCTGTCATGTTACAGCCATAAAAACTTTATACTATGCATATGTAAGATCTGTGTTGGGGTTTGCGAGCCTGTTTGGTCCCCTTTATATAATATCCACTCTTATAACATAGAAAGAGTCCAAAATAAATTTTTAAGGTTTTTATGCTGGAGATTTAATGTAGAGAGAGAAGAACAACAATATTCTGAAGTCCAAACTTTCTTTGATATTCTTCCTCTTGATACAAGACAAAAGTACTAAGATGTTATGTTCTTATATGATATTTATTAACAATTAACAATAAAAATTAATAGTCCCAATATTCTTTTTCTAAAGTTAATTAATAGGTCCCTCTCATAACACTAGAAATCATAACACCTTTGAAACTGAATTTCACAGAACAAATTATGGGAAACAGGCTCCAATAAACAGAATACTTAATATAGCAAACAGTGTTGATAATGACTTCTTTTCCACGTCCAGAAATAAGTTCAAAAAATTTGATCAATATTTTCTAGTTAGGTCATTCTTTTATTTTTATTTACTTTCTACCTTGAATATACAAAATAATATATATAATATTTTACTACTCTATGATTAGCATTTCTTTGGCTAATTTTGATTTAATTCTAATTTTATTATTCAATCTACTTTCTTACTTTTTACTTTTCTTGATTACTTTAATATTAACTCTATTCAATCTTATTTTAGTAGTATATATTCCTCTATGGAATACTTATTTAAAATTCAAATTATATTTATAAGTTGTAACATAAAAAATTTAATAATGACATACTTGGTCTCTTTAATTTTTTTTAATATATGTTTTTTTTTCTTCTTTCTTTTTTTTAATAATAATTGTTAATTTTCTTTAATGTCTATTTTGTTGTAATCCTTTAGGATTGTTTATATGATTTAAATAAATAAATTTCATTTAATCTCTTAGAAAATAACAATAAAACAAAAATATACATTTTATTCTTAGTTTTAAATTAATATGATAAATAAAGCAATATACACTACATTAATAAATAAGCCAAATTATTAAAATGTTGAATGAATATTAATTGAATTATTTAAATATTGTATTTATACATCATATTTATTTATATATTATATTAGTATATTTATATAATAACATACTGGTTACTTAAATATTTCTTTCTTTACTTAATTTTTGTAATCTTTTCTTTTTAATAAATTGTTAATTTTCTTTAATATTTTTGTTGTAATCCTGAAGGATTATTTGTATAATTTAAATAAATAAATTGTGTTTACACTAAAAATCCAGAAACAGAATTCCACAATTTGTACCATTGTAAGTATAGTAAAGAGGTATTAGGATAAATCATAAATTAGTCAAAAATGTTTAAATTATTTGTAGCAAATCGAATACAGTGTGTAAAAGATTGTTCTGAGGTAAATATATGGCATTGTTAGGTCGAAATCAAATCCTGCCGACAAAGCCTCAAAAGGCTTGACGGAAGTGGCATTAACCAATTATAGATGGCTAGAACAGCTGGAATTCATATGACAAACGAACTTGCCATTAGAAAATGATAAATTTGAAATATACTTTAATGATCTGGAAGTAAAAATTGAGGTTATTTCAAAAATAAACAAGGCGAGCGAAAATTCAATAAAATCGTTTCAATATTTCCCACCTAGAAATATTTGCACAGTTGGATGTAATCTGGTATGTAAGAGTGCTTGAAACTCGGGCACAGGATAAGATAAATACTAGAACTTTTTATTTAAGTACAAGAGGAGGTTTTGCAAAATATGAATAGATGACACAATATAATTGGATGACATCTAGGAAATGTAACAAGCAAAATGCAATGCTACATATAGGCATGTAGCATTGCATTTCAGGCTCTGTCGGCGCCCTTATAAGTTAGACGTAACGAAACAGTGTGGGGTATGACAATATGTCAAGCTATCAATGATGAAGAATGATGAAACAGTTCCCAAATGTAGCATTGCGTTTTGCTTGTAACATTTCCTAGGTGTCTCTCGCACAATTAAACAGTGGGAAGTCATTTATTAGAACAAATTAACTTATTTTTAAATCCAAGTTACTCAAAAGGGTACTCTGCTTTTGTTAAAGTTAAATCCTATTTTAAACAAAAAACAGGATGGTAATAGTAGGGTGTAAAAGTAAAGCAAGCACCATTTTGCGATGCTGAAGTAAACCCAGTATATTGCTACATCCCAGTATATTGCTACATCACAATGTTAATCATAAGGGACTATCACATTAAAAAGTCTATCATCAAGGCAGAGGTATTATACTTGGAGAGATAATAATTAATGGTTATTGGATAATACATATTGATAATACTGAAGTAGCTGGATATATATATATATATAATATATATATATATATTATATTATATACTATATATATATATATATATATATATATATATATATATATATATATATTAATTATATATATATTAAGTCTCTTTGTATTCGTGGCTCAACTCTAGGTTAAGAGTGGCTCAGCTCCCAAGTTGTATCTATTATTTATCTTCATGTTTTTGTATTTAATTTAATATGACAGAATTTATCATTATTTCATTTTAAATTCCACATTTCGTTCTAGTTGAATTTGACAAAAATTAAGTTACCAAATTTCATAAATGGTTAAGAGTTAAGGTCAGCAATAAGGTATAATTTAATAGCTTGTAAATAAAATCAAATAAACTACTGCAGCCATAAAGATTTGTGTTCTCAATTTTTACCAGACTCCCCTGGCGCACAACAACAACAATCCTTTTCCTACAGACCTTAGGTATAAATGAGTAAAAGTAAAAATATCACACATTACTAAAATAAACAATCTATAATTTCTAAAATTATGGTAACAATATAACATATTTATCAGGCAATGTTTTATTACAATTTCATCACAGTTTTATTTGCGCTAATATTTTATGTCACTATTATTAGTTAAAACAATTTCACTGTTTCTTTAACTATATCAAACTACTTCTAACCACATTGCAACCATGTAAGAATTATGAAATACAATGTATTTTCTAAATAATTCACACACACACACACACACACACACATATATATATTATGATGTCCTAGAGGACATCTGGTGTTCAAGAAATTATGATATAGGTTTGATTTGCTTAATTTAACATCAACAATTATATCCCTCCACTTAACATTATTGATAGTACCTGAGGATATGACCAAGTGGCAACACTTATAAGGGAACTAGCCCAAGAAAATATTACAATGATTAATTAATTAGTGCAGTTTTTACTTTCTTTTTATGTTTCACGTTAAATAAATAAATAGTTCTTCCTGAGTTTAAGGTCTCAACTTAGATTTTTTAATATAATGTGTTTTAAAAACGATTTTAGGATGGATATTAAATTATAATTAATAAAGAGGCATAGTAAATCTATTCTTAGCATACTCGACAGTTAGGATACTATGAGGTTCACAGTTAGTGAAAGGGAAAAATGCACGTAGCTATTTATTAAGACCTATCAGTCCTTTAAGTACTATTTTAAAGATAATCAAACACCAATCCATCAAAACGTTAAACTTAAACAAATACAAGACTATTGACCAACCCATTTCAACAAGTTTTAAGTTATGAGGTCACTTTCACTACCTCATAACTTTAAACTTGTCAAATTAAATAAAAACAACCAATCATAACCACTGTCAGATTAAATAAAAACACAAATTTGAGGTTTAGCCTTAACATAAATTTGTAAATTAGGCCTTCTTCAGAAGTAATTTTATACACACAATTAGGTATTGTTAGATTACTTCAACCAGTTTTTATTTTATGTGTCATCTGATTCAGTTTGTAATAAAAACAACCTTTTAAAGAAGGCCTAATTTACAGCTAAAGCTCAAATTGGTGTTTTTATTTAATCTGACCACTACATCATAACTTTAAAATTTATTAACCTTAAAGTCATTCTGAGTAATGATGAAATGTCAGAAAAAAATTATGTTTTATTATAACGGGAAAAATATGAAGAAAGTAAAAAAATTCATATCAGAATCTGATTTACATAAAATTTTGTCGCCTGGTCCTCTGGTAGGTGTTCTTGCCAGGTTGTTTTCTCAGCCCCCATTAAGAAAATCCACGAAGCTAGATATGTGGTTTTATTTTTATTAGTACATTACTTTAAGAGGAAAGATATAATTGTTGAATACATAATTAAGGAAGCAAGTTATGTAATTTTGTAAATTAATTTTAACACACCTATGGATATAAACTTGATAAAACTGAAACAGGTGAATCTGATAATTTAATTTTAAATTCAAAAATGTGGTCTATAATTATTTATAGAATAAAGTATAAATTAATTTTTAAATAAAGTAAGACGATTATTAAGGTAAGAGAGACAAATTTTGTCAATTAGAAAGAGAGCGAGGAAAAAGTCTAAACTCGAACTAACAAAATACCAACTATACAAAAAGATTTGCAAATCTAATTTTGTTTCAATTTTTATTTACTTGTAAACAATAATACAAATACTCACACTTGAGTATCAAAAGTTAAAGATTGAGTCATAGAGCACACTCTACACCTAAAGGCCTATTTAATAAACAAGTATTATTAAACAGATAATGCCAGCAGTACATGTATAAAGAATTAAACTACCTAACTAGTGTTAACAGAAACTAATTGTAGCGAATTTACTCACAACTTAAAGAAATTTTTATGGGACATGATAACTTTCGAAAGCTTTTTTTGGATCTGGCAGAAAAATCAACCAATATTTCCCTACCTATCAACCCTATTTTTAATAAAATGCATATAACGTCATAAACCCATAATTACGTATACTAGCAAAGAGAGCTATCCGTATACTAGAGGGAGTTAAACAAATAGAAACTTGCAAACCTCTCTTGGTCAAATGGAGAATTATGACAGTCTATGGCTTATATTATGGAATGTTTAAAGCATGTTTGAGGAATTTGGGCTCTAAACAAAAACAAGGTGATCTCCATCGCTACGAGACTAGGAGAGGTTGTGACCTCAAACTACCATCAGTAAGACTTAATAAAACCTACAAAGGTCCTAGTTTCATGAAAATAAAAATATATAATCACCTACCAGATGGTATAAGAGCTCTAAAACCTCAAAAATGCTTAAACAAAGTCAAAGAAGTATTATTGCTTAATCCTATGTATGAACTAAATGATTATTTTAATTTGAACTTTAATAATTTGTAATTTTTTCTGTTTTTTTTCTCATTTGTAATGTAAAGTGAATTTTTTGACTAAGCCAAGAATTGCTTGTAAATTCGATGGTTGTAAAATTATATAAATAAAAAATACGTCATTAATTAATAATTACAGACACATTTAAAATTTAACAAAAGTTTGAAAGTTATTTGATCAGGTTGAAATTTAACACACATATATCAAGTTTAACGGATTTATTAGTTCCAATTTTATTGTTCAAAGTATACAACTTTATGGTAACAAATCATGTCACTAGACTAAAATACATTTGGAAATTTGCATATATCCTGGCTCAATGCCATTTACAAAACTACTGACACAACTAACTACTACAGGACAATGACAATGCCATTAATTAATATTATTTTATCATTTCAACAAACATAATTAATTTTACATAAACACAGTTTAAGAAAACTTTCTAAACAATAAATTACTTTTAATTTTGATAGTAGTTTTAAACTAGTAAAATATTGGGAAAAAACATTATTTTAATGCACATAATTAGCTAAAAATTACACATTTCAGTTTTAAAATCAAATAAATAAGATCAGAAGCCTGTTTTTGGAAATTATAATCCCAAAAATGTTGATAATTGAATTTCACCAGAAATCACAATGGTAAATAAATAAAGATAGAAAAACTTTTACAATGTTTAAGATACATTTTTAAAATCAGTTAGAGAACATATTTTATTACTGAAATAATTTGAACTTATTATTAACATACTATTATTTTTCAGGTCCATATTGTGAACACTAATATTATGAATACATTTATACCATTTACATTAAATGTAAATAAAATTAATCAACTAAAAAACAACCTTTTCCTAAAATAAATACAACAAAGTTAACTGAGAAACATATTTTTTAAATACAAATACATAAAAATGAATGAATAAATATCTATGCTATTGTTCTTCTATTGAAAAATAGACTACAAATAAATCTATATGGATAGACGACTGTATAAATATAAACTCATACAACCTTTAGGATTTTTTTAAAATCAAATCACTAAACTTTTTAATGAGAATACTTTATACACAATTTATATATTTTTTAAATTTAATCGTCATAATTTATTAGAGCTTTAAACCAAAAGAAAATTCCCAACTTTGATCCATGGAGCAAGCTAAAATTAATTAGCTTTAAAGTTGAGTTATTTTTTTTATTTGCTATTTACACAGAGATAGTTTTTTTATTTGAATTAACAAATGTAAGGCTGGCTCCTGGATCAGATTGAAAACAAAAGCAGAAGGTAAAGTTGAAAATGAGGATACTTGGAGATATATTGCATTATCTATTCTGGTTGACCGTCCATTGACAGGCAGAAAATACAAGAATAACAGCATACATTCCAGCAGCAATCCAGCAATTTACGGCCGTCTAAACAAAAGAAAACACATAAATAAAAAAACTGCAAAATATAAAAAAAACTGTAGGAGCAGCGGTTCTCAACTTTTAGATGGCACTCATCACCCCCTTTTAGATTTTAAATTTTTTTATCACCCCTCCCCCTCCTTTATCATTTGGGGAAGGCCCACATAAAGTTGTGAACTATTTCTTATATTTTTAGCTTAACTATTTAGTGATGTCAAGCTAATGATGAATTTCCGTAATAAAAGACAAAGATTTTACAATAATGAAAATTGAATATTTTTTCATGTCTATTAAGTAGGGTCCCTTTGCTTCTCCCTAATAACCAAAATTAATGATTAATGTTAAAAAAAATATTAAGGAAATCTCTTCGTTCTTCAGTATTGAATAATTATTTTTTATTAGTGGTTCCCGTTTGCAGCTTAATTGTAAGCAGTTTCCCATCAAATAACTGATATTTGGAAGCCCTGACTGACAATATACTTGGTTGCACCTTCCAAACAAACTCCAAAACTATATGAAGGTTTTGACTAAAAGTTAATCATGTTACTTTGTTTTTATGACTAAGCAAGATTTTATTCATTTTAGTAAAATTGTATTTTCTATTATTTTTTTTCGAAATAATTAAACTCTTGAACATCCATTTCCATGATAAAAGTCAGTTTATATGAAAATCACACTCTACTCAAAATTTATTGATTACAAAGAGTATACTTGGTTTTTCAGCCATTTACGGTTATTCAGTTTTTTTTTATTTAGCAGAAATATTTTAAAAGAAAAAATAGTGCCTTTCTCCAGCCTAAAATTATACACATTTTGCTCTTTTGTCCTCCCAGGTTGATAAAAAAAATATTAATCCTTTTGGACAATAGCCTATCACTACCGAATCCACACCACATTAGCATTTTTTTCAAAGTTGGCTAAAATAATTTTAGCACAATGTATGACCAAAATGTATCGATCAATAAGAATAAACAATTTTTTAAACAAAGAAATTACATTTTTTAATTTGTTTATTTTTTAGTTAAAATTATAAAAAAATGTGTAAAAACTGACAATAGGCTCACTAATAAATTGGTTTTATAAATTTTTAATTGCATGAACAGGCAAATTAAGATGGAGAGAGAGAATGGGGTTAAGATGGAGGTCAAAAGAGAACTTGAGTATAAATCTATGAGCAAATATAAAAATTTGGTTAAAAAATTCTACATCAGGGTTCCATAAACCAGGGTACATAATCTTGTACAAGTCATGCACGAATTCTAAGGCACTGGTTCCCAGCCTTTTTAATTTGTTGGCCAATGAAATATGATCAAAATGCACCTTAACGTGAAAATTTAAATTGAATGCTGCTTCTTACAATATTAAAGATAATGTAGGAATCTTAACACTTTCTTCAGTTCGTCTATTTCATCTATTAAACTTATTTATTCATCTATTAATTATTGAATTATTTAATTGTTAATAATCTAACAATAATATTTTAGTTTATTTATTTTAATTATTTAAAATAAATAATTAAAATTATATATTTTAAATAATTTTAAAATATTAAAATTATTTTTATTATTTATAATAGTATATTATACTATAAATTAAACTACTACTATTACACTAAACTACTGACTATTAAACTAGTAGTATATTATTTATTTATTAGTGATATTTATTTTTTTTTCTTCTTAGTATTAGTATTATTAATGTTATTATATTGACTGTTTGTTTATAACTAGTTTTAGCTTTCTATTCATTTTATATCATTAATTTTGTTTTCATTCTAAACTAACCAATAAAGAAATTAAAAGCCTTAAACCTAAAATCAGAGACAAAGAGCCTCCTGTTTTAAGGTTTTCTTCTTGGAGGCTCTTATTCCCAATAATATGACATATTGTAATCAAATCAATTTATTTTTTATGAATATTCTGTAAATTTTAATATTGCATGTAATATTGTATTGCATTATTTATTTATTTATTAAATAAATAAATAAATTAACTAAAATCTTCGAATTTGGTACAAAATTGAGTGAATTTATTTCAGATGCATTTAGGATACATGACAAATATTTGTCACAATTTCAAAATGGTAGTTAATACACCTTTCAAATGTCTCAAATATCACCATGCAAAAAATGTTTGAGGTATATGTTTAATATAAACAATAATAAATCCTAAATACATCAAATATCAAGGAGAGTAAAGTGAATCCTAAAATAAAACTATTTAATGTAATAAATTTAGGTTAGTGAAGCAAGCCCTTATCCTAAATACAGACATTGTTAAAGTAATAATTCAATCTCCTTTGCTACAAATCCTTGAGAGCAAAGCCAGCTCTGGTATTAAGAAAATAAATACACTTAAATTAACAACCAATATTAACAACATCATGACGAGCCAAGCAAGCCAAAGGATTACTGAATGTTATTTTTAGTATACTTAACTATATACAGGAAGATACATTTAAAATACAAGACCCTGATTATTCAGCTCCGTACGCGGATATATAGGTAAAATTAGGATCTACCCCTATAAAGTTGACCACTGCAAGTTTATATACAGCATTATTTTTTTGGTAATCGCCTGGCATGTATGGAAATCTGATTTCCAAAACGTGATTTTCTACGGAAACTTTAAAAAGCTTAATTGGATCCTTTCTGAAACTCTGTCATATCCTGGACAATTTGATACCAATATCAATGAATTCCGGTATTTTGTTTCCAAAACCTTCATTTTTCCCATACAATGTATTTGAAGTAATGCATTCAGGTGTAACAGTAAGCTAATTTTTAATTATAAATGGGTACTAGTCCTTATGTATGCCAAACAATAGCTTGGAAAAATTACCAGACTAGGATCATATTGGTATCAAATTGTTCATGATATGACAATATGCTCCAATTTAACTTGAAAAATACATACAAGTCACCGTTGAAAAATACATTTTGGTAATCAGATTAACATACATCCCAGACGATTAGCAAACAAATGATTGGGTATTTGAACTTCCAGTGGTCAACTTAGTGGGGATGGATACCAAATTTTATGGCAATAGCTCCAAACGAAGCTGAGATAATCAGGGTGATGTATTTGAAATATACCACCCTGTATAGGAGTGAAAAGCAAGCTTGACATTTACACAATTTATTCATATTATGTTATTTTATCAACTGATTAGTTAATTACAGTACTGTACTGGCACTTCTCTGGATTTTTAAGTAATTTATTCAATATTTTTCATTTTTAGTAATCCATGGGAACCCTGCAAAATAACCTTTGAGGGTTCCAAGGAAGTCATGATTCATCGGTTGGGAACCACTGCTCTATGAGCTTTCTGTCTGTTAAAAGGACATTCCCTAAATATATGTATATATAATACCTAACAGGGTGTTACATTATAAATAATTAACTTTCCAAGGATGTTTTGAAATGATTAGATCATCCCAAACATTACTGAGAGAGCATACAAAATAAGACTTACAGCTTTGAAAGCCTTGTCAGCATCATTATAAATCTGGTCAATAGAAACCTTGTTTTCTGTGGTAGCATCTAATATGTCCGGAGCAAAAGTTACACTATTAAAATAAATACACACTCCCATTATAGTCTGGAAAACAACAACAAACATGTAAGTAAAATAACAAAATATTAAAATATAATGATCAATTGAAAAAGCATCCACTTTTATATGACAACAATTAGATCAATCCTCCAAAAATTATAATCTAAGACTAAATTTTTTAAATAACCATGCAAATAAAAACAACAATTCTAAATGAAGAGCCAGGGAAAACTATGATATTCACCACCAACTAATTTTATAAAAAGATAGATTTCAAGTTTATGTATTCATGGAATATCATAAAATGGCCTATATTAAACATTATATTAAAAAATTGGGTACAGGGTACCTCAAAACTTTTCCTCATCTATCGGATTCGCCATGCTCATAACTCACTACATATTATATATATATATATATATATATATATATATATATATAATATATATATATATATATATATATATATATATATATATATATATATATAAACATAAAGGGATACACTTGTATTCAATTTCCACTTAATTAAATTATTTTGCGATTTTTTAATTCTTTTTAAAAACCGTATACATGTTATTTACTAAAAATTGAACTAATGCTAGTAATGAGATGAAACTTGACACATGTGGTCTTATATCCTACTGCATGCGTACTAAATTCCAAATCAAATTTTAGGGATTTCATGAATTTTGCAATTTTTGGTAAGTCATTATTATTGGCTATTTAATGACACCATAAAAAATTATTTCCTGAATAGCACAATTAGACTTAAAGAATGATTTTTGTCCCAAGTGTCAACTTCAAAGCATAAATACACACACATGCAGACAGACAAATTAGTAAAAACCACTCAAGAGGTCTTAAAAACATCTGACACAGATATTTCAGGTAAAATCCTGATTTTTAGTAGAAACAAAATACTTTTTCTGTATTTTTTCTGTAATGAGAAAAAATAAAAAGGGTTAATATTGGTTAAATTAATTTATCCAGATAGCATTACTAACTCATTTAATCAAAGAAATGGATTATCATTGTTTTCCTCCCGGCTCTTTAAATGTAATCAACCAAAAAAATGCAAAAACAACCAAATAAAATTATATCAACTTTATTTTCGGTCTAAAATAAATCTACAACATAAGTTAATACTTAATAATATTCTAGAAAAAGAGAAAATATATGTACTGTAAATAATAAGACTAAAAAGGTTAATACAAACAAGACAACAGTCCAATATACTTAAAATTCAACCACCAAGTTTTTAATAAGATATGTTGGTGGTTATCAGGGTAAAGAAGTTTTCTTGAAATGTAAAAAAACAACATCAAATATGTTTATGTTTTAATAAATCTCTTTACCCTGGTGACGATCGGATGGTTTCACTCCATAGTTGAAAACTGGTAGTTGAATCTCTACTATATTGGACAGCAGACTTAATTTTATTAATATTTTTTAATAAGTATTTTATAACCAGACTCAAAAATTAAAATAAAAACAACATTTCTGTAAAAATCCAAAAGAAAATTATGCATGCAATGATAATAAAAAATACGTAAAATAAAATAAAATATACATAAATGGAAGGGAATCAACATGCTCAATGGTATTACATATATTAGTAGTGTTACTATAACGTGCAATCATAAAAATGTTAGCTGTTCAATAATTTATTTTTTGAACCTTTATTTATTTTAATTCCACATTTGCTGGTTTCTTCAAGTGAGTGAAGGTGAGTATAAGTAATCTTCTTTTAAAGTTGACTGAAATATTGAAAAAAACACAAGAAAAATATAATTAAAATTTGTTGAACACTGCAAAAGAGTAGACATTTTACCAAATAAATCATGTTCAATTATTTTTAAATAAGCCAAAGGAGAGCTGCAATATCGTCAAAAATGGCAATCAAACATAAAACCGAAGACATAAAGTTAGGGGTTTCATGAATTATTGACTTTGAGAACCAAATAAATAATTTTAACACACGTTAGTGTTTCTATTTAATCAATATAAAGGCAAAACAGTAAATAAAAATAAAATTTTAAGTAATTTTTAAATTCTAACTTAAGGTTTAAAAAAATGGAATTTGTGAAGAATTTTGTAACTGAGCTAGAACACTTGTTAATTCCATAAAATGTTAATAAAACATTTCAATGCTTTCAAGACTTTCCAAAAGAGAGCTGCTTTATGTGCTTTCACTCGATCCTGCTCTGCTGCAATAATGTCGCTTACATCTTTTTGAAATGTAGGTTGCAGAGAAATTTTCGGTTATTCTTTAATAAATATCGATAAAAGTTAAGGGGCCAAAATATTGTTAAAAGTGTGTAATACAATAAACATTAAAACAACAAAACATCAATATAATAAAAACAAAATACAACAATAAATTTAAATAGATAAAGATCACTGATAAGTATACAGCGGTATGAAGCACATCGACCATATGCTCGATTTCGATTCCTTGAGCGTTAGGATTCCAGCCTTAACTCTAGAACCCTAGCGGCTCATTTTGGAAAGCGTCGTATGAAATGTTACTATATTAGATATCTATATTATGAGAGTAATAAGATATATTCCTGTACTATGTTCCTGTATTAGGAGGAACAAAAATATATTAACACAAAAATGTAGCAACCACTTTATTTTAATAAATATATTTAAATATGCTGCAAAGTGATTTCAGTCCACACAGAAACCAAAACTTGATTATGGCGTAAAGCCAAAAATGGTCCAGGGATATTCTTAATAAAATATATATCTTTACTCTAAATAAATTATATTGTTACCAGAATGCATCAATAAGAAAATAATTTACAAACAAATTAAAAATCAAAAAATAAATTCCTGTCATGAAAACATAAATCAAAACATGAATATCCTATGTTATAATATTGTGTAGCCACTTATGTTACATCTTCACACCAAGTAAATTCCTGCAATCTCAAGATTTTTAGTCCTGTGCAGAGGAGTAGTAAGTTATGGTGGGTAAAAATATTTATACGCACATATTCAACAGTAAGTATAGAAGGTAGCTGATTCTTCAATTGCTTTTTCACTTGTAGTAAATATAACCTCTATAGCTATTATTTCACTTAAATAAATCTAATTTTGACCCAATATCTTTGCAAAATATGCTAAGGTAGTTAATCTACTAAATTAATTAGCACATTATTCTAAATCCGTGGATCTTAATAAGCACACTTGTAATATACAGTTAAATATTCAGTAAGAACCATGCGGAGGGGATTCAGCCGGATACGCTATTACTAGGGAGTCTGGTACTGGAATCTAGATTTATCCCCCGATAGGCTGTATGTACCTTGAGAGGTGATTTTACTTAAAATATAACCTTCTCGATAATATCTTATTTCACATAAATATTACCGTTTTCCATCAAATAACTTTTCAAATATAATTTTTTAGTATAACTTTATTATTATGCAAAGAAAACAAAATTGAATTAAATATATTTTTTGTTTTAAACTTCCTTCTAATAATAAACTTCCTTATAACCTAAGTGAACCTTCACAATAAAAGATGCAATGTTTTGGCAGATTCAGTCATACAGTCATCTGACTTGATCGATTAAACAAATACGGTGTAAGAACTGGATCATATTAAATGCGTATGGAATAAGATCACCTATTAAATACGCTGTGTGTATGAAGTAAATACAGCCTAAGAACCTGAGCATATTGAATGTAATACAATTACTACGTACACACAGCGCATTTAAGAAGTGATCGTATAACATACGCATTCATACGTATGATACGGTTCTTGCACCGTATTGTTTAGTTGATTGAGTGAGATTACATGAAAACTGATCCCACCAAAATATCGCATCTTTTCGGTTCACTTTTTTTTTGTTTCACTTTTAGTTATAAGGAAGTTTAAAATATAAAATATATTTAATTAAATTGGGATTTCATTGCATAATAATAAAGTTACACTAAACAAAATAATATTCCAAAAGTTATTGGATGAAAAACGTTAACATTTAAGAGAAATAATGGTTCAACGATAAGGTTATCTCTTAAATACGATCGCCTCTGAAGGTATATACAGTGTACAGGTACATACAGTGTTTATATACAGTGTATGTAAACACTGTATGTGTATACATGTGGAACTAGGGAGATTTCATCTCCCTAGTACAACAGTAGCATATGGTTTTTACAGTGCATGTAACCGAATTTAGTTATCGTACTTAAAACAATCTGCGGATATAGAATACAGTGTGAACATATTATATCACCTGTTAAATGCGTTGTAAGACCATAGCAAACGATTTAACAAAATAGTGGACAAAGAATTTTAAAATGAACCCAGTCCCCTGGTACAAAGCTAGATGAAACCAAAAGCCTTAACCTGCTTCAAATTGTCATGAGACCAACTAACGGTTTTGTAATGGTGAAAAAGACAGTACCAAAGAAATTTTAACAAGTTTATTAGTGTAAAATGAATCGTGAAATTAATCTTGTAAATACGGGAGTAATTTAGACGAAAATTTACTGAAAATTCATATTTAACACTGGCCTGTACACAACATGTTCAAATCACCTTCAAAACATCACAGGATTTGAAATAGTTACAAAAATATAACTTACCAACTGAATAACACCCCATATACTGATTAATAACCAACACATGGAACATTTTGGTCCACAAATTTTCATCTTTAACTTTATAATTTATCACAAGTAATGACTAAGAATGATTAAAAAAATAAAAACAAGGTAAAACTTGCTTACACCTGAGATAAAAAATGGGATGGGCAACTTTTTGAAACCGCTTTGACCAGTTTGCTGATAGCGGCACGTGATAAGCGCTAAGTGGTATTTTAAATATTTTTTGCCAAAATTAATATGTCTTTTTACTTTACTTCAACCAAAGAGACTTTTTACAAACCTTAGTAGTATAAGCCTCTTTGACTTCGGCCCATAAATCTTGCTATTTATAATGTATCTAAAAATATCTCAAGTAGTCGTGTTACTCTTCTGATTATTTCGCATAAACCTGAGCAAGAACTGGATTGGTGTGAACAAAATCTAGCTTGTGGTCCTTCGTGCCAGATTTTTTTTTCAAACGCCTCCTTTCCCCTAGGTTGTAGATTTGAATGTAACCTTGTACCTTAAGTTGCCACAATAAACAATGTTATTTTATCAATACAACCCTTGTTGGATAGTCTTATTGCTTGACAGAATATTATTGGTATCAGTCTTTTGAACTATATTGAAAATCGAAAAATAAACCAAACGTGTTTACAAAATAACTAAGTTTAAAAACAGAGTTGCCTAAACCAGCAATACATTAGTGTACTGCATAATTACATACTTATGTCGGAATTAGGGGTAAAATTATACACAATTACGTAAAATTGTTTAATCAAGTTTACTTCCTCCGTTGTCGTGATTTTATATGCACTTAATTGAAGAATCTTATATGTAGGGTTGGTTATAAGAGATTTCACCAACTAACTTAGCAAATTTAACCAACACAGCAAATTTAGTGAATAAAAGTTTCATCTCAGGTGGTTCTCGCAGGGTGTAAATCCTTAAATGGGCTTGGATTATTTAATTAAATTAATTTACCTTAAAAGATTTTATGTATAGCCAACACACTATAATTTTAAAGACGGCCAGGAATTCCCTCATTAGCCAGAATTGCCCTTTCACGAGCTAGTGGGAGAGGTTCAATTGTGATAATAAGAAGCTATTGAAAAGAATACACATGACCAATTGGATTTTAAAACAATTGGTACACGTACATACTTCACAGCAGCATTGACGCAAAGATCTTATTGCGCTAATTGCAATAATATTCCTTAACATACCAACATTAAAATTTATTATTTATTACTGCAATGACATTAATTCTAGACTAAAAAGAGACTCAACTATGGATCCAGCAGGGAGACTAATGGTTCCAGGATAAAGACTAGATAAATGGCTCCCGGAGGGACACTAGACAAATGGCTCCAGGAGGGACACTAGACAGATGGCTCCCGGAGGGAGACTAGACAGATGGCCTCCGGAGGGGGACTAGACAGATGACTCCCGGAGGGGGGACTAGACAGATGGCTCCCGGAGGGGGACTAGACAGATGACTCCCGGAGGGGGGACTAGACAGATAGCTCCAGGAGGGACACTAGACAGATGGCTCCCGGAGGGACACTAGACAGATGGCTCCCGGAGGGGGGACTACCCACCAAATCCACCCAAATACACCCTATCGAAAACATACAAACAAACACAAACCCTATGGAAGACATATTTATAATGCACCTTACAAACGGCGGGAATTTTTCAGTGACGTCATTAAATATTTTTATACAACACAGATAATTAAAGAATTTATGCGATAGATTATAATCATAACTCTTTTTAAGTACTTTCTACCTAAATTAAGACAAAACGGCAGAAAAATAATGTATTTTACGTAAAATTATAATTATTATGAAGAATCTAAATAATGACGTCACCAATGTACAGTACCTCCCTCTTTGATATAAAGCAGTTAATAAATAATTATTATTGTAATTATATATAATTATTGTTAATAATTGTTATAAATGTTAAATTAATTAATTGTTAATATAATTGTTAGTTTGTTCCGACGGTTGTTAAGATGGTGGTGGGGGTAGCATACATATCACGAAGGCCCTGACGTCTCTAATCAGTTGACCTTTAGACTTCATGCAGACCGGATCATCAGACATAATGAAGTGAGTCTTTACTGTTATTATTTTATTTTATTTGTAAAGAATTGATTTTATATTGGGCAAGAATTATAAAATAGATCGCGAATTTATTATAAGTTGATTGAACGCTATAAATATTCGACGACCATAATTTTCTTAGAATCTTCAGCCATTTTGAATATTTATATTTTGTTTATTACCATTTTATTGTTCCTATTAATATATTTTCTATAACTAGTTATGCTACTCCTTGTTAAATGGATTACTATTTATATTACTGTTAGCTATATAACTATTTATACTATATGCAACTATACACTGTCTACTACAATGTACAATATATAATAACTAATAAAAATGAGTGGTGGCCTAGAGACAGTGTTCAGACTCCCACCCTTCACATGTTCCTACGATCATCCGCATTGCAATGCCACATATCCTACTTCATAGAGATATATTACTAGAGGGAGCATAGCCTATCTTAATACATTCAAAAGCCTGAATTATCATTTTGAGGCTCTGTGTAACTTATTGAAACATCCTTCAAGAGTTAGTTATGGTTATAATAATCAATTGGCTTCTCACACATTTTATGTGTTTTGGTTTATAATTTAAATGTTCTACTATATAAGTTACAGTAGTTTCGTTCTGTTTATTTGATTGTACTAATAGTTAAAGATGGTCAAGTTACTTATTCAAATTATTCAAAATTCAACTAATAGTAATATATCACTTCGACCATCGACCCCTTATTTATACATCACTTAAATAACTAGGTATCATTTGACACTACCGAGTTTTGTAGTACTCCTAGTACTATGACTAAACTCTCATTACTATTACTACTGTATAGTAATTACTTGAAATTCTATTTTATTCTAAAACCCCATTATAATAATTTTTTATTCCTAACATGTCTGTAACCAATAACTCCTATTGTTACTATAACCAATTACTCCAACTAGTTATACATTATCAGCATTAGTTCATTTCTTACAGCTTCATCACATATACTGCCTTGGTGGACAATTTTTTGTTGCCTTGGTTTGTTATGTTTTTAGTATTCTCCCAAAAAAGAGCTTTTCCTCATTCCGAATGCATTGATACCAAACTACTTTGCATGGAGATATATTACTAGAGAGGGCACAGACTATCTCAATACATTAAGAGGCCTGAAACATTATTTTGTAATCAATTGTTTTTGGCTTCCCGCACTTTGTGTTTCGAGTTGTATTTAAAATTATACTATATAAGTTACTGTAATTTTGTACTGTTTATTTGATTGTAGAAGGTAGTCAGATTACTTTTTTGATCTTTTGAAATTCAACCAATAGGGCCCCACTAGTAATAATATTTCCATGCTGTTATGTATGGAATAGTCCAAGACCTTTGTAAGGGTACTGCCTGCTACTTTGTTCAGACATGGGGTTTGACAGGGGGTTCAATCCCAGGCCAGTTGTCGTGTCAACGGGATTGAACACAGGGTTCGACCTGAAATAATTTTTCACGGTGATAAATACCGTGTGAAAAGTTGGATGGACCCAAGTTGACACAGTTGGGTCTCCAACTGTGTCAACATGGGATCGACCCTATATTATAGAGTAACACACGGCTAAAATTAGTTGACAGCATGGGATAGTAATGATGTTAGTCCTGGATGTTATACTACGCCCACCATTTTGTGACCAACCTCATTGGTTCCCATCACTATTCTCCATGCTGTCCACTATAAGTTGAGCATGGGGTTGAACTCCATACTGAGTGAACACAGGGTTGAACCCCTTGCCAAACCCTACGTAACCCTATGTGTGAACGAAGTATATATTTGTATTCTTTATATACCACAAGTCACTTATTTTTTCCCTATAATTTTCCTTATTTACCCTGCTATTTTCTTATAATGTAATATTGTACTGTTGCAGCTCCTGTGAATGTTACCAAGTGAGTAGAGTTCCTTCACAATATAACCTAGATAACCGAGCAAACAATAATCTTGTCAAAGGAAGAAGCAGAATGAAAGTTGCGCCCGCTACACAAATTCTAAGACCTACAATGGCCGGCTATATTTTGACTCAAGTCTAGTCAGGTAAAGAGATTTTTTTACTTCTTAGCTAAATGTTTAAATAATAATTTTTTTTAAATTAGCTCATTTTCTAATGCTTTATTGGCACTCTGTAAATTATGAGCATTTATAGTACAACACACGGCTAAAATCAGTTGACAGTGCGGGAAAATAGTGTTGAGGAACCAATAAGGATGACCTGATTTGAAATTGAGGGCCTGGTTTAACCCCTCATTGGCTCCCTAGCATTATTTTCCCACGCTGTCAACTGATTATATCCGTGTGTCGTATTAAAACCCTAGATCACTCATCTACGTCAATTTTAACCCGTTATTGTGTAATAAATAAATTTGAAAATGTTTTTGAAAATTAGAGGTATCAACCATACCAATAATTTGTTACCCTCCCTCCATATTCCAGGTAATCTTTACCCAGTAATATCAGTATTATGTTTCCCCTTATGATATCTGAAGACTAATGTATAATAATATAATACTGTACACTGTAGTGTATTGATATTGAATGAAACCATTTATTAAGAAAATAATAATTACATTTTAAATGAAATGTTATAAAATTAATTTTAGTAAATTTATAAATATATATATAAAATAGACATTTTTTATCTCAGTTAATAATTATGTATAATTTATTTGATTTTAATTCTTATTTATGTACACGCACATTTCTTATTTATTTCTTCACTTCCTTATATTTTCTTAAATCAACTTTATAGCTGTGGTTGTTATGAGTTCTATTATTTTATTGCTACTTATTTGTAACACTTATTGTTATTAGTATTGATATTAGTGGTTTTTAAAATAATAATAATATTTATTCATGATTATAAACACACGGTTAAAATCAGTTGACAGTGTGGAAAAACAGTTTTGATGAACCAATGAGGTTAGTCCTGGATAAAACCACGCCCACAAAATCATATCAGGCCAACCTCATTGGTTCCTCAAAACTATATTTTCACGCTGTCAACCGTTTTATAACCGTGTGCTATACTATAATTAATTTCATTTTTGATTAATTGTACCTTGTACAAACTCACTCTTTTATTGCATTTAATCGTTTAAATCATAGAGATATTATTACTAGAGGGGCCCTATTGATTGAATTTTGAAACATCGAAAAAGTAACCTAATCACCTTCGCTAAAAATATAATCAAATAATCAGTACAAAATTACAATAACTTATATAGAAGAACGTTAAAAATACAAATAAAAAATCAAACAATGTGCGGAAAGCCGAAAACAATTGATTTATAATAACTTAACTCACTCTTTAAGGGGTTTTATTGAGGGTACAAAAACCCTGAGAGCCCCAAAACGATGTTTCAGGCCTTTCAATGTATTGAGATAGGCTATGCCTCTAGTATATATCTCTATGGTTTAAATTAGTTGTAAAGGGTATTTAAATTAAATTGTAAGAAGCTGATTATCATTATTGTGTTTTTATTTTATTAATTGCTAATTAATTTTATTAATAAAATTAATTGCTATTATTATTAAGTTAACTATTTTATATATAATTAAACTAAGTTAATTATTTTATTAATTGCTTTTATTTTATTTGCTAAAATAATTAATAACTCTCTTCAATCGCCGTCTATTTTTAATTTTTTGTTTAAATTGTTTGTTGCGAGTATTTAAATAAACTGATAAAATTATCGTTTTCAACAATTGTTTTATTTAAATTTGATATTTATTGCTTTGAAGTTTTAATTTGTGGTCAATAATATTGTTGTGTTACCTTTTAGTTATTTAATAACCTTGTTTTTGGATTTATAATAAATATAACCTGGTTATTAGTGTATACCAGGTTAAAAAACTTACTGTGACTGTTGAAGTGATATTTTAAATTTACGTCCAACCATAACTGTTATTCTGCTCTATAGTACGACACACGGCTAAAATCAGTTGACAGAGTGGGATAATAATGTGAGGGAGCCAATGAGGAAAGTCCTAGATGTTAAACCACGCCCTCAATTTCAAATCAGACCAACCATATTGGTTCCTGAACACTATTCTCCCATGCTGTCAACTGATTTTAACCTTGTTTCGTACTATAATTCAACTGAGACAGCTAATCTCTTGGTAATCAACCATAGCATCCTCTAATACTTATGTTCTTGTTTCAGATTGTCTCAGAAGTATTATGAGAGAGGTTGTTAGTCAAAGAATAGTTTGTTAAGGATGACCTCAGAGACTTGATTGCTGTAATTTCCAGTTTCCTCGTCAGCCTGTGTTTGCAGTAGTTTGAGGAAAACAAATTTGTTTTGGAAACTCTGATAAAGGTGATTATTTGTTTGTAGTTTTATACTTTTAGAGCATTTCTTTAGTTTAGGGGACCCCTAAGACTTTTGCGTTAATTTACCTTTGTAAATAAACAAAGTTTTTTTTTTTTTTTTAATTGTGTTAATTAATATGTTGTATTTATAAATATAAAACAAAGAGGCCATCTAATCTAAAGAAGTGCCATTATTAGTATTAAGGTAAGGGGTTTTGTCCTTATGCACTGCCACTTCAAGTCTTTTGTACAATCCCTTTGTATACCTATCTAAATTATTTATGAAGATCTCAGTAAAATTCTATATTCTTGTGACTACCTCAAATACTGTGAAACATGAATCATTGCATCAAGTAGTCATTTTTAGGCTACCCTAGGGTCCTTGCTTTAGGACTGCATTTATTTTATTTTTTTTATTGGATAAACTGCAAAAGGCTTTTATATAATTTATTAAACAATATAGAAAATTGAAATTGATACCGAAAATATTTATGTCTCTACCCCCACTTTTTTTTATATTGATTTAATAAGGTGTTAAAGGAACTTATTTCAATAAGATGTATCTCCCTACTACCACGTTTCTTAATTTTTTTTGTGTTGAAAGAATCAATTTTAACAAGATTTATCTCCCTACTCCCACGTTTCTTAATTTTTTTTTGTGTTGAAAGAATCAATTTTAACAAGATTTATCCCCCTACTCCCACGTTTCTTAATTTTTTTTGTGTTGAAAGAATCAATTGTAACAAGATTTATCTCCCTACTCCCACGTTTCTTTTTATTGTGTTAAAAGAATCAATTTTATCAAGATTTATCTCTCTACTCCCACGTTTCTTATTTTTTTTCACAAAGTTGTCTGTGTGTAATGTGTGTAACACACACACAGTGTTATCATATTTATGCTATTTGTGTATTTATGCTAGAGAGTTAAAACTTTGTATGAAAATCAGTCTACCACTGTAGTTGTGCTATTCGGAAAATATTTTTATGACATCATTAACATGCAATAATGATAACATATTCATCTCATTATCAGCATTAATTCAATTTTTATCTAATGGCTTCATAATTTCTAAATTTTAAAAAATTGGAAAATAATACAATAGAATTGAAATTTGGTACAAGTGTATACCTTTACGTAATAAATAAGTACTCGTAAGTTTTGTTACCCGATTTTTTTAAATAGTTTTTAAAATGGATGGACGGAACACTTAACTTTGTTAGAGTCCATCCTTTTTACACAAATGGTTTTATTTTTAAAGTATATTTAGTTGTTTCATATATATTTTGTGTAAATAAACAATTTATTTATTTATTTATCTAGCTTTACATAGCACCCTCTAATAATTATGTTATTGTTTCAGATTGTTTAAGAAGTATAATGAGGGGATTTGTTGGTCTAAGAAAAGTTTGTTGAGGGTGACCCCCAGAGACTTGATTGCTGTAATTTCCAGTTTCCTCGTCAGCCTGTATTTGCAGTAGTTTGGGGAAAACAAATTTGTTTTGGAAACTCAATAAAGGTGATTATTTGTTTGTAGTTCAATATTATTAGGACATTTCATTAGCTTAGGTGACCTATAAGATTTTTGTGTTTATTTACCTTTGTAAATAAACAAAGTTTTTTGTTTTTTTTAACTGTGTTAATTATTATGTTGTAATTTATGAATATAAAACAAAGGGGCCATCTAATCTAACGAAATTCCATTATTAGTATTAAGTGAAGGGGTTTAGTCCTAAATCACTGCATCAAGTGGTAATTTTTAGGCCACCTAGGGTCCTTGCTTTCAGACTACATTTATTTTAATTAAATTAAGCACTGTAAAACTGTTGTTATTTTTTTTTTAAACAACATTAAAAATTAAAACTAATTCCAATAAGATTTATCTTTCTACCTCAACTTTTCTTTATGTTGATTCTATAGGATGTTAAAAGACTTATTGATATAGGATTTTTCGCCCTACCCCCACTTTTCTTAGTGTTAATTTAAAAGGGTTTATAAGAACTAATTCCATTAAGATTTATCTCCCTACCCTCATGTTTCTTAATTTGTATTTAATTGGGTGTTATAAGAACTAATTACAATAAGATTTATCTCCCTTCCCCGACATTTCTTAATTTTCAATTTAATTGGGGTTTAAAAGAACTAATTTCTATAAGATTTATCTTCCTACCCCCCAACGTTTCTTAAATTTTTCTTTCATAGGGGCATAATAGATCTAATTTAAATAAGATTTATCCCTCTACCCATTAAATTCTTAATTTTTTATTTTATAGGGTCATATTAGATCTACTTCGAATAAGATTTGCATCACTACCCTAACGTTTGTTAATTTTTTAAATAAGGTCTTAAAATAAATTAGCTATTTTTAGGGTAGAGAGATAAATCATATTTAAATTAGCTAAATATGATTTATCTCTCTACCCTCACGTTTCTTATTTTTTTTAGTGTTTTAAATGATCTAATTTAAATAATATTTATCTTTCTACCGACCCGCTTCTTATCTATTTTAGGGCTTAAAAGATCTTAAATTCGAATAAGATTATATCTCTACTCCTACGTTTCTTAATTTTTTTATTTTATAGGGGCACAATAGATCTAACACGAATAAGATTTAACTCCCTACTCCCACATTTCATAATTTGTATTTCATAGGGCTGTAATACATCTAATTAGAATATGATTTATGCCTTTACCCCCTCGTTTCTTAATTTTTTATTTAATAGGTCCTAATAGATCTAATCGAAAAAGATTTATGTTCCTACCCCTATATTTCTTATTTTTTTATTTAATAGGGTCCTAATAGATCTAATTCGAATAAGATTTATATTCCTACCCCTATATTTCTTATTTTATTTAATAGGGCATTAATAGATCTAATGGCAAATAAGATTTATATTCCTACATCACGTTCTTAATTTTTTAATTTCAAGGGTATAATAGATCTAATTTGAATATTTATATCCACCCTACGTTTCTTAATTTTTTATTTAATAGGATAAAAATCTAACTTGAATGAGATTTATCCTTCTACCCCCATGTTTATTAATTTTTTATCTTATAGGTTGTAAAAGAACTAATTTTAATAAGATTAATATCCCTACCCTTATGTTTGGTAATTTGTATTTTTAGGCCCCATAAATAACAAATTCTAATAAGATTTATTTCCCTTTTTAGTATTAGTCTCTTGCCTGTTTATAAACAGTTAACAAATTAATTTGTTTTAATAATTATGTTTATTTCATTTTTTTCAAGATTTATGTGTAACAGAATTTCCTGAAGGATTTCAGAACAACACTGTCATGTTTTGCCGAAGTTTTCAAGGATTCATCAAATGAAACTCCGAATAGGACTCACCATCAAGTCAAGAAACCAAGTACGACTCGTATGTTTTGTAAAATACTAGAATAGTCATATGAGCCAAAGAACTTCACCTATTTTTAGTAAAGATGCTCTGGAAGTTAAATTTCTTTATAATATTATGGAAAATTTGAATCCAAAATTCATTTTATGGTAACCCTCATAAATTAATAACATTAAAAAGAATTATTTGAGAGAAATAGTTTAATAAAAAGGTTTCTTTAGTTATTTAGTGACTCGGATGTTTGATCAATACTGACATACAATCATAAGGTTTTTTAGTGTTAATTCCCAGTAATCCTAACTTATTTTAGTTAAATTTTTTATTTTTTTTAAACATAGGTGCTTAAGTGAAGCGCCCAAACACATAAGTTATAGTCGTATGTTACTTATTTGATGTTTATAATTTCTCTAATAATACTTTACTCTATGGGCATGACTATTCTACTATTATTTATTTATTTTTAAAAAATGTATTTAAAGATTGTAAGAATCTCAACTCTTGTTATATTTGTAAATAAAATGTTTTATTCGGGTGTTTTCTTCCCCCTTTCTCCCTCATAAAGTTGTATTGTGATAACAAATAAACATTTGTATTGTATGAATACAAATTTTTGTTAATTAATTATTTGTTATTTAGTTTTAAGTTCAGTCTGGTAGGTCATATATTTTTTTAAAATCAATTTTATTTTCTTATAAGGGACTAGAGAAGTGAAATGGCTTGTAGAGTGTAGTGGTTTCTATCGACGACTGTTTGTAGTCGTCACTGAAGAGTGCATCAATGTCTTAACACCTATACATCAGGATAATAATGCTTGAGAGGTTATGATAAATGCTGCTCGCTTTAAAGCTAGATCAACTCCCTTTTACATTTTACTTTTGTTTAGCGGTTGGATATAAGCATCACTTTCTAAACACCAATGTATCAGGTTTTTATTTTTTTAAATTTTTTTTTGGGTGAGAAAAAGAAAATTCTGTTTTTAAACCCTGAGAGGTGAGAAATATGCTTCTATCTTACGATAGACCAATCCGCTTAACTTTAGTAGAAGGTTTTGGGGTTGGTGGTGCATCAATGTCTTAACCAATATATTATCAGGTTCTATACAGTGAGAATACGTAAGACTGAGAGGTGGGATAAATGCCACATAAATCAAATTCCTTTACTTTCTATATCTCTATTTTGAGCCTCCTTCACTTCATCAGACACCTTTTAACAGTAGAGCTTTAAATGAAACTATTTATATAAAAATAACTAAAAAAAATGAACTTGAGACTGGGTTTCAGGTAAATTCTTGTTGTCATTGTGACTCAATTTCATGTTAAGATGGAAAGTGTGCTCAATAGCATTTTTTTATGAGTAAAATCTCTGTATGACTAATCTTACTGTTGAAATATTGTAAAAATATTGTCTTTTTATATTATTATCCTTAGTGTATTGTAATGTAATGTTTGGGTGACTCTGCACCCACACGTTGCAAAGTCTGGATATATTAATGTGATCAGTGGTGTATCAAGGCTGGTCACACTCCAGTAAAGCATTCCGATGCCATTATCTTTATAAATGTCGGGGAAGATTTTTGAATCTTCTCCTCGGGAGTGGAATGTCTAGGGATTAGTTTAAACATCACTGTCTTATAACCAATATATATATCACTTCCAATGAGAATACGAATGACTAGCATAAAAGTTCCTGAGAGGTTGGACACATGCTACTTTGTGCTA
>JACMZG010001893.1:22502329-22644149 GCA_018340805.1 Microvelia longipes | reverse complement strand
TTATTTTTTTGGGCCTGGTTTTTTTTGGCCTTGTGTTTTAATTTTAGGCCTTGTGTTTTTCGTGTGTTTTAATTTTGGGCCTTGTGTTTTTCTTGTGTTTTTTTTGGCCTTGCGTTTTTTCTTGTGTTTTTTTTGCCTTGCGTTTTTCTTGTGTTTTAATTTTAGGCCTTGTGTTTTTCGTGTGTTTTAATTTTGGGCCTTGTGTTTTTCTTGTGGTTTTTTTGGCCTTGTGTTTTTCGTGTGTTTTAATTTTTGGGCCTTGTTTTTCTTGTGTTTTGATTTTTGGGCCTTGTGTTTTTCTTGTGTTTTATTTTTGGCCTTGTGTTTTAATTTTGGGCCTTGTGATTTTCTTGTGTTTTTTGGGCCTTGTGTTTAATTTTGGGCATTGTGTTTTAATTTTGGGGCCTTTGTGTTTTTATTTTGGGCCTTGTGTTTAATTTTGGGCCTTGTGTTTTAATTTTTGGGACTTGTGTTTTTCTTGTGTTTTATTTTTGGGCCATGTGTTTTAATTTAGGGCCTTGTGTTTTCTTGTGTTTAATATTGGGGCCTTGTGTTTATCTTGTGTTTTAATTTATGGCCTTGTGTTTTAATTTTGGGCCTTGTGTTTTTCTTGTGTTTTAATATTTGGGCCTTGTGTTTTTCTTGTGTTTTAATTTAGGGCCTTTTGTTTTAATTTTGGGCTTTGTGTTTTGCTTGTGTTTTATTTTTTGGCCTTGTGTTGTTCTTGTGTTTTATTTTTGGGCATTTTTTAATTGGGCTTGTTGTTTTCTTGTGTTTTATTTTAAGGCCTGTTGTTTTAATTTTTATTCTTGTGTTTTTCTTGTGTTTCAATTTTAGGCCTTGTGTTTTTCTTCTGTTTTAATTTTATTAAGTTTAAAATTAAAACACAAGGCCCAAAAATAAAACACAAGAAAAACACAAGGCCCAAATAAGGCTCAAAATTAAAACAAAAGGCCCAAAATTAAAACACAAGGTCCAAAATTAAAACACAAGGCCCAAAATTTAAACACAAGAAAAACACAAGGCCCAAAATTAAAATTTTTTGGCCTTGCGTTTTTCTTGTGTTTTAATTTTAGGCCTTGTGTTTTTCGTGTGTTTTAATTTTGGGCCTTGTGTTTTTCTTGTGGTTTTTTGGGCCTTGTGTTTTAATTTTTGGGCCTTGTGTTTTTCTTGTGTTTTATTTTTGGGCCTTGTGTTTTAATTATGGGCCTTGTGTTTTAATTTTTGGGCCTTGTGTTTTTCTTGTGTTTTAATATTTGGGCCTTGTGTTTTTCTTGTGTTTTAATTTATGGCCTTGTGTTTTAATTTTGGGCTTTGTGTTTTGCTTGTGTTTTATTTTGGGCATTTTTTTAATTTTGGCCCTTGTGTTTTTCTTGTGTTTTAATTATGGGCCTTGTGTTTTAATTTTTATTCTTGTGTTTTTCTTGTGTTTAAATTTTAGGCCTTGTGTTTTTCTTGTGTTTAAATTTTAGGCTTTGTGTTTTTCTTGTGTTTTAATTTTTGGGCCTTGTGTTTTTCTTGTGTTTTATTTTAAGGCCTGTTGTTTTAATTTTTATTCTTGTGTTTAAATTTTATGCCTTGTGTTTTTTTTGTGTTTTAATTTTAAGGCCTGTTGTTTTAATTTTTATTCTTGTGTTTAAATTTTATGCCTTGTGTTTTAATGTTATTAAGTTTAAAATTAAAACACAAGAACCAAAAAATAAATCACAAGAAAAACACAAGGCCCAAAATTCAAACACAAGAAAAACACACAAGGCCCAAAAATTAAAACACACGAAAAACACAAGGCCCAAAAAATAAATCACAAGAAAACACAAGGCCCAAAATTAAAACACAAGAAAAACACAAGGCCCAAAAATTAAACACACGAAAAACACAAGCCCAAAAAATAAATCACAAGAAAACACAAGGCCCAAAATTAAAACACAAGAAAAACACAAGGCCCAAAATTAAACACAAGAAAAACACAATGTCCGAAAATTAAAGAACAAGGCCCAAAATTAAAACACAAGAAAAACACCAGGCCCAAAATTAAAACACAAGGCCCAAAAATAAAACACAATGCCCAAAATTAAAACACAATGCCCAAAATTAAAACACAAAAAAAACACAAGGCCCAAAAATAAAACCCAAGGCCCAAAATTTAAACACAAGAAAAACACAAGGCCCAAAGTTAAAAAAAAAACAAGAAAAACACAAGATCCAAAATTAAAACACACGGCCCAAAAAATAAAACACAAGGCCCAAAATTAAAACACAAGGCCCAAAATTAAAACACATGGCCCAAAATTAAAAACACAAGGCCCAAAATTAAAAACACAAGAAAAACACAAGGCTCAAAATTAAAACACAAGAAAAAACACAAGGCCCAAAATTAAACACCAAGGCCCAAAATTTAAACATAAGAAAAACACAAGGCCCAAAATTAAAACACAAGAAAAACACAAGGCCCAAAATTAAAATACAAGAAAAACACAAGGCCTAAAAATTAAAACACAAGGCCAAAAATAAAACACAAGGCCCCAAATTAAAACACAAGGCCCAAAATTAAACACAAGGGCCAAAAATTAAAAACACAAGAAAACACAAGGCCCAAAATTAAAACACAAGGGCCCAAAAAAAACACAAGGCCCAAAAAATAAAACATAAGAAAACAGAAGGCCCCAAAAATTAAAACACAAGGCCCATAATTAAAAACAAGGCCCAAAAATAAAAACAAGGAAAAACACAAGGCCCAAAATTAAAACACAAGGCCCAAAAATTAAAACACAAGGCCCAAAAATGAAACACAAGGGAAACACAAGGCCCAAAATTAAAACACAAAGGCCCAAAATTTAAAACACAAAAAATTAAAACAAGGCCCAAAATTAAAAACACAAGGCCCAAAATTAAAACACAAGAAAAACACAAGGCCCAAATTAAAACACAAGAAAAACACAGAGCCTAAAATTAAAACACAAGAAAAACACAAGGCCCAAAATTAAAACACAAGGCCCAAAAATGAAACACAAGGCCCAAAAGTAAAACACAAGGCCCAAAATTAAAACACAAGGCTCAAAATTAAAACACAAGAAAAACACAAGGCCTAAAATTAAAACACAAGGCCCAAAATTAAAACAAGAAAAACACAAGGCCCAAATTAAAAACACAAGAAAAACCCAAAAAAAAAACACAAGAAAAACACAAGGCCCAAAATTAAAACACAAGAAAAACACAAGGCCCAAAATTAAAAACACAAGGCCCAAAATTAAAACACACAGAAAAACACAAGGCCCAAAATTAAACACAAGATAAACAAGAGCCTAAAGTAAAACACAAGAAAAACACAGAGCCTAAAATAAAACACAAGAAAAACACAAGCCCAAAATTAAAACACAAGAAAAACAGAGAATAAAACACAAGAAAAACACAAGGCCCAAAATTAAAACACAAGAAAAACACAGAGCCTAAAATTAAAACACAAGAAAAACACAAGGCCCAAAAAAACACAAGGCCCAAAATAAAAACACAAGGCCCAAAATAAAAACACAAGGCCCAAAATAAAACACAAGGCCAAAATAAAAACACAAGGCCCAAAATAAAAAACACAAGGCCAAAATAAAAACTTAAGGCCCAAAATAAAAACACAAGCCCAAAATAAAAACACAAGGCCCAAAATTAAAACACAAGAAAAACACAAGGCCCAAAACTAAAACACAAGGCCCAAAAATTAAAACACAAGGCCCAAAATTAAAACACGGCCCAAAAATGAAACACAAGGCCCAAAATTTAATCACAAGGCCCAAAATAAAAACACAAGGCCCAAAATAAAAACACAAGGCCCAAAATTAAAACACAAGGCCCAAAAATAAAAACACAAGAAAAACACAAAGCCCAAAATTAAAACACAAGAAAAACACAAGGCCCAAAATTAAAAACACAAGAAAAACACAAGGCCAAAATCAAAACATAAGAAAAACACAATGCCCAAAAATAAAACACAAGGCCTAAAATTAAAACACAAGAAAATTACAAGGCCCAAAAATAAAACACAAGGCCCAAAATTAAAACACAAGAAAAACACAAGGCCCAAAATTAAAACACAAGAAAAACACTAGGCCCAAGAATTAAAACACAAGGCCAAAAAATAAAACACAAGAAAAACACAAGGCCCCAAATTAAAACACAAGAAATAAAAACACAAGGCCCAAAATTAAAACACAAGGCCCAAAATTAAAACACAAGGCCCAAAATTAAAACACAAGAACACAAGCCCAAAATTAAAACACAAGGCCCAAAAAAAAACACAAGAAAAACCCAAGGCCCAAAATTAAGACACAAGGCCCAAAATTAAAACACAAGGCCATAAATTAAAACCCAAGGCCCAAAAATAAAACACAAGAAAAACACAAGGCTCATAATTAAAACACAAGGCCCAAAAATAAAAAACAAGAAAAACACAAGCCCAAAATTAAAACACAAGAAAAACACAAGGCCCAAAATTAAAATACAAGAAAAAAACAAGGCTAAAAAATTAAAACACAAGGCCCAAAATAAAACACAAGGCCCAAAAATTAAAACACAAGAAAAAACAAGGCCCAAAATTAAAACACAAGGCCTATAAAAAAAAACAAGAAAAACACAAGGCCCAAAATAAAACACAAGAAAAACACAAGGCCCAAAATTAAAACACAAGAAAAACACAAGGCCCAAAATTAAAATACATAAAAAACACAAGGCCCAAAAATTAAAACACAAGGCCAAAAAATAAAACACAAGAAAAACACAAGGCCTAAAATTAAAACACAAGAAAAACACAAGGCCCGAATTTAAAACACAAGGCCCAAAATTAGAACAAAAAACCACAAGAAAAACACAAGGCCCAAACTTTAAAACAAAAAAAACAAGGCCAAAAATTAAAACACAAGAAAAACACAAGGCTTAAAATTAAAACACAAGAAAAGACAAGGCTAAAATTAAAACACAAGGCCTAAAATTAAACCACAAGAAAAACACAAGGCCCAAAATTAAAACACAAGGCCATAAATTAAAACACAAGAAAAACAAAAGGCCCAAAATTAAAACACAAGGCTATAAATTAAAACACAAGAAAAACACAATTAAATGACTATCTGTAAAATATATTACATATATATAAATTCTAAATTTACAGCACTAATCTACCAAGATAGTCAATTTTAATCAAAAATTTTAATTTAATTAATATAAATGGTCCTTTCGTACTAAATTATATAAATTAAGGATAGAAACCGACTTGGCTCACACCGGTTTGAACTCTAATCATGTAAGAATTTAATGGTGGAGCAGACCAAGAAAATTGAAATTCTACACCCAAATCTAATCTTAATTCAACATTGGGGTTGCAAACTTTTTCATCGATATGAACTCTCCAAAAAACAATTACGCTGTTATCCCTTAGGTAAATTAATCTTATAATCAAAAATTTTGGATAAAAAACATCTAAAATAAAAATGAAAATATTCATTAATATATAATGAATTTTTTATATTCATTTAAATATTCATTATTTATTTTTTTCTTTTTCTTTTATATTAATGAAATAAATAAAAAAACTTAATTAACTGTTATTATCACCCCAACAAAACTTTTTATTGAAAAAGAATATATTTATAAACAAAACAAAAAATTCTTTAAAAAAAAGTAAAGGGTCTTCTCGTCCTATATAAAAATTTAAGCTTTTTTACTAAAAAATTAAGTTCAATTTAACCAAATAAAGAAAAACCAATAAAAGACGGCACTCTTCCAGATTAGGTGTCCCCTCAGGGGTCATCTAAACTAGCTTTGGTGTCATACGGTATATAGATAGTTTAGGTGTCACTTGTGTTTATTTTGATTTTGATTTATTACATTTTGATCATTAATTAATTATAAAATGGATATATTTTCCATTAATTTGCAATCATACGGGACAGATGGGAACCAGGGGGTTTATGGGTGGGGATAATACACTGGGAAAAGGATACATTTTCCTTTCATTTGCAATCTTTCGGGACTGATGGGAATCAGGGGGTTTATGGGTGGGGGATAATACACTGGGAAATGGATACATTTTCCTTTCATTAGCAATCTTTCGGGACTGATGGGAACCAGGGGGTTTATGGGTGGGGGATAATACACTGAAAAATGGATATATTAACCTTCAAAAAATCATTTTCCAGTCTAAGTGACCCCACAATGTTTCAATAGCTTAAAAGGTGTCACTTAATCTGGAAAAGAGGCTATAGGGATCCTTTTCCAGTTTAGGTGACCCCACAATGTTTCGATAGCTTAAAAGGTGTCACCTAATCTGGAAAAGAGGCTATAGGGATCCTTTTCCAGTTTAGGTGTCCCCTCAATGTTATAATAGATTGAAAGGTGTCATCTAATCTGGAAAAGAGGCTATAGGGATCCTTTTCCAGTTTAGGTGTCCCCTCAATGTTATAATAGATTGAAAGGTGTCATCTAATCTGGAAAAGAGGCTATAGGGATCCTTTTCCAGTTTAGGTGTTCCTCAATGTTATAATAGATTGAAAGGTGTCATCTAATCTGGAAAAGAGGCTATAGGGATCCTTTTCCAGTTTAGGTGCCCCTCAATGTTATAATAGATTGATAGGTGTCATCTAATCTGGAAAAGAGGCTATAGGGATCCTTTTAAAGTTTAGGTGACCCCACAATGTTTCGATAGCTTAAAAGGTGTCACCTAATCTGGAAAAGGCTATAGGGATCCTTTTCCAGTTTAGGTGTCCCCTCAATGTTATAATAGATTGAAAGGTGTCATCTAATCTGGAAAAGAGGCTATAGGGATCCTTTTCCAGTTTAGGTGTCCCCACAATGTTATAATAGATTGAAAAGTTTTACCTAATCTGGAAAAGAGGCTATAGGGATTCTTTTCCAGTTTAGGTGTTTCTCAATGTTATAATAGATTGAAAGGTGTCATCTAATCTGGAAAAGAGGTTATAGGGATCCTTTTCCAGTTTAGGTGTCCCCTCAATGTTATAATAGAGGTATCCCGTTCTCGATCATTTTATTTCTTTCTCTTTCATGTACTCTAATTTTAAGCGTTACAATGACTTTATGAAAGTTCTTTATTTATATTAATACATAAATATGTCAATACAGCTTTTTGACATTTCTATTTTACATGTCACTTCACTTTTCATTAATATTTTTCCAAAGTTTTTCTTTTTTTTTCTTATTTATTGAAATAGATTTATTAAAATGAATAAGTTAAAAGGAACCGCACTTTTTGAATACTCTCAATAAATCAGACGGGAACTTCAATCTATGATTACAAGGTAAGTGTTTCCTTCCCTTTTATTAATTATATACTAAATATAATTAGTTTATTTTAGTAGTTTTCCTAATATATTAAATCTGGAAATATTTGGATTATAATTTAGTTTGCCTATTTATAAATATTTGTATCACTGTGTTTTTGACATTTGTTAAAAATTGTTTAGTACTAAGATAAATGCTTTTTATGGACCTTTTTTCCTGCATCTTGAATATATCATAATAAACTAAATATATTCAAATAATTAGAATGTATTATAATAATTATAATACATTTTCATCTTAAAAGATATTACAATTTATGATATTATTTTATTATAAATTTTTGTTTTTGACTTTTCAGGTTAATGAACAGAGATTTCATCAAACCAGTAGCTAGGAGATGCTACCTGCTGATCCACGTCATTGAAAACTTTGGCGTCAATTTCCAAGAGGATCTCCTATTATATCCGGAATGAAGAGCTGGAAGCTGGTGAAATGGACTGAACTTGTTTGTATTAATTAATTAAAATGTATATTCCCTTGTTTTTATACATAAATATATTTAACCTCTAAATGGTGACTTATGGAACAGTTATATTCATCTACTTTGTAGAGTCTTTTCCCCTCCTATTAACCCCCTAGTTCCCATTGGTCGCATTTTTATTTTTTTGGCCTTTAAAATAGGGGACACCTAATCTGGAAAAGTACCTAAAAGACAAATGATTATGCTACCTTGGTACAGTTAAAATACCGGAGAGCCTTTTAATTCTTAAAATCAATGGGTAGGCCTGATCTTAAATAAAAAAACAAAAGACCATATTTTTGTTAAACAGGTGAAAATTAATTTTGCCGAATTATTATTTTTTTTTTTTTGAATTATAAAAATTGCTGATTTTGTCATTATTTATAAAAAACAAAAAATATTTATTAAATAAAAATAAAATAAACAAATAAATAAATAATTAATTTTATTTTTTTTTTTATTGAGGAATTGGAGGCACGGGGTTTTTAGTCAACCATAGCAGAGAAAAAAATATAATTACTTATAAATCTTATGGCCATCGGATATCAAAATTAATTTGGGCTTTAAAAAAAGAAGAAGGAGGAGGAAGAATAAAAATACTGCAAGCTTACGCTCCTACATCAAGTTCAGAAGAATCAGAAGTAGAGGAATTTTAAATAATATGCAAATGGCAATAAATGAACATAGATGTAAGTTTACCATTATAATGGGGGATATGAACGCTAAAGTAGGAAATTTGAGAGATTCTAGAGTAGTAGGAAGCTATGGATATGGAGAAAGAAACGAAAGAGGAAGAGACTGATCGAATTTGCGGAAGGTAATCAAATGTTTATTATAAATTCCTTTTTCAAAAAACAGACGGACAAAAAATGGACTTGGGTAAGTCCGGACGGGGTTACAAGGAATGAAATTGATTATTTTATAGCAAATAATAGGAAAATATTTATAGATGTGGAAACAGATCATACAATTGGAATTGGAAGTGATCATGTACCAGTGAAAGCGGTCCTTAATATAAATGTTAGGATTAAGAAGAAAAGAAATTATAAAAATAAGAATAAACAAAAACTTAAATTGGATCTAAATCAAGTAGATAAATTTGAAGAGATATTGAAAAAGAAATTAGAGGGACGTAATAATTATTACGTCCTTTAGCTCAAACTATTTCTTATGAAGTAAGAATATTAATAATTTTACTTTGTTTTATTCTTTCAGTTGGTTAGGATAGAAGGACTTGTGCGTATGTTTTGTTACTAATTTGTAATTTTGCTTTGCCAAAATATATATTATTTTGTATCATGGTGTTTGTATATGCTTTTTTGTATTTTAAATTCGGGACAGTCCTTTAAATTTGTTGTTTTATGTCCTTGTTTACAGTGAATACATTTTGGGGAAGTTATTTTAGGACATTGTTGTATTTCATTTTGTATTATTTATTCCATGAGTTGAAGGGTTTAACCCTAATGTTTCACTGCAACCATTTTTTCCTTAGCACCTTTGGAATCAAAGGTGCCTTTGCAATCATTTTCTCTAAGTCCAAAGCGAAGACAATTTTGACACTGTATTACACGGGAATGTACGGTTCAATTGGGCATCTCACAAAGTGTAAATAAGCGTAAGGTGGTAATGATTGGCCTCTAAAAGTTATAAATATTGATTGAGTGGGGATAAATTTTGGTGTATCAAAATGTAAATTTGATACATTTACATTTTTTGTAAATGTAAATTGTGTAAATTTTGGTGTTGTCAATCACTTTTCTTGTTATTCATTTAACGTTTATTAGTTTTATATTTGTGTTCTAAAAATTCATATTTTGTAAAATTTCTGTTTCTGTTAAGGATTGCTCAATTCCTCAAACAACCCCTTTTTTTGTAGATTATTGATTTAGGTATGAATGTGTTATAATTTTCATTCAGTATTTGGGAAGTTATGAGTTTGTTTGCATTTATTCTATTATTAGGTGTTATTTTTATTTTGTTCACAAAAATACTGGTTATTTGTGAAATTTCATTGTATTTAAATCCTAACGTTGCATGTAATAGTATACCTATCGTCATGTGATGGAGTCTTGATATTCCTTTATAATTAGTATTTTTGTATTGTATTATAACCTGGTATGGACCCATTTCATGTGTATCATATTGTTCTGGTGTATTGGTCATTGTAAGTTGATTGGTCTCCATTACATCGTTTAGTCCTCTGCTATTTTCTTGTATTTTTTATTATTTCTTTTTGTTTTTCTTGACTTCTTCTTTCTTGGTTGCTGTCTTCTAGAAGTTTTTAAATAGTTTTAGTTCGCATTTTACTAGATTTGGGGCGGTTTTCTTCTTTTTTTAATTTATTTTTTACGCTCTGTCACTGCTGTCAAGTGTATGAAAAATAGATTTCTCCCAGACCGGGATTCACACCTATTTTGGTTTTTTTTATATTCAAGGGTTAAACACGAGGATTGAACACAAAAAAAAACACAGAAATAAAACAAGAATAAACCGTAAGAATAAAACATAAGAATAAACCTTTTTTGTAGGGAGCCTATATACTATAAAGATACTCTTTCTATAATAATGATAGCAATGTCATTAATAATGAACAGGTACAAACAAAACAACAATTATTATTTGTCAAAAGTATAAAATATTTTATTTTTCTTTGCTCACATACATCTTTTATAAATTGTTAACTTAAAAAAATAACAGCACCAATGATTTTAAAAATAAATTTATTATTTGTTGGACCAGCCACGAAGGAATGAAGCGATGGAGGCTGCAGCACTGGTCATTAAACCTCCTGCTACACTTGATGTAGAGATTTGTTGTGATACATGACTATAGCTAACTGCACCGGCTGATGCTTCAGGCATGCACACATTAGGAACCTGTAACATTTTATTTAGTATTTGTTAGACAAGCCATAAAGGAAAATGGTGATGGAGGCTGCAGCATTGATCATTAGACCTCCTGCTGCTACACTTGATGTAGATTTAAGTCGCATAACTCGCCAGAGCTAACTCTACCAGCTGATCTTTTAGGCATGCACACATCTAGAACTAATAATTCTTATTTTTTTCCTAATAAATATTTTGAATATATTTATATGGTTTAGATTTGAAATTCACCAGTAATTACAATTATATGGTTAGATCATAGTATAAGTACATAGATATAATTCATATAACATCATACTTCATGTAACATCGAGTGGTCTTAAGAAACATCTTTTGCACAGAGTAAAAGACCAGCTGTAACCAAACTAGCCAGGGTGTAACAGTGCCAATCTGAATTGTTCTTTAAGATTTGCCATATTATATATCTCCATGGTCTAAACAGGTAAATTAAGGACAAACATGACAAGGCTCTTATTCAGCTTTTTTTAAAACCCCTATTACTTAAGCAAATAGTAAATGAAACATACAGCTTCCCATTCACAAGGAAGATGGTCACTGTCATCATCAGTATCCTCTGAGTCGCTGTATGTATCTAAAGCTGGTCTAAGAGCATCTTCCAGGCTCTTTGAATCTTTAGGATCGACACTTATAGCACCCATTCTGAAAAAAAATAATCGCTAAAAAATCTAAAAAATATGAAATTATAGATAACTTTTTTTATCTAGATATCATTTTATAGTCAGATAATGATATGATTATCTAGATATCATTTTAGATAAAATATGAACATTATAACTGTTTTAATTTTCAATAATACATAATTTAATTGCATTTTATAGGTAAAGCTACTGAATAATAAAAAATACAAAAAAAATAAAAAAATATTCAAATGAATACAACTAAAATATGAAGAAGAAATAAAAAATTCAAGGAAGAAGAATCTAAACATCTAAGCAAATTGGGGTTTTCAAATGAATATTCTTGACACAATATAATTGTGTTTTGCTGAACTTGGAAATATCAAATCGTATTCAAATATTCATCTTTGTGAGAGGTAACATATGTGTCTAACAATGAACAAAATAAAGTGCCACAAAAAAATACAAAAATAAACCTTCGGTACATGTTTGTTTTATTTTGTGTAGTTTAGAATATTACATGTTAAATTTATTTACTATTATTGTACTTTAACACACAAAGAAGATAATATTCAGTGATTTTGAGGTTCTTTTACATAATTAATCTGAAATATATATTGGACACTGCTGCTTCCAATGCTTTCAGGACTGAAGAGATAAGGGATTGGTATGATCGATAATTATCAGGGCTGTGAAACGTAGTAAATTCCCTTAGTAGTACAGATTTCAAAGGTCCATAAGGAAAACGGAAATATCCCTTAGTCGTCCCCAAATATATGGAAATTTCAATAATTGTGAGTAAATTCTTTAAGTTGAAGAATCATTATCGTTAATATTTATCATACAATTTATAATTATTATAAAATATTATATTTATGTATAATTACAAATAATGAAGACTGCAGTCCTATAATAAATATTAATTTATTTAATACTTCCGACGTTTCGCTGAGCTAAGCTCAGCATCCTAAGGTAATAGTATTAAATTCATTAATAAAACTAAATCAAATTAAATTGGCAATAACATTCAAAATTGAAAATAATTTAAAATAAATGACAGAAATCTGTCAGTAAACAATAACAGTTTATTGTTTACTGACAAGTCTACAAAATTAGAAAATAATTTATTCTAAATAAATAATACAGTTCCCAGTTTCTTAATACAGTTTGAAGATGCAGAGCTTCGCTCATCGAAACATCATAATTGTAATATTTACTATAGGACTGCAATCTTCATTAATTGTAAATGTATACAAATATTATATAAAATATCAGTCCAAAAAATACTCTTTTATTATAAAATATAAATAATTTTATTTAACTAATATTTATTAGTGATACAAGATACTAAACTGTTTCAATCCAAAAAAGAAATGGTTTCAGAAAAGGACAGTCATTCTACCACTATTTTCAGATCAACCATAGTGGCTGATATATAATCATAATAGTGTTTTATGTTTAACTTCTATTCAAGAATGTAAACACCACCTTCAATAAAGTAATGTGTAAAAAATCATGGCAATGGTAAACAGGATTTTTAAAGTTAAGATGAAAAAGGATTGTTTTGTATTAATTATTTCTTTGATATTTATGTTTAAGGTATTTATGTTCGCAGAGTATAAGTATACGTAAAATATTAGGAAAGTTTTAAATAAAGTAAAAAAAAAAAAATATTTTATTTCTATTTAATTAAATTTTTAAAAAAAGTGTCTTCTATCCCCCTGACGGCCAATGATGCCCTGGGGTATACATTTATTTTTAAGTTTTTTTTTACGTAAAATATTAGTAAAGTATAAGTATCCACAAAGAGTAGAAAAATTATAGAGCATTACACCCTCTGTTAACAACTTTTATCCTTTAAAAAATGTTAAAAAAATAATTATTTAAATTAATTTAAAATACAGAGATTTAAAATTAGATATTCCGATTTAAAAAACGGATGGAATGGTCTATAGATTTTTGAAGCTTAAAATACAGAAATTCCAACCTAAATGAATGCCCATAGTGTTTTCTAAATTTCACAATCCTGATAATAATAGGCAGGAGAAAACTCAAGGTCAGTTAAGATTAAGGTTAGGTTCATGGAAAGAAGGATTTGTTCCTAGGACTCAAGATAGGATCATTTAAAGGCAGTCGGAGTTACATGGTTTTGTGCTACCCCAAACTTCTAAACCGTACACCCAAGCTTACTTGAGAATAGTGCTATAAATTTGAATTTTAATGTTTAAGGTTAGCTTAGACCAATGAGCCAACAGATTCAAAAGTAGTTGGCAGCATTGAGTAACATCATATTGTTTAGTCCTATAGAGAGACTATGCCTTCTATAGGACTTCTGTCCAGGTGAAATGTACCAGACAGTGATAGATTAAAGATAACTTTTTTGTTGAAGGTGATTGGAGGACAAAAACTATGATGAAGAGTTACATGGACACTTTTCTGATCATTCATCTTAATCCTCCATTTCTTCAACCAAGATTTTAGGAGATAAGGTGGACTTGGACGTGATCAGAAAAGGTGGTCTTTATGGACTGAAAGAACTACCTTATTTCTTGCAAAGGTAGCGAAAGCAATATTAGGATGTTCAGGAATATCTTAGGAGTAAAACAGAGAAACTGAAATACTTCCTTGAGGTCCCCAGCACTCACAGGATAAATAGAGGAATATGAGGAACAGAGGTATACTTGGATGTATCTTTTGTTGAGGAATGATGGAAGGAAGAATGATTTTGAGCTTCTAAAGCACTCCAGCATGCCCAGTTGAAGGCTTATTCTTCGTTGTATTATTAAGTAAGATAAGAAATAAATATTCACTCTTCATTTTTATCACAAGCCTGTTAACAGGAAAAACATGAATGACTCGGATGATAAAAATGTAGAACAAGTTTCTAGTTATAAATCCTATAACTTATATACATTCTGTTAATCATTCAATACTAGATAATTCATTAAAGGTAACGTAGGCCATGTTCGCGAGTGGTGATAATTAAAAGTGATAATAATAAAAGGGCCGTTTTCAGCATGTTGTTCCCGGTAAGTAGGGGGAATTACTCGGTGGGCGTGTCTCACATATCAAGGTGGCATTGCTAATCAAAGTGACTGAAAAAAAGGTTGGTCACTTGACTCAGGTCTACCTCAATTTTTGTCAGTTTTACCAATTTTTGTTTTTTTTGGCCTCTTTTTTAGCCAACTTGAAAGAAAGGTATTTATTTTAACGTTACAATACGTTGTTGTTAGTTCCTTTCAGTTGGTTCGTCAAATTTAGCAATAATGAGATAGAATAAAGCTTGGAGTTGTAGATGTATTGCTTATGTAGGATTAATAAACATCAACACAAGACATAAACAAAGATTTTAGAAGTTAAGACTATTATATCCAAGCGTAAACAAAGGCAAGCACGATGTTGATAAAAGGTTATACCAGAAACCATGAGGTTACCTATCACTGATCTTAAGAAGAAATCAAAAAAAGTTTGCCAACATAACTCTGGTCACTTTGGTGGTAGGGGTAGAATAGCCAACATGACACTGACCAATTCAGATCTAACCAGTCACACTCACAAACACATCCTTAGTTATACATCATATAAGGTGATATCCAAGAACATTGTTTGAGTAAGTCTAATTCCTGTGTTTAGAACTTGCTTATAGTTTTTTGTCATGGAGGCACTAATGATGGCCATTAACATAAAAAAATGGCATTGCAATGTAATGATACATAATGAAGGGACATAAAATATGTGTAATTTTCATCCATTTTAGGAATAAGTTTTAAATACAGAATATTATCCATATTGATTACACCCACTTAAAATAAGTCTGTAATTTAAATATTTTACCATTCTGTTTTTCGAACTAATTTTCATTAACAGATATAAGAACAGACAGATGCTTTCAGTTAATTACTTAGGAATTTTGTAAAATAATTAATTTTACCCGTTTAATCTAAACATCAATAGGCATGTTGAAAAGAAAATGTTGTATCATACTAACCTGCCAAGATCAGAAATTTCAGGGTTCAGTAATTGAAATATATTATGAAGTGTACTGGTAGGATTTATTAAATCAGGTTTAACATTCTGAGAAAGACAGAGATGAACTATATTCCAGTTTAACTGAGCCACTCTTCTTGCAAATTTTTCTTCATTTAATTCATTCCCGTAGAATTCACTAAAACAATTCATAATCATCATCAACTTACACATTATCTGCAGAAGTAATAGACTACTTAATAATTTTTTTTAAATTTCTGGACTAGATTTTTACTTTCCTTGTCATATTTATTTATATCGTAGGTATATAGAAAAATTAATGTGTCTCAGCAAAAAAAAAACCCTCATTATGAGTTTCACCTCATTATCAGCGATGGTTTAATTTTTAACAAATGATATATATGTTTCTTAAAAAATATTTAAGATTTATCATTTAGGAGTATTAAGTTATTTTACAGGATTAAATTTATAGCTTGCTTATCAAGCCTTGTATTCGCTGAGGTCATACAGCTTGATGCAGCTATATGAGTTCTCAGACGTGGCTCCAACAAAAAAATAATGTTTATCCTTTAAAATTTATTTTTTTGACATTATCAATATTTTTAATGCAATGTTTCTAATGATTATTAAGTATCATACAGCACTTAAGTGGACCTTATTTCAACATAAAGCACACATTGGATAAAATTAAAATTCTGACAAAAATATTTTCTCAGATTTATAGTAAATTGTAAAGTGCATCCATAATTTACGTGCCATAGGATAATGTCCCCTCCCTAAGTATTTATACTGTCAGTAGTAGCGTGGCTCCACAAAAAAAGTAGCAAATTAAAAACAAGGTTTCTGATCCATGTTTTAGACTAGTAATAAAAAAAATAAACCAACACTTAGATAAACAAAATGTAAAGATTTCTAATGGTTTTTATGAATAATACATTTGCTATTATCAATGTTTCTAATAAACCAAAACATTTTCTCTAAACCTAAGTAATATTAAACTTCCAGTTTAATGTCAAAACATCCAATTTCACATTTCTTTAATGGACAAGTTAATTGATTTTTCAATGCACCTAATGCAAATTGACCATAATTGCTTTTGAAACATAGATTGTTAATAATAAAATTACCTATAGTTTAATTTTGAAGGAAGTCTAACGTCTAAATAAAATGCTAAAATATTAACAAGCTGAGTAGTATAGGTTAATGCAGCACTAATATTATAAGCTGGGTTGTGTTCCACAGCATCATTGTTTGTACCAGGTACAGCATCTTTATTTGCTGAAACTAAATAAAATAATGGTTATACAAGATATGGTGTAAATAACCTTACGATGAAGAAATAAACTTAAATTACTAAATAAAAGTAGGCTTTAATTTTATATGTTACAAAGTTTATTATGTTTTAATTACTTAGCCACTTGTGGCCATCTTCAGAACTATAACTGAAACAAATCAATCAAATAAATTACAGATAAAAATACAGAAAACACCCATATATATGGATTCTAAATGTCTAATAAGTTACCACAATGTATGAAAAATATTAAACAATTTAAGCTAAAAATAAATAAAAAATAATGACAAAAAATATTATGATTATATAGAATACTTAGAAGATAAATTTTAATTTAAAATTAATTATTTAAAAAAATATTATTATAAAAAATCATTATTATTATTATTTTAAAAAAATTATTATTAATTAAAATTATATCACCCACAGTAATCTATAAATAATTTTTTGAATTAATTTTCAAAGGCTTGATCAAGGGGACTTTAGTTCTATAAAAATTTTTGAATGTTTTATCCAATTAATATATATTTCACCTATTTTTGTAGGCATCTTCAAAATCTAATTACAAACTAAAAAAAAAACAATATATATGTACTTTAATAGTTTATTGTAATAAACTATTACAATAAATAAATAAATAAAGCACAATACATTAATGGAAAGACTAGAAAAATCACAGCTTAAAAAAATAGAAGATGCCTACAAATAGTAAAATAGTTATTTATGCAACAAGGATGAAAGTAAGTTTTACAGCTCAAGTTAAAGTTTCGTCCTAAGGCAGCGCCGAAGGAGGAAACTTCATTAGCTCACGAGGCTGGTAGGCCGAGGGAGATAAACTAGTTAGCTCCCGAGGCTTGCCGAGGGAGTTAACTAACATTTTGGCTCCTGAGGCTTGACGAGGGAGATAATACGAAAGCTGAAAACTTTCATCCCTTGTTGCATATTAAATTTTATCTACGACTAGAGAACTAATACTAACAACTATTAATATATTCTTCAGCTCCTTAATTGTTATTGTGTCAGTTTAGTTTATTCTTACCATGTCAATTACTCTGATGAAGAGAGAATAAAGCCACTATCTTCACATTATTTTATTTTAAGCTGTCAATAGAATAATGTGTAATACTATATTTGTAATTTAAACATTAGCGTGTGTATATTGTATATTCTATCCATAGTACTAACATAACACCAAAAAAATCCTGAAAATTTCCTAAAATTCCTAAAAATTTTACTAAAAAATTCTGTCAAGTTGGCAACACTTTCACTTTTCCTCCCTAGGGAGTAAAAGTACATTTACAGTGTGAGATAACAAGACTGTAAGTAGAACTTACAATAAAGGAGTAGATAATATATATTAATTGAATAAATCATTTAAAACTCTTTATAGAACTAAAGTCCCCTTGATCAAGCCTGAGATGGAGTTCTATAAACTTTCCAGTGCTTCAAAGAACAAATTATTATTAATTTTCTGTAAAATCATTTAAATTAATTAACAGATGATGTCTAATCCCTGTAAAAGGTCAAAGGAAATAAATTATTTATTTATTTGGTGTTACATTTCAAACACATCACCCTCATTACTCAGCTCAGTACGGAGCTATAGCAATAAAAGTTGTATCGATCCCCACTAAGTCAACCACTGGGAGTTATTTAGTGGGACTTATTCTAGTCTGACTTATTTAGTCTGGCATATATGGTAATCTAATTACCAAAATTTGTTTTTCCATGGAAACTTTAAAACTTAAATTAGAGCATACCATTATGTGGATAATTTCTGAAACTGAGTCATATCCTAGACAATATCTGGAATTTCATACCAATATATCTGAATTCTGGTAATTTTTCCTAGACCTAAATTTTTCTCATACAATGTATTAGAATTAATGAATTCTGGTGTACCCATTAAGCTTATTTTAATTAAAAAAGGGGTAAGAGTCCTTATGTATGCCATCTATAGCTTGAGGAAAGATTACCGGAATTTAATTATTATATTGGTATTACATTGTTTGGAATATGACACAATTTTTGAAATAATTAATATAAAGGTATGCTCTAATTCAGGCCTGGGCAAACTACGGCCCGCGGGCCATATGCGGGCCGCGGAGCATTTTTATGTGGCCCGCGGGCAAAATTAAAATGTTTGGAAAAAAAGATAAAATAAATAAAATATTAGGTATATAAGCAAATAAATTGTTTAATTCAAAATTATTATGAAAAGTTAGATATCAAGGTAAGGCAATAATGGATTGTTACTTTAACTTTAAAATTTGGAGAAACAAAAACTAGTAAGATAAGAAACAATTACATAAAGAGCGGCCGCCTTTCATATCAATTCTCATTGTCGGATTTCGCGAATTCTAATTATTTTAGCGAATTTTTATTTCACAATAATAAGATAAAAAAAGCTATTTTGCCTTCTGTGAATTGCCGAAAAGGAGTTGATAAAATACAATCCCTTTGAAATTTTATTTCATAGGAATACTTTTTAAAATTATTTTTACACCTGGTATTCTAGCAAAATTTGTCTTCAGTTATATTTCAAGATCTGACGAAGATACTCCGTTTTGTTTTTTTCCGATTAGTGCTAAAGTTCCCTGATCCTTATTCTTTGAGAATAAATTTGACTTTAGTAAAACACCAGCGTAAGTGCAATTTGTTGCGGGTTTAGCATACTTTAAAATTTAAGGACTGCGGCCCGCAACAGGCTGTAAAAAGACTAAGCGGCCCTTTGCAAGTAAAGTTTGCCCAGGCCTGCTCTAATTTAACTTTATAAAGTTACAGTAGAAAAACATAATTTAATAATCGAATGAAATACATGGCAGATGATTAACAAAGAAATAAATGAATATTCGAACTTCCAGTAGTCAACTTAGAGGGAGTAAATACCATTATTATCGCAATAGCTCCTCACAAAGCTGAGTAAATCAGGGTGCTATATTTGAAATGTATTACCCTATATACAATTAAGTAAATCATTAGCAAATGGGAGATAAGTAAATTTTAATATATTATTATCTCCTAGGAAACTTTATCTACATATTTACTAATCAACTTGCTGTTAATTTATCTCATAAAATTAAATTTAAAAAATCGGATAAATACCCCAATCATTGTAAGAAGAATAATCTCCTGAACTGGGTAATGAGGGGGCAACAATACAATGCTGAAGTTCAGAGGAAATGTCAGTAAAGACCCATTTTCCTCTTATGTAAGCTGTTCTAGAAGCTTCAGCTAAGGCACTAACAGTATCTGAATTCTCACTGAAAATATAAAGATAATGTCAATCTTCAAATAATATTATTTTTCTTAAATTATACGCCTAAAAATATATATTAAAAATATATATTATAAACAACATGGAATATTAATGACAAAATTAAAAAGAATCAAGATAAATTAACATTAACTTCTTCCATAAATACTGCCTCATTCTAAGATAATAATGTGTATAAATAATCATTTAATAACATCAATAATTAAGATAAAATTATTTTCCAGCACCTTTTATGTTACAGTATACAAATATGATAAACTTATTTTTACAAAGATTAACAAATTTATCGTAAATATGAGATGAGGTAGTATAATACGGCAGTTTTTATTAGATTTTTAAGTTTTGGAATGTGATTAGACAGAATTGAATTGCGACATTCACAGGTGGCAAAGGCCACTAGTAAGAAAGGTAACACTGCCTGTTGGGTACACCTTCAACCTAATCTAATCTAAATTATTCGTATTTGTTAATTAATCCAATAAATTTTAAGCTGTGGAAAGCAATACCAGTGCTTACATCATTTGGTACCAAAACAGATATGAAGTTGGAGCCAAATTAGTTGATTAATTTTATCTTACATAGCATGAAGTAGAGTGGTGGATTTGTCATTACAACTAGTGTGACGTGCAAATTTGTCTAAATTTAATATCTCATACATCACATAATAAATTTTGAATGAGAAACATTGTATTAGGATGATTTAATATTAAAAGAAGCTGACTCAATCTATAATTTAAATTAAGGGTTAACTACGCTAGAAACTTATAATTTTATGTAATGGGTAAAAGTGAGTAGAAAGGGAGATGGACTCGAGATGGGACTTCTCAGAGTGGTTCTAGTAGAAGGTAATTAATATTTAATTAATAACTTTACAATTAACTATAAAAAATTTACAATATTTAATCAAGGATAAACAATTTGCTCAATCCCCTTGGAGGGTTTAGTTAGACCAATGGTCCAATAACTTTTAGTTGTAATTCTTTAATAGTCCAGAAAATAAATGTTTTAAACTAAATTCGTATTCTTTTGTGGCCCTATTCTTTAAATTTAAGTAGGGGTTAAAGCATGGAATATATATGAGGATTTATGAGCAAGCCAAAACTAGTAGTCAAAAAGTAGGTCCCTATACTAGTGCACTTTTGTGTTAATTTAAATAGGACTAATTGCATGGTAAACTCAACTTGATGCAATAATTCAATTTATAATAATTTGTATCCTTTTTCATAGGTTAATGACATTCATCAATATTTAATTTTTAATAATAAAATCAGGCCTGGATTATTATAATTGTATTAACTCTTGAGGACAATTGTTCTTCAAGAGCCGTCAAGTAGTCTCAGGAACATTTTCAGATGTTATTAAAACAATAAATCAAAGAAATATGAAATTATAGATAATTTTTCAAACTGAGCAAACTCTATAATAGCAGTTTCCCAACCGTTGGTCCTGTGAGGGCGACTTAAATCTAAAGGATGAGACTTAAGCCCTAAGAAGAAATAGTTAGTTTAAGACATTCATCATTTCGATATTACCAGAACCATATAATATAATTATACTCATAATATAGTGTTTAGACCAATAATACTCTATTCAAATCCCCTAAAAGGATTGAATCTTCTCTCCTTCTGTACTCCACTAGCTTTTTACCCTCTTCATGAAATCACTAGTTTTTGGTATTGTTAACATTTTATTTTAAATTTACGTTGAGTCAGCATATCTACATTAAATTATTCTAATACTGCACTTCTTATTCACAATTTATTATATGACGTATGAGATATTAAATTTAGATAAACTTGCACATCACTGTCTGTGAGAAGGTTTCATGAGGTCCAAAGAACATTTTTAAATATTTAAAAAAGTCACAAAATATTCAAAATAAAATATAAATGTTAAGCAAATTTTGAGAATTTTTCAGACTAGGTAACACAAAACTTTGTAGAAACCCCTCATGGCACTGTTAAAATTTCTAATCCTTATTTTATCTATAGACCCTTCTAGTCCTTTGAAAAAGTAAAGGACACTGTACAAATGCAAGTGACATACAGTGGAACATCTTTTATAAACACAAAAATAAGGACAAAGTTCAGTTTTATAAAAGTAATGAGAAGAAAGAATTTTTCCCTTCATTAAAATACTATATAAGGAAAAGTAAAAATAAGTTAGTTGATGGAATGTTTACACCATACAAATACTTGCACTTACCTATGAGAAGGTTTAATAATAGAAATAGGAAAGATATACTGAATAAGTTGTTTAATGCTAGTTCTAATAACAGATTTAAGTTGTTCTTGAGCTTTCAATAGAACCTCTTCTTGCTCATTCCTTTCTGAACATCTGACTTTTACATAAGTTTCTAATTTTTTTACTCTCTCTTCATAGCGTGGAAGTCTCAGTGACCTGTCTCTATTTGATTCCACTAATCGGTAAGACATTTCTTTAACTAATAAAAAATGAATAAATGGATAAGAAACAAATATATAATACAATATTTCTTTTGTTGGTCTCCATAATTTAATGTTACATTAGAAGTTGGGCACTAATGAGACTCCAGGTAATTTTAATTATTTATTGCAATATTTCACTCTTAACACAGAGCATTATCAAGCAAAAAAATCTAAAAAAGAAAAAGGAAATGAACTAATTACATAATGGAATATGTTAACATTATATTCAAATTAATAAAAACTAAAAAGTCATGCTAAAAAGAGAAAATAAACTTACAAATTACATATCCGTTTCAAAGTAACTTTGTCATAAAATCAAATAAAAGGGGGTCCAAAACCTAAAATAAAAAAGCAAATTTGAAAAGAGGAAAAATTAACACTCAAACGTAAACTTATGAAAATCAAAAGTTAAACTTACATGTTCTAATGTTTAAATCAAAATTCATTAGTGAAAGTTAATAAAAAAGTAGTTCATGTTAAAAATTAGAACAAACACTAAAGTTAAAGTAAAAGAAAATTAGTCAACAAACTAAAAGGAAATGGAAAAACACAGCCAACTAGATAGACTAAAGTTAACTAATGGAGGGAAAATTAAATAACAATTCAAATTATTTAAAAACAGAGTAAAAACAAATGGACTTAAATTAATAAGTAACCGATAAATAAACAAAGATTAAAATAAATTTAGAAATATAAAAGGTATAACAACAGATGAAGTAGGAAGTGGTATGAAATGGAAAACAAATTTTAATTTAAATTGTGAAGGATGCCCGAGTAATATTTATTCAAGTCCCTAGAATCTTTTTTGAAATTAATGTTATTACTTTCATTTGAAATGTGCAATGCTTCCAGGAGTAGTCGTTTGTAATTATTATTCTCGCAGTTAATTATTCTGGTTTCATCAAAATTAAAATTGTGGCCTGGATCTTTAGCATGATTAGCTAGTGCTGTGTTATTCTCTTTTTCTGATGGTTTCCTACGTACTCTACTTATGCTGCTTTCATGCTGTGATCTCCTGTTTGACCATGTCTGCTTTGACTCGCCTATATACTGTCCAGGGCAGTCTTTACATGGTACCTGGTATATGATGCCATGGTGTCATCAATGCTGAGCTTGTCTTTCAGAGGGAAAAAACTTTTACCTATCTTATTCACCGGTTTGAGCCAAATTTTACCTCTGGGCAATCATATTGTTTAAAGGTTTTGTTGATAGTATACGATAAACCTTTTATATACGTGAGACCAGAATAGATATTCTTGTATTACCTGTAGGATTCTCTAACCACCGGGTTCCTTACGCATTGTAGGGCTTTAAACCAAATCTGATAAGCTTAATTGGGAAAAATTATCAATAAGTTTCCTGTAGACAACCGTTTTAACCTCACCAAGATGTTCCTCGTCTGTTAAACTTATTGCTCTTTTGACAAAATTATAAGCAGTATTATATATTTGATTGAAAGGGTGGTTTGATTTAAAATTAAGGAACCTGTTACCTTTAACTTCCTTGTTCATCCACTTAGTTTGTAGTTTGCCATCATCATTTTTGATTACCGTGACATCTAAGAAATCAATCTTATTACTTTGTTCTAACTCAACTGTGAATTCAAGTTTAGGGTGAAAATTATTGAGTTCGCTTTTTAAAAAATCAACATGTCTAGTTTTTAGGATCAAAAATAAATCGTCTATGTACTTAAAGATAAGTTTGGGCTTATATCTTGTTTTTGATAGTGTTGTTTTAAGTACGTGGTTAATAAATATTCCGCTGAGGTTGACTGACATACTTCCACCCATTGGTAAACCATCAATTTGCTTGTAAATGACGTTATCAAACGTAAAATATGTATGATTACAGCAGAACTTAACGCACTCAATGTATGTATCTAAACACTTAATATTAGTCTCTGAAACTATCAGGTCTTTGTTTATTTATCGGTTACTTATTCATTTAAGTCCATTTGTTTTTACTCTGTTTTTAAATAATTTGAATTGTTATTTAATTTTCCCTCCATTAGTTAACTTTAGTCTATCTAGTTGGCTGTGTTTTTTCCATTTTCCTTTTAGTTGTTGACTAATTTTCTTTTACCTTTAACTTTAGTGTTTGTTCTAATTTTTTAACATGAACTACTTTTTTATTAACGTTTCACTGATGAATTTTGATTTAAACATTAGAACATGTAAGTTTAACTTTTGATTTTCATAAGTTTACGTTTGAGTGTTTCAATTGTTTCCTCCTTTTCATAATTTGCTTTTTTATTTTAGGTTTTGGACCCCCTTTTATTTGATTTTTATGACAAAGTTACTTTGATAACGGATATGTAATTTGTAAGTTGTATTTTCTCTTTTTAGCATGACTTTTTTAGTTTTTATTAATTTGAATATAATGTTAACATATTCCATGATGTAATTAGTTCATTTCCTTTTTCTTTTTTAGATTTTTTTGCTTGATAATGCTCTGTGTTAAGAGTGAAATATTGCAATAAATAATTAAAATTACCTGGTGTCTCATTAGTGCCCAACTTCTAATGTAACAAATATATAATGTTAATACTTCCAATAAAAATATGACAAAAAAAGGAGGACCAAGTTCCATTCCAATCCGAGAAAGCGTTCAAAGCATCTAAGAACTCGTACACACAATGTGTATTATATAATATATATATATATTATATATATATATAATATTATATATATATATATAAATATGTATATATATATATATATATATATATATTATATATATATATATATATATATATATATATTTTATTATATAATATATATATATATTATTATATATATATATATATATATATATATATATATATATATATATTATATATTATATATATATATATATATATATATATATATTATATATATATATATATATATATACATATATATATTTAAAAGCAAAGGAAGATACTAGAAGTATAATATAACAATATTATAATAATAATAACTTACAGGGGGCGAAACAGTGAGGTTTGATGGGTTTGAAAATTTTCGACGTATGTCTTCGTCAGTCAGAATAGGCAGGGAAGTCACTCGGACTTCCTGCCTATTCTGACTGACGAAGACATACGTCGAAAATTTTCAAACCCATCAAACCTCACTGTTTCGCCCCTGTAAGTTATTATTATTATTATATATATATATATATATATATTATATATATATATATATATATATATATATATATATATATTATATAATTATATATATATATATTATATATTATATATATATATATTATATATATATATATATATATATATATATGTGTGTGTGTGTGTGTGTGTGTGTGTGTGTGTGTGTGTGTGTGTGTGTATGTATGTATGTATGTTATGAAAGAATTGCAGAGTATTTTGCTTGAGTGCAGATTTTCTGCTAAAAAGTTGGTGAGCATCCTGTGGAATACGATATTTATTTAGGGAAATTTATTTACTGTTAAGGTTAAGCATGAAAAATTTGGTGTATTAAATATATTGATATTAGAGAGATAGTGAAGTGATCATGGCAAAACTAACAGAATCCCTTCCAATTGATAGAAATAAACAGGCCATAATATTAATAATATGTACATATAGAGTGGTCCAAAAGCCTCCCCCCCCCCCCCGTAAATTTTGAACTGTTAGACATAAACTAATAAACATTAGGTTACTCTTTTTGTGTAAAGGGAACCTTCGCGTAATAAGATGGCGTAGTAACCTTCAGGTGTCACATTCAACACTGAATTTCACGGAAAAAAATTAAATAAGGAAAATTGGAAGGAATACTTCTATTGGGCTTTATGGATTCTTAGGATGAATACAAGACAATAGAATGAATTTGAAAAGAGTAATAATTCCTTATTTTTACCTCTAAGAACACAAATCGTTAATTACATTATATTTTATTTAAAAAATTCAGGGTTACTATTTTCCCAAAATCTAGCAGCATTAGTGACTATAAATACCTTACAATGAGTGTAAGGTAATGAATTACCGTTTTTTTTATGTGTTTTAAGGCCAAATATAAGGCATTTTTTGGCCAAGCAATGTCAAAGCTGAAGTATTGACATTTGAAAGAATTTGGTAAATTCTTTCTAATTTTAATACTTTAGCTTTAATTTTGAGTTAAAAATCTCTATTTTTAAACTTTGGGCACTTATTCCCCCCAAAATAGCAGTCTTAGACAAAAGTATGCTAGAACAAAATGTCTCGCATTCACCCCTAGAATCCATGAAGTCCAGTAGAAATATACCTTCCAATTTACTTTTTTCCATTTTTCCGCAAAATTTGGTGTAGTAATAGTCCAAAGGGACTATTACTTTGGTTACAAAATAGGCAGAATAAGACCATAAGGGGTCTGGAAGAGAGACAGTTTCCGTAAGGTGCCATAACTGTACTTACCCCCAATATAGTCTCCCTAAAAAAAGAATAGATACTCCTCCACCTTCCTACAACTCTGATCGAATCAGCCACTCAACAAACGGCGGGCATTTTCAGTGACGTTATATTAAATCACTTTATACAACACTAATTATTAAATAATATATGCTTTAAATTAGAATTTAAACTTTTTTAAGTTCATTTTATATAATTTAAGACAAAATAGTGGAAAAATAATGTAATATTTACATTGATTTGTTATAATTATTAAAAAATGACATCACCAATGTATAGTTATGGCATCTAGCTACCCATAAGAGCAGTTGTATCATTCCTTTAAGTATTAGTCTCTTTGCATGCAATACATGAAGTTATCTACACCATGTCTAACAGTTCATTAAGAAAGCGGGGGAGGGGGACTTTTCAACCACCTGTATGTTTATATTAAGTAGGTATTTATGATAAGTTTATGTGTACATACATTTTAGTAAAGCATCCTTCTTATCTTGAATAAGTAACCTCAACAATTTAATTCTTTCTTTAGAAATATTTACTTCATTTATCTGCAAAAATGAAATCACAAAAAAATAATAAGTAGAAATAAATTCAAAATATCAATTTTATCATTTTTATAGTGGTGTTGTAAGAGTAATCTTCAATAGTTATTTTTTCTTGGTTCACAGCAAAGCTGTTAGGTTGAAAACACTTGCAATGACCTTGAAACAAAAGGGTGCAAAGAATTGTTTATAGCATTGATAAACCAAGTTTTTTTTAGATTTTTATTGAAATACATACTTAATTATGACTGTTCATGTAATTTTTCATCAAATAATAATGTTTCATTAATGTATTGATAAAAGATTTAGAAATTAAAATAACTTCTACAATAACTTCTACTTCCGTAGTATTCTCTTGTTATCAATATTATCAACAAACAGTGCTGCACTCTAGACAAGTTGCAAATAGCTTTCATTAATCGTTTTAATTAATAAATTTTGGCATATCAATTTATTTATTTTTACACCTTATTTTTACAGGTCAGAATCAAATATTGGTTTGTAAAAATTCTTTGATCAAGAGAGTTCTTGTGTTTTCAACGCAAATATACTCTCTTCATTTTGTGTCTCTACTAACTATAGATTACCACCAGAACAGTTTGAGACTAAAGACTCTTAAATAGAAGAAATGAACCTCAATGCAAAATTATGTTAGGTTAAATGATTTAGCAAAAAAACTGTTGATACCCATTTTAAAAGACAGAACAACTTACTAATTTATTTATCTTTAAAGAAGTCTTAAGTTTTTCCTGGCACAGTTTTTCCTGAACATTTTTCTCTTGTTTGCATTTCAACCATTTGAGTTGCATTTCAGAAAACCTAAACAAGTCAGACACAACATTAGACAGCAAATTTTATCGCGTTAAATACAAAATTAAGTCTACTGAAATAAGGTTGGATTTCATTCAATGGCAGACCACTAAAAATCAGTGAGGAATGAGTGTATTGGTTCATTTTATACACCTTTGAATAGTTATAACACATCAATAAAATTTCTTTCCTAGCTGATTTTCGATGAACTGCAAACTGATTCAACCAAAACTATTATAATGCTTAATAAATAAATAATACAATCATTAAAATTCTCATTGGCAAACAACAAATGAGGAGTTTGTTTTCATTTTTCTAATAATGTTAATTTAAAAAAAAATTAAAAAAAACAAAAAAACAATGAGACAGAGTAGACAAAAGCATCATTAGTTAGTCACCTAAGTCTACGTTGTATAAGAGAAGATACAATTATAACCAAAAGAAAAAATCATGGAGAAAGTAATGGCTCCAAAATGTTATGGAGAGATTTGAAGAGGGTAGATTCTTTGTGTACAATAACTCATTCATACTTTCATACAGAGAGCTCTCTTCTATAGATCATATTTTTACCAAATAACTTTGACTAGAAGATAACAGAAAATATTTATCTGGTATTTAAGCAGATTTTTGTAAAACAACAGTATAATTACTGTGAAAACACAGTTTATCATATCCCATGTCCATTTAATACAAATCTGTTCTTGCACCATTTATTGTTTTGTCAATCTAGTCAGATTAGGATATGATTAACTCGCAGGTAATAAGGAGGTTAAAAATAAAAAATATTAAAATTAAAGAGGTCAAACAAAAAAATGCATTTAATTAAATTGCTCTTAGCATAATAATATCTTAGCATAAAAATAAAGTTACACTGAAAAAATAATATTTGAAAGTTATTTGGAGGAAAACAGAATTATTTAAATCAGTGGCGTAACAAGCTCACAAACGACCCACCTGCAAAATACATAATGCTACAGGCCAAATCATCAAGCTTATGTATACATATATTATATACATCTTGTCTTATATATGCCTTGAAAATAATAATAATCGTAAAGATCAATGCTATTAAATTGTAATAAAACTGTAAACTTGTAAAATTCGAAATATTTTTTTTTTATTATTTTAAGTTTCAAAAGATTGTGTATATAATATAGATATTATAAACACACTTTATAGGAAATATGTCGGACAATGTAGAATTGTGATAAATGCACACTTTGTGGATCTAACTAGGTTTCAGGTTCTAGCTTGTCATGGATTATTAAATTTGATAATACTATGATTCTTAAGAAACAATTTCTTTCCTTTTATTATTGTAAGTTATTTTTATAGTCATATTCTTCCTTTGCTTCCTTTTGCGGCCGTCAATTCATCTTAAATATCAATAATTAAGTATATGTTTAAGAGATAATTAATTATATTATACATGAATACTCTGTGTCCTATAAATAAGTGTATTAATTATAATTTTTTTATCCTACAAATTTGCACCCCAAGCAGGCCAACGCCCGTAGGCCCTGATAGCTACGCCCCTGATTGAAGTAGAATAATAGTTTGTCAAAAAAGGTTTTAGGTTAAATACGATTGGCTCTCAAGGAACATACAGCATATTAAGGGAATGGACAGGATTTCATCTCCCTTAGGATCCGTCTGAATTCCCTCCGCACGGTTCCTAACTGTATATTTAACTAGCATACTTAATATGACCATGGATACAGTATGCTGCTTACATCATAAATGACAGTTAAGACATTTCGTATGGGCATTGTAAACTGATTTACACCTTGCACCAAGCATGTAAAAATGTGATGAATCAAATACACCTTGCACTTAACTAGCAATTTATTTGAAACAACACAACTGTTACTTCTGTTACTAAAAAATGAAATACCTTATTGAAGTTAATCTGGAAGTAGACGAAGAATGAACAAAGTCGCCATTCTTAACGCATTGCTCGCAGTGAAAACTCTTTCTGGGTACGAAGCAAAGGGGACAGCCTTCAGTCTGATAATCTGATTTCGAATTTTCACTCACAGATGACGAAACTCTAAAATCCAAAGGAGCAGTACTATCCTCCGAACTACTTGTCATCTTATGTTCTTTCGACATTTAAAGAGAAAAAATAGCATAATAAATAAAGAAATAATTTGAATATATTAAAGTACTTGAAACAATTAATCCAGAAACTTTTCTTAGAATATTTACGTTTACATGACAAAATAACCTGCTTTTCTAAACAAACCAAATGAACTAAAAAATAACCTTCGTTTTAATGCTTTAACGCAACTTCGCGTAGTATCAAACAAGTCTATTCATTTTAAAAGATCGTACAAAAAGTTAGATAATTAATGTTAGAGACCTAATCCTTCTTTACACTCTATCATGAAGTAACTGTAATTTAGACAATCGACAGAACAATAGTTTTCAAAAGTTATTAATAAAGTTATGAACCAGCAATACATAAGTAAATTTCATCAATAAACCTGAGTTTAAAACTATTTTTGTGAAAGCTGTAATGGGCCAATCACATTCTTAGAATTTCTCGTCACATTTATTTGCCGCGCATAAGATTTGATTTAAATATACAAAGATATCAGTACTTTTCATACGCTCATTAATTCTATACAAGCTTGGGCTTTAGATTTTTTAAGATTTAACTTTTATCAATCCTCATCGGAAGGAAGGTAAAGCGTATGATCCTATCACTTTACGATGTTAGCACCTACTCGTTGAAAGCACGAACATAAGTTACATCCCTCATATAATCCCCACCCATCTTTTTTCCCTTATACATTTTGGGCTAACCCAAAATGCACTTGGGATAAGTTTATTTTGGACCTTTGCAATGTAATTAATATAGCATCGTCTGTTTTGCAATAATTAATCAGTTTATTTTTAATCAATACACGGACAATTTTTTAATCAATAGACAGCTGTACTAAATTTTTGAAAAATCTTGATAATTTTTTCGGACTCTTAGGGGCTCTTTGTAACCTTATCAAAACCACCTCCAAGAGTGAGTTAAGATTATAATAAATGAATGGTTTTAGGGTTCCCGCACATTGTATGTGTTTTGATTTGTATTTTAAACGTTCTACTTTATAAGTTACTGTATTTTTGTTCCGTTTATTTTGATAATCGAATGTGGTTATACTTTTCCGATGTTTCAAAATTTAACCAAAAGGACCCTTCTAGTAATATGTCTCAATAGCCGTAACTAGAGTGCCTGATATACTGGCACTCTAGCCGTAATTATATGAGAGAATGGACAAAAAGTTGATTATTTTATTTGTTCCATATTTCAGGCAAAATTTTATGAATTTTAGTTAAATTATAAGTTCTTACAGTCATCTCAAAAGAAATAAACTCTTAAATACCATTTTTCATTCATAAAAGTCAGTTTATATGAAAAATACATAGAGATATATAATAATACCTCTAAAATTCTAAAAATGCAATACTCACAAGTATAGCGGGTTTAGTGTAACAAGTGGAAGATAAGGGGCTATGCTGCAGATGTGTCCAAGATTATATTATATTATAAAACATTAAAAACTTGCGGAAACACGTTCCATCCTTTCATTTTAATTATTGTAAATAATTTACTCAAGTTACTTTAGTTAGTTTTTACTTTTCCTCATTTATGTCATTGGTATACAGATATAGTTATTTATGCACCAAAGGAGTAAAGAATGCTATTATTTCCCTGAGCAGTTAGTTGGTTCCTAAGCCAAGGGAACTAATGTATTTAACTTAGTTAATTAATTTTATTCTAATTTTTTCGGGTCGGACCCCCTTATAAATTTAGGGGGCGGCCACCAAAAGAATTTTTTTGCTCCAAACAACATTTTTTGACCTAAAACGGATTTTGAGGTAATAAAAAAAAATTTTGGTCGGCTCCCCCTTATATATTTTGAGGGTGCTGCCCCCCCCCCAAAAAAAAAAAAATCAACATTTTTTTAATGCTCCAAACAACTTCTATTGACCTGAAACGGATTTTGAGCCGTATATCTTGGCTCTTCATATATGTGGTACAAGTAACTGATAACCTAATAAAGATCAATATTTATAGAAGTTTGATTAGGATCCTTTTTAATACTTTCTAACAATAAGGCATAAATTGCAAATATTTCCGCCTGCAATGCCATGGTATACTTTCCTACAGGAAATGAGGTTTTGAGATTATTATATTAGCCCCATACATGCCAATACTATAGCCACACAGTCTATCTGTATACCATACAGTGTCATCTGAGGATTGAGGTGGGTCCTAAAATCTTCACAACTAATGTGAAAGGGTTTTCACAGAAGTAATGAGTAACCAGAGTTCATGTGGAGTATGGAACCCCAGATTTTACCCAACAGCTATACTGTTATTTATTTTAGCTTTATTAGTATTTTTCCAGCTGTTGATCCTGCGAGCTTAGTCTCTTATCAAGAGACTAATATATTTACTCCAAGATATTTGACCTGATGATTGTCATTGAATATTTCAGTCTATAATTTTCATGAAATGATTATTGCTATATATTTTGACCACATTTTTTTGTATTGATCGTTAATATATATACTTTTTACTACTATTTCTATGTAATGATTATTACTATGTTATTTTGTCTATAATTTTTATTTATTTATTGAATTTTATTTTTAAAGTTGGTATATTTTATTTAAATGTAACAAATAATGAATTTATCTTAAAACATCCTTCACCCCGAAAATCCTTAATAGGCAAGCACAGGTCTCAATCCCAGCAACAGAGCTGTGTCTTCTATCTCAGCTCTCTTCATCATTTGCTTTCTCTTTGGGCTTATAACTCAGTATAGCTTGTTATTGGTGACTGTAATAATGATAATATCCTTATAGAAACAAACTGCTCATCAGGGGTGACCCCTGCGGGAATAATCACAGGTGGTAGAGGCAACTATTACCCACCAAGTGTATTCTACAGTTGATCTTAGATAATCAAGAAATTGTAGTGTATCCCTTATAACAGACTATTAATATTAAAGGTCCGAAACAGAGATAGTAAAAGAAAAATATACTGTGGGGATGTAATTTATACATCAATAATCTTAAATAAACCAAGAGTGTAACATGTGATGCAAACCTCAAACCTCCTTGGTGACAAAGCATAGTATAAATACAAACACTCTAAACACCTCAACTACTGAGGCAGCTCAACTATCAGGTATTATGCCCTAATATTTAACAACTATCAGGTACTATGCCTTAATATTTAATTTAGGAAGACTTCTCATTCTTTTATTTTTAATTAATGTTTATGAGAATTAGATATAACAATACCTTCACTTGGAATCATACAGTAAAACACCATCTTCTATCAAAGGGGGTTAGCATAAAGGGCCTAACGAAATGGCCCATTTTCTAGATGATCTATCACATTTCCCTATTATTTTTTTGGCTATCAGGCTACCAGTTGACTAAAAATCAGAGACTGTGAACTAATCTAAAAAATTAAAAAATAGGGTAAACAAAAGAAAAAAGGGAGTAAATAGAAAAAATGTATTTCCTAAATCCATTCTTTAAAGATTTAATACAACAATAGAATATTTTTTTAAACAAAAATTCTACAATTCAAAAATAACGATTATAACAAATAAAAGTCAAAACAAGACATAATTAGCTTATAGTTTTCTTTACTAAAATGGCAAGATGGAACCAAAAAGATGAATATTTTCTATAAAGTTCTGAAAAACCTTCTCTCCTGGATTTAATGGCTTTTATTGTTCTTCTTTGAAATCTTGACTTCTATAAATGTTTTAGATAAAATAATATGTTTTTTTACTATTTAAAAACTTTTGGCAAAATATATTCTTCTTTATAGTTTCACCAAACCAGATCAACGTATAAAAACATAAGCCAAATGCAGTTAAAATATCACAAAATGCAACTCCTAAACATTAAATAACTCTAAAATAATAAAATGTTAAATTTGAGTAAAACAACGTCTTATATAGAACTTTACTTTTACAAATAACTAGCATCAAAATATAACAAATACAAAACAATCTTTAGGCTCATATTTAACATGTTTGTTTAATTATACTCCGTCCCATATTACTTGGCACCTCATATATATTATATATATATAATATATATATATATATATATTATATATATATATATATATATATATTTCTGGGTGGAACATTTCAGATGCACCCACATTAAATCCTTTAAATTGGCTCTTGGGAGTTTAAATTTCCCATTTAACTTTGGTAACCATTATTCCAATATAGTAATTTTTTGACCAATTTTTTTTATTATTTTGAAAACTAGAATAAATCCTAAGAAATTTGATACCTACATTATTTTAATCAGGTAATTTTCATCAAACTATTGTTTGACATATATCATTAATTTTTGTTAAAACCCTCAAGAAAAAAAATGTTTTTAAAATATTCACCCAGCAAAAATACTCATGTATAAAATTTCATTGAGGGTTGAAGTCAATTATATTTCATTAGATATTATGTCCCAGGATATAAAGGATGGAGTATAGAATCAAAGTAAATAAAATTATCAAATAATTAACACTATTTTCTATTTTCATTATGCCAAAATTTGGGGCATAATTAGGGGTGTATTAGAGTGCTACAATGTCAAAAATGAAAAAGAAATAATTAGGAAAATGGCTAAAATAATGAAAATTAATTGTGTTAGGGTGGGACTTCAATACCTCTGTTTAAAACACAAACTGATCCTTACTTAGACATAAAAATTTCCTAGACACCCTAGGGACAATCTTAATGATAAATATTAATACACATCTGCAATTCATGTCGAAATTGTACTAATACATCATTAGACATTAACTGAACTCTATTCTACAGCAGTTTCAAAAACTCATTTCTCCAATAAAAAGTCTATGGTTTTAAATAAATATTTTAATGGAATTTAAATAAATTTCAATGACATTCCACCAGCATTAACAATTTTTAGGGCTGGAATTTTAAGTAAAACTGGCAATTTTAAACTTGCGGTGGAACTTTTATGCAAAAGCATAATATATTCCACCACTAAAATGTCTTCCCTAGTAAAAATCAACAGTATCTTTGTCTATAGAATCAAGGGTAGGTCTCGTAATGTCCTTAAATTATAATTAAAGTAATAAAAGCACTCACTTAACAAAAATATACAATTATATTAAATCTTTTAAATATAACATAGATAGAAAATCAAGAAAGTGCTTTTAGAAAGCCTTATTAAACTAATATATTACAAAGGTATAGTCCATTGCACTTAGTACATAATTGGGTAATATGGCAGTAATGATATCGTTTCAGCTAATAGTAACTTTTAAAAAACTGATTAACAACTAAATACCATCAGACCTTTGTGGCACTCAAGTTAAAACAATTATAAAATGAAGTTGACAGTGAGAAAAAGGAATCAAATTACTCTTGACTGGCTTTGGAGAGAAAATATTCTAGGAGTAGTCCTAAATGCATATTGTTAGAGTATTATAAAATTTAAAACTAAATGTTAAAAACACAGATCTGATAAAATATTGTTTTGAAATACTAGCTGTTTTTAAACACACAGTTTAGAGTTACAATAACATGAAAAAAACACTATTACAACTTTAATGTGCACCAAATTTGTTGATTAAACCATCTTTTAGACCCTTAAGGGATATGAACAGTTTATAGAAATAGGATTCAGGATCAACCACATTGGTTCCTACAGTTCATTGTGCTAGCCTAATAAATTATATTTTCTCAAACTGGTGTCATAGCAACAAACAAAAATATATATTCTGAAACCTTGGGGATACTGCGTAAAGGGAGCCAAAAGATACCACCAAATTGGTTAATTTGGTAACCCAATTACATTATTTTCAAGGCACATTATACAGCATGGTCTAAATTATTATATAGCTACCTTACTGTAGTTGCTCTTGTATCCAACAAGGTTTCTCACAAAGATCTAACAGTATTTTAATAAAAACTAAACCAATTTAATCATTTATTCCTTTATCTAACAGAAAATGCATATGAATGGAAGGGCAATTTTAAATTTTTATATTGTCTACATCAATTTTTTTTAGTTTTAGATGTAGTGTAGTTAATCCATCTTGCAACACATGTGCACATCGAAAAGTTAAAATACACAATATAGTTTGTTTTTTAAGACTAAACAACATTCTTTCATACATATAACACATTACCTTTAATATGACACAAAGAAATTATTGGAGTGTAGAAAAAATAAACAAAATATGGCTGCGCTCATGACACCCAAATACTTTGATTAAAATACATTGTGGTGAAGGGAATAGGGGAGAAAAGTCCTCCACCACTGTACTAAAAAAATCCTAACTTATTACACCATTAAAATAACAACAAAGATATCTGTACTTAATGAGATCAGTAATTTACTCAGCGAGTTCAACTCAGTCAAGTCTGTAATAATCACATCCTTAAGGTTTGAATGAATAAAAAAACTATTATAATCTAGCAAGTCTATCAATGGAATTATTTCATCAATATGGCAAAGATTGCCAGAGTTCATTACATTATAAAGCAAGACTTCATCTCTCATGTAAGGAGAGAATATGAAATTTTAAGAGACTTTTTATTTCCTTTTAATTATTAATGACTAGAGCCCTTAAGTCAACAGGGAAAACAGCTTGAAGTATTCAGAATCTCCAGATATCGTTAAATAATCAAAGATAATAACATTAAACATAAAAAATTAAAAAATGTCCTTGAGAAAAGAATTGAAGAAGTACATTATCTATCGACCCTGTAGATTTCATTTAGTGGCTTCTGGGGGACAATCGGGCTGGCTGGAAGGGTGTGCTGCTCTGAAAGCTGGGTGGTTTTCTAATTCTCTATCAATTCTTAAAATGATAGGGAATGGTCTGAGGTCTACATGAAATCTACAAAAAATATTACAGTTATTTTATTAAAAGAAAAAATTAACAGCTATGTATATCAAGCATTGTCTTAAATTCTGAGTAATAAAATACTAATAGTAACTATACTCTATAGACTAAAAAAATCAGAACATATTAGAATTTAAACAAGAATTGACATAGGACTTGTGGAATTTTTTTTTCCTAGAATAAAATAGTTACAGTAAAAAAAATCAGGTACGGGTTATCTCGGAACTTTTCCTCATCACATCAGATTCACTGCGCTCATCTCCTCTCTAAATTTGGACGCGCTTCGCTCGTCTTCAGAATATACAATTTGTCAAATGTATGCTGCAACACCTCTTCGGACTCGCTTTGCTCGTCCTCAGATATTAAATACATTCAATTCATCCTCAGGGGTCACCCATACAGCACTGACCACGCTCAGTGCTGCTTAACTTTTATGATCCAACTAAAACCATAGATATACTTGTCGTATTACAATGAAACTTGGTGTACTTATTTATTACAAAAAGGTAATAAAGTAATAAAAAAATAAGAAAAGTAATAAATAAAATAAGAAAAGTAATAAATAAAATAAGAAAAAATAATTATTTTTTACTGACAGCTAGTCCACAATGGACATCAGATTATAACCTCTTTAAAGGTTATAAAGAATATTTTAGAGGTGCTTGTTTTAGATATATTTGTTCATATGAATTTAACATTATATTTTTATTCTTGAGAATATAGTTTATAATTTTTGATGATATCATACTTTTATAAGCATAATATCCTACAACATATATATAAACTATCTAGAAATGCTATTTTCGGAAATTGGATAATAAGGTATTATGACCAGCTCTTATTAAAAAAATAGCATGGGCATAAATGAAGTAATGTTTATCAAAGATATAAGGGACACTGTCAATAAGATAATAAACACAAAATAAAAATGTTTATTTTCCAATAAACTCAAGTAATTCTAATCGACATTGTATTTATTCATTTTTTCCTCAGTTAGTTTGTTTTTGTCACACGTACCCTTTTATATTACATGAAAATACAGTATTAATTTCCAAATCATAACCTGAATTTCTATGGGTAATTAAAAAGCAGGTACGGATACCTCAAAACTTTTCCTAGTCTTATTGGATTAGCTATGCTTAATGTCAAGAGACTAGCTTCGCCTCAAAATATGAAAAAGGCCTAATATAAAATGAAGTATATATATAAATATGGACCCGCTTCACTTGACCTGAGACAGTAAAGAGTTTTAGTCCCAGCAGTCACCCATCCACCTACTGACTATGCTCAAAACACACACTAGTGATCTGATAAAAATTAATTAAAATAAAACTCAATTGGATGATTTTCCAATTTTTATTTAAAAGAAATTTATGTATGCCGTTTGATCAAAATTCAACCAATGCTGATAATGAGATTAAAATTGGCAATTTTTTGGTCTTATAAAGGACAAGTGCATGTCAAAGTTCAAACTGGTCTAATATTTTTTTTTGTATTTCAGAAATATATTCAATTATTACTGGGTAATTAATAATGGTTAATGATATTATGATTTTTTTTCAAAAGTCACACAAGACCTAAATTTGATTTTTTACAGAGTTTAGAATCCCTAACAAACACACTGGGAGCTACGATGATAAAAGACACTCATGCGCACACATATGGATTGAAAATTGTCTTAAAAACATCTTAGGCAAAATCTCAGTTTTGGATTTTTAATGCCAACACAACACACTTTTTTCAGGCAGACCTATAGTAATAAGGAATAGCTTGCTTTTTACAATAAGGAATAGTAAAAATGAAAGTTAATGATCCCTTATAATAATTAGTTAAGCATTTTCACCAAGTTCCATGTTTCTACATCTCTTTAAAATGGTACAACAAAAAATGTACTCAGTCAGATATAGTGAACAACACGGTTAAAATCAGTTGACAGAGTGGGAAAATAATGTGAGGGAGCTAATGAGGTAAGTCCTGGATGTTAACGCATTCCCACTATTTTATATCAGGCGAATCTCAACTGTTTCCAACCATTTTTACCATGCTATCAACTGATCATAACCACGTGTAATATTGCAGTATGTAATGACTGTGTCCTGAAACCATTAAGAAATTACCCTTACATATTGAAACAAATTTACCTCCTAGCATTAAAAACCTGGGGAACCAAACAACAGTCAGCCATGGATACTTCATCCCCCACACAGTATTTACCTGCTGACGTTGACAGCAATTTTTCAACAGCTAAAAACAAAACATATTTTATTACAAAATTATAAATTTCATTCGGGAAAAAATTGGTTACAGGTTACTTTGAAACTTTTCTTCGCCTTACAGGATTTGCTGTTCTCACCATCACCACTTCGGACTCGCTTAGCCTGCTAAATGCTCAGCATGCAGCATGTAGCAGATACCTATCAATCTACTGAACACACACAATACTCCTTAACATAACTGATCCAACCAAAACCATGGATGTACTAGCTGTACTAAAGTTAAACTTGGTAATTATAATGTATTAAACTTGATTATGCAATAAACAAATTATTATGGGAAAGGACAACTAGACCTAAAGATTCATTTTTGAACCAAGTTTCAACTCTAGCATAAACACACAACAATGACAGAAGCTACAATGACAAAATACACATAAAAAAAGAAAACTTGGTAAAGCCACTTGGGACTTCTTAAAAACATCTGAAACAGATACTTGAGGTGGAATCTCGGATTTAGAGAGCTAACTCAAAAATTTTCTAATATACCTACATAGTAAATGAGGAAAATTAAAAAAAAAATATTTGAGGAACCTTAATTCAGAAGGTAAGCAATAAAGAAATCACATACGGTTACAAAAAATGTCTTAAAAATATAGAATCATAAAAAGATGACAAATATAATATATTTAATTCTGAAGCAAGCAGGTTCTTTATTTGAGGGTTTCAATATAATAATAATTTTAATGAGATATAAAGATAAAGCAGGCATGGTACCTCTCAACCCCCTACCAATCCAGTGCTGGGCCCATTCAGCTTTTTTTTCTTCACCTACATAAATTAAAACAGTCATATTTTGAAGAGGTTGTATTCCAGATGAAATAACTTCACATATTTCTCTGACCTAGAAGTAAATAATAGAAAATTAAAAGAATTTTACAAGACACTAGATATATATTTAACAATTAATTGTTTTGAGAAATAAAAATTACCCACCAAAAAAAAAAAGAAAAAAAGTTCTCTGAAATAAGAAATTTCAATAATTATGATTTCTAATAAAAATTAGCAAAAAAGAAACTATAAGTATACAAAATAGATAACTGTACTTATTATATGAAGTTGGCAATCCTGACTGATGATTAGGCTTTATTAGTCCTAATCAAAAAAATTCATCAGTATATAGAGTATTTGACAAAAGTTAATTTATTTAAATTTATTCACATTATTAAGCAATATTTTACGCTTTTGTGAAATTGTATGTTATTATACTGATCTTAAAAGAATTACTCCTAAATATAATTTTTTGTTGATAATGTCAGAACTCCTAAGGGCCAAGTTGCCCTCGATTAACCGCCTATGTGGATAATGCAGACAAAAAAAAGTAAAATAAAATAGTCAGTGTGTACGAAAAGACCATTGTAAAGGATGTGGTGTAAAAAGAATGGGTAGAATGTTTCGGACAGGAACCTGAAATCTTCTCCTTGAGGTCTGCAGTCTTGTTTGCTGTCTATAACTAACTAGCATTTGACTGTGAGGGTAGTAGTAAAACCCTAAAAAAGTATGAAGTAGTAATCTTAGGACTTTGGAATGAGCTGATCAAATTAAAAGAAAAAAATAGGCTAAGACAGAGCTTTCAGTAGCTGGACAAATCAATAAAATGAACAACAAATAAACTAACCTTGGCTCTTTTGATTACGTCTTGTGGTAATAGTGGTCTCTGAGGCCTTGTTTCCTCTAAATAGTACATTATATTTAACTAGAACAAGCAAATACCCAACAAGAAAAATATTTTACTAAATACTATTGATATAAAATAAACAGAACCATAATTAATAACAATATAAATTTGATTAAGGTTGCTGAAGGCAAACCAAGAAGTAAAAAAAATAAGCAGCCAAATATGGCACTACGCTTCCTTATCTCATTTAATAAAAATCATGTAAAACATGTGATGCTCAGCATTTTTAAAATAAACAATTGTGAAAACTGCACGAGCTACAAATGTGGTTATGGTCTTGCTGGTCTATGTACTTATAATTCATAAGCAAGTGGCATTTAACTGAGTTAAGCTGGGATACAAATGTGATGTTTAAATTAATCTATTCATCAATATCTATAAATTTATCTCAAAATCCTTTAAGCAAGCATCCAATTTTGAGTATATTTTATTCTGTTTTCTAGCACATGGACATACATATTAATTGCTTTATTCAGTTATTTTGTATTACACCTATTTAATTGTGTGATCACACAAGTAGCATTTATCTTCAAGAGATATTAATGGTAAAGACATCCAATACAGAATTAGGCCCATCCAAATATTGACTCTACTCATTAACTTTCTCAGACCAAAGGGTAGGCTATTTTTTTGTGTCCAATTATGAAAGAAGCAAAGATTAAATATGAAATAAGCTTGGAAGGTAAATTTGGGGAAGGAGGGGGGGTTGGAAAGCAAAGGTTAGGAGTCAAATGCATACCGATTCTATAAGAGTATGTCCATCAATTTGAAGAGCTGGTACTTGTTCCATGGGATTAACATCTCGAAACTCATTGCAATGATGTTCTCCTCCGCCCTTTATTAAACTGATAGGCTTGATATCATATGGTATTTCTTTAAGATTTAATGCTGAAAAAAGAAAAACAAATCGTAAAGAGTCTATGTATTTATCTATAAAAAGCAAAGTCGCTTTTAATCAGAGTAATTTTTTTAGGTAAAAAAGATCAGCTGATCAAGATCAATTAATACTTTGACTACTTTACAGTGGAGGAGACAAATGGAATTAGGATTGCCACCAAAAAAGGTTTTACATACACAATTCTATCTTAAAGCCCAGTTCATCCTCTAAGTCAAGACAAGTTTAAGCGGGCATAATTAATCAAAATGAAATATTTTCAAATTTTAAAATGAAATATTTTAAACTAATTACAAGAAACTTGAATAAAATGCTAATAAAAAGATTTTATTTTATTTTTATTCCAGACAGGAGAGCTGAGGCAATACAATAAATCCTAAAGCTAACAAGGAACAATCTGTGTTCCCAATGAAAGATTAAACTTAACCAATAAAGTGAGGCTTACCATAAAGTCTCAAAATATATCATCACAAACTCTCAGACAAAGTAAAATAAGAAGTTCTAAGAAACTCTAAGACCTTATTTAGAAACATTCATTTTCAATGTTCGACATGAAATCTCAAACCACTGTGAATGTAAATTTAGATTAAGTAAATACAAATACAATTTAAGATCATAGTATAAATAAGTATGTACATATTTCATTAATTAAAAATGTGTTTAAAATACCTATTCTAACTCTCCAAGAGCAAGAGCTCCTCCAATATGAGTAAAGCACAGGCTAAACAAAATCAAACAAGTTAAAAAACGTTTACTTAGAAAAACGCTTTCAAAAATTGAAATTGACTACACAAAGACATGCTGCCAAATATGGAGATAAAATTGCCAATTTCATATCTCAAAAATCATAAATAAAACCAGTCACACTTTTAAATCGTAACATCCCAAAAACTGTGTTGGCCACAGATAAGGTTGAGGTCTTATTGGGCTAAAAACAAACACTTAAAATTTATCACAACAATTTTTTTTAGAAAAAAATGTGTTTTATTTTATGAAACATCAAGATGGTAGCCGATTTAAAGTGCAACATTAATTTATACAAAAGCTTATCAGGTTATAAGAAATTAAAAACAAAAAATGTACTTTTTGTTTTTAGGGGAAAAATAGTTGGTTAAAAAAAATTGACTCATATTTTATAATCATATATATAATCTGTCATGCTCTAGTGTATGAGATATTCCCTCTGCAAATATCTCAGTATATGGATATTTAACAGTGTATGAGATACAATCCATGGTTTCGATACCCAGTATAAATTGATACTGGGCTAGCTTTTTTACTAGAGCTAATGCAGTTTTGTAACCTAAAATTATCTGCACTTTTAGCCTAACCTTATTCTTACAAAATTGTTGGTACCTTGATGACCAAAACTAGATAAAATTTTTAAAATGCGTTTCAGGTACTGTAAAGCAAAGATCCGATTTCAGAATCTTATCAGGAAATACAAATTGTTAAATTTATACTACAACACATCTTCAGTTTTGCTTTGCTCAACCTCAGATAGTAAATACATTTGTTTTATTCCTAGCAGTCACCCATCCAGGCACTGACCTCGCTAGATGCTCAAACCTTATTATGCTTTTTGTTACGTAAAGGGATACACTTGTGCTGAATTTCAACTCAATTATATAATTCTCTGATTTTTTACATTTTTTAAAAACGTATAAAAGGCATTTGATAAAAATTGAACTAGTGCTGATAATGAGGTAAAAATTCACATATGTTGGTTATGTGATGTGAATGACTAAATACTTGCCAAATCTCAAAAAGATCAACACATTTTCGCGTTTTATGAATTTTTGAAATTTTTGCTGAGTCATATTTCCAGTTAATGACATAACATCAAAATTATTATTTGGATAGCACAGCTAGACCTAAAAATTGATTTTTGTACTAAGTTTAAACTCTCTAGTACAAATAGACAGAGCTATATGATGATAACAGACACATACACACATACATACAACTTTGTAAAAACCACTCAGGAGGTCTAAAAACGCCTTAAACAGAAAATCAGGTGATATCCCAGCTTCAGATTTTTGTGCAAACACAATACTTTTCCTTTATACCTATATTTGGTATAAATGAGAAAAGTAAAAACACAAACAATGTTTGATTTACAGTGATGTTTTGTGTGTACTTTCAATGACATTAGTCAGAGCTCCAAAAATATGTCTCAAGCTTTTCAATGTATTGAAATAGAGCATGTCCTCACTACTAATATATTTCTTTGGAGACAAATAAAGAAGAACTGTTAGCAAAGAAGAAATAGGTCAACTTCACAGATTCCCTCTATCTCTTATCACTCTTTTGGTAACTTTATCAAGCAAGATTAAACTGTTAAGAAATAATACAAGATATACATTACATACACAACATTTATTACGTACACACAGTGTATTTAACAGGTGATTAAAATGCTCTTATGCAGTGATAAGGTTTTGTTTAGCGAATGTTGACTCGGGTTATAAGAAAGTTAAAAATAAAGGATATATTTAAAAAAATTGTGATTTCTATTCACAATAATTAAGTTACACTAAAAAATATTTGAAAAGTTATTCGGAGTAAACCAAGGAACTAAAATAAAAAGGAAGAAACATATCAGGCCTTTTCAATGTAAAATAGTGTCGCCAACCCCTACCACTACTCCCCCGGGCATTCATAGTACTACTACGTCCTTCCAAATTTTAATTTTGTTCTGTAGTTTTTTAATTTTTTTAAGCCTTAAACATTATTCTTTGGCGCTATGATACCATTTTGTGCTTCATGTACTTGGTCTAAAATAAAGATTATTATTTATTCCTATCATCAGGTTATAAACATGTCGAGTAAAGTTTTAGCACTTTATTATTGTGTAGTAGTTAATTGTAAATGTTTAATGTTATTCTTACCTTGTTTAAGATTATAAAGTCAGTTGACATTAAGCATGTTAGATCTTAAAAGTGAAAAACACAAACTTTATATGCTTCTATAATACTTTTAAACTCTCATATGGGACAAATTGTCCCATGCCCATCTATTTTCCTTAAAAACAGTGGCGACACTTTTTTGCCTTTATGCTCCCCCTGTGGAGTAAACTGTATTGTTTAAGTGAAACAATAGTTTGAAGTGAAAGTCATATGTAAAATACGATCGCCTCTCAAGGTACATACATCATATTGGGGTAGTCGACCAAATCCGATATCCCTTGTTCAAGCATATCCGGCTGGATTCATATGCATGGTTCTTATAACGTATTTAACTAGTGTACTTAATAAAATCTAAAGATTTAGTACGCTGTGTGTACGTAGTATTTGTTTCACCAAATTTCAGTTTACATAATAAATTAAACTAGTATAGTCAACATAACGTTTCTTCATTTAATTAACTCCATTTAAATAGTAATGATTAATTTTGAGGAACCAAACAATTTAAATATAAATTATAACTTATGATTATTTTAATTTATAGATTAAAAGAAAGAAAATATTAAAGTGTGAATTAAAATATACCTTTCCCATGATGGACATGTTGGATGCCTGTATCTACGGTTTCAGACATGAGGAATGGAGAATAATATAATCATAGCTAATAATTACATAAAACCAATCAATTAATTACGGAAAGCAATTAAAAAAGTTTGTATTTAAAATTAAAAACATCAATATTTGCCGAGGGACTTGGTAGAGTTTCTTCACTGTTATAATATCGACCGCTAAACAGCTGAGAAGCTGTTGCTTTATGCTTAGAGAAATCTCGTTCTTAAACTAAATGTGGTATGAAGCAGGCTAGCGGCTTGGTACGGTTTTGTGATCTGTGATTCACATTTTTGAAAATTTAACTACTAACAGCAGCAATATCCGTAAGGATCTTAAGGCTGAATATTTATGGCTTCGTAATCTTAAGGATTAATAAGGGGAAAAATATATATTAAATAAGGGTAATACGTGTTAGGAAGTATCTATCTTTCTCTTAAGACTCATACTTTTCTAATTTTTTTAGAGAAACAGAGCCAAATTTAACTTCTCCAGCAATGTTTTTTTTATAATTTAATAATGTTTATAAAACCTCGGTAGGAAACAAAACGATAGCTATTAACTTACCAAGAGAGAAAAGCGAGTAAATACTCACAATCCTAATTAATTATATGTTAGAGATAGGTTCTTCTCTAATTATGTGGCATCAGATAGATGATATTGCAACTAATATTATAAATAACATTGCACTCCGTCCGTTATATCTGAGCAGCTTATAACATTATTAGGTCCTATATTATTTCCTATTTATATTAATAACTTGCCTTTAAGTCTAGCGTTTTTTATTTGCTGCTGCCTCAATTTGTCTGCACTGGGTGCAAACAAGTGCTCCCTGTGCAGTCAAGTTAGTTCCTGAGACCTAAGCCGAAGGAACAAGGAACATGTTAATTAAATCCCGAGATAGTGGTTATAAGTAGCTCCTGCTTTCTTTTCGCTGATGATCATGGGGTAATTTTTTCATCTCATTATGACTTGCTTGAGCTACAGTCTAATAGCTCTTAATAGTTTAAATGACTGATTTAAAGTCGCAAAGTAAAACTTAACAAAAATAAAACTGTAAATATTACATTTAATTTTAAGAACACTTTAAACTCTTTTAAATTTGTTGGCATCAATATTGACAACAAATTATTATGAGAACCTCGTACTGACTCTTTAGCTAAAAGATAAGGCACAAGCACTTATATGCTCAAGAATGTTTTAAGCTCTCTCTCCAAAATTCTCTGTAAATAGTCTATTTCGCACATTTTCAGCGTATTTTTTAAAGAAAAAATAAGCGTACGAGGTGGGGGACATGGAGGGTGGTAGGGGTGTCTTATTTTATTATCATACGGCACAATTAGTTGTGCCGTACTTGTCAATCGTAGTTGATAAGTACAGACTAAAAAATCTAAATATAATTCAATTCAAGCGAGGCTAAAGTTGTAAAACTCACTACCTGAAAATATAAGAGCCCTTGAAGAGAATAGCTTTAACTAATAAGTAAAAATTAGTCTCTTAAAAAATCCCTTATACAGTGTGACTTTTCCAATTTACAGAAATGTGTGTTGTGTAAAAAAAGAGTTAATTCATTATTATGTATGCTTACGCTTATTGAATTTGAGGTTCATACAGGCTATTGATGGCCTAATAGAGATACCATACGACACCAAATGATAAAAGCCGTACTCAAGAAATATCTTAAGGTTGAGATTGGGCTGCAATTTTTTTATACAGAATATTGATCCTACTATTTACATAGAACAGCTTTTTTGCCGTAATTATAGGCAAAAATCTTGAATAGGCTGAGATCTACCTACATGATAAGAACATGAAAAAGTCAAAATTTAATGAATCTTTTATGACTGTAGAATAAAAGTCATGCAAAAAATCGGATATTCTAAGCATGGGGGGGATATATATATATATTAGCCTTAGGATAATATATATCCAATAATATATATTATATATATAATATATATATATATATATTATATATATATATATATATATATATATATATATATATATATATATATATATATATATAATATTAATATATATATAATATTATATATATAATATATATATATATATAATATTATAATATATAACGCAAAATTTGGAGTTGCATGTGACAAGTTAACATAATTAACTTAGTAAACGAGTTTAACTACACCAACAAAAAGAAGTTCCCTTTACACAAAAGAAGTACCCAAGTTTCATTAATTTATGTCCAACTGTTTAAAATTTAAGAGGAGGGGGGATTTTTAGACCTCCAATTTTTGGTAAACTCGCTATCTCAGGAAAGAATAATATTTTTTACATTAAACTAAGAACAAAAATTAAAATTGGAAAGTATACGATTCCTCTTGATAACCTATTTATGACGGCATTAGACCGGTTTGCTGTCAGTGGAATTTTAAAATATCTGTAAAATTAAGAGTTAAAATTTTTAGCTAGGAAAAAGATAATTATTATGTTTTTTGGGGCGCTAAATAGAAAAAACAGTGCTAAAGTTTTCTGGTAGATCCTTAATGACCTGAGCAGTAGCGTCACAACTTGTTATTTATTGTTTTTGCAATAAATAACTAAGCAACTTGCAGTTGTTTTTGCAGCCTTTTTTAAACAATAATGTCACAGACAATTCCAAGCAGGGAAGATGAGAAGAAACAGGAACAGGATTCCCGCCTACAGAAAAAGCCCTTTACTTTGAAAATAATGTGGCTTAATAGCGTAATAAATATGGACTAAAGACTTTTATATGATCACAAAATTCAAAATAAAGAAAATATACATTGTCGATTAGGCAAGCTATCGATATGAAGTAACTATCGATAGTTTCACTCTCACGTGTATATTATAGATTTTTTGTAGTGCAGTGCGCATGTACTGTACATAAAGCAGTAAAGGTTCGCACCAAGGTTAGCTTCACTAACCTTCTCTGCATTGCAAAGAACCACTTAATATAATCATTTTCATTTTAGACTTCATAACGTTGTTTGTATAACTCTATAAAACAGTCCTTTCTCGTGGTCAAATATCTCATGCTATATCACAGTCGCCATAATTTAAAAATCGATTAGTAGAATCGATATCTCGATTTAATATTTTCAAAAATATTGTAATCTATTTTTAAAACTTTGCGTGTGGTGTCTTTTACTATTATTTAGAGCTAGAACGGCAGACACACGTCTGTTTTCGTCGGGCAGCGGTTTCCGCACACAGATGATAGGGGGTTAAGGGCTGCGTCGCCCAGTTTCGGCGTCTTTTTCTGTTTCGGTGAGTTCGGTTCGATTCGATCCGAAATTTTGAGTTTTTTAATAAATTAATTATAAATTTTAATAAGTATGGATCCGGAAAGCTTTTTGGACCTGGCCAACCAGGTAACGAAATTAAAAATGTTTCCGTATTTCGATATAGCGCATTGCGTTCTGTGTGCTCTCCATGTACGAGAGGATTTGGGTGCTGGTATGTATAACACCTTATCAGTTATTAATTTTAAATTATAAGTGTTATGTGAAACAGCATAATAGCAAGGCTTCACGTTCATTATGAGTGTAAAAATAATCAACTATAAATAGATAAGGGTAAGGCATCGCGGACTCTCTAGCTTTTGAACTCTCCTCCTAACATACATTTCACTTCTCTACCTGTCTGAGATTATTTCGTCAGCTGTGTATACTTAAAAATTATTAAAAAAGAACTCTGTCCTGTACGTTATGAGTACCAATAAAAGAAACATAAAGTTAAAAAAGTTTTGACTTTAGGATATACAATACAAGTATTATAAGAATTCCCGCCATTTATTTTCAAAATGGTGGCTACATAAATATATAGTCTCCACGGTTGAAACCTTCTCAAGCTGTTCGTCTAAACGAATTGGGGCGTTCTTTTATAGCAGAATTTCGCCTGATATAGGCCTTAGGAAAAGGTTGCGAAAACCTAGAAAAAGTTTATACCGAAACGTAGATCATATAAGCATGGATGATCTTTTATAAATTTATAAAAATCCACTGTCGTCAATAGTTTTTTCAACATTTTTAGTTTGGCAACCAGAAACCACAAAAATAAGCAAAACATAAGTTTTGTTTCCTTTTAGGAATTTTTTATCATGCGTATAAGTCTAAGAAGTGATAAAACCTATGTTTCACCGGTTAATCCTATCATTTTCTATGGCAGTTGGTAAAATTTGGGAATAATCATTCAAACGTTTTTGTTTTGTTTTCATAATTCTTGACAATTACCTAAGAATCGCGGTAAATGTTGACATATACAGACACATAATATGTGTTATGTTAACATAACATATTATGTTGTACCTCGTAAATATTAATAAATTATATATATATTATTAATAAATAAGTATTATTGCTAAATTTTGAACGATTTTATACACACTTTTTAACTTTTAAAACAGTAATAACAAGTATTTGTTCTTTCAAAAACATACAGTCATTTAGAATTACATTTGGATGAAACCTTACTAGTACAAATCAACTTTCATGCCAAACGATGTACATCAAATGCCAAAACATGTACAAGACATATCTTACTTGCTTACATGCTACATGGTCATGCCTTACCGTGGCCAGAATAATCCAGACAATTATTTGTGCCGGCTGAGGATTTTAGGACTAGATGTGAAAATTTGTGACCATGGTGAATCATGAGTAGCTAAAATAATTAGTTGGATTATGGAATTTAACCAAGTTAGTGGGAATTGGTTGGACTTAATCAATGTTGTTTACAATTAACCTGTTAGGTAACCTGAAAACGGGGAAAAATACGCAAAAATAAGTACATGGGAAAATGTTGTGTAGTAGAAAAATAGTAATACAAAACACAGGGTAATCCTTTTGAGCGGTTCGGAGGTCTGCGAAGCGGCCAGGAGTCCCTGTTTTTTACTACTTCTTTAGCATTGTATCGATATTGGCGCGATCTTGATTGGCATATGGATAGGTTCACATGTATAGTAATTTTGGCTGCTTCTTTTGTTTTTTGATTTCTCCAATGGTATTTATGGATGGTTAGAGGCTCCTTTTCTAGCATTCGGTGGTCTTTATGCCAGATATGAACTGCTATTTTGTATCTTTTAAACTCTTCTCTCCGTACGTATCCTTTGTGTCCTTGAACTGAGGTGTCTGTGAAAGTGAACTTTTAATTTTTTTATAGCATACTTATCTAAATTTTTCGAATCCTGAGAGTCATCTTTAAAGAGTCTTCTTTAAAGTCATTGTTGACTTAAACGTAGTTTTAATTATATATTTCCTGCCAAATTAGCTTATCTTTTTTCGGGCAACCTTAGTATTATATTATTGTTTTGTTATAGTATGGCATTGCGACTGAGGCTTTGTAGTTTGTAGGTTATTGCCCGGTTTTAGTGTTAATACCAATATGATTGATTTTGCGGGAACCCCATTTCTCCTCATGGCTTTTTTAATAGTATCATCTTCTGCCTCTGATAGATGGCTAGTATCATCTTCTTTTTTTGCTTATCTAGGTCTGAGTAGATGGCTTTATCTTTTTGCTGTAGCTTTCATCTCTTAACATAGCACTTAATATATATATATATATATATATATATATATATATATATATATATATATTATATATATATATATATATATACATATACCCACCTTGATGCTATTGAAGGGGTAGGATGTGTGACTTAGGTATCTGTCTATGTAGGTCGGTTTTACATGCACTGATGTCTTGAACTGGTTACTTTACTGCGATCCACTATAATACTTCTAGGAAAGGGTAACTTCTGATTAGCTTCTACCTACTAAGTCAATTGTATACATTCATGTAATCTCTTTACGTGATGTATGCATACTTCTAGTTCTTTTATACATGAGGCCATAATGTGAAGCGTCATGCACTCATCTTATCTAAATTGTTGTCTTCTTGGGAGCATTTGTATTGGATTAGGCATTGCTATTTCCTCTATTTGTTCATAAGTTGGAAGTAGGTAGTAATTAGAGATGAGCATTCCATTAAGCAGTCAATACTGCGTTCTGAAGTCAGTCAGCATGTCAGAAGTTAAGAAATTTAGGAAATAACTGACGAAGAATGACCCATGAAAGATAAGTTAGCAGCTGTTCTAAAAGAATCGTAATTCCTGTGAGACCGGTACATGAAGAAAATTAAAACAAACCTAAATGTGATTTAGGTTCTACTACCGAAATGTGATTTCGGTAGTAGATTTTTTCACTCTTTTGTAAACAGCATTGACAATGGATCACGTCCAACAAATTTTACTCAAAAGATTAAACGTGCCTTGCTCTCTAATGTTGAACCTTGGGCTATCTGTGTTTCGAAACCATCTTTTTGATTACTTTCTCGTTTTTTTCTTTTTTTAAGACAAATGAAAATTTCTCGATAGTATAGTGAATACATCGCTTTTGCCTTTGGTCGAAACGAGGTAAAACGAGATCAAGGGGCAAACAGAACCTCTTAAAAGCTTAGTTTAAAATCCAAGTTACACTACGGCTCGACACTCTGTAGTTTCAAGAAAATGAAATCTATTAAATTTGTTTTTCAAAACAGTAGACGACGATTGTTCTTTTTAATCTGAGGGGTTAAATATGTTATATTAGGCTTTTACTGGCACTTCCCCAAAACTATGCGTAGACCAGTTTCCAGCTTTTTAAACTATGTAAAAACTAATATATTGTCGGAGGAAGTCTTTAAAAGAGCGATACACTTTCTTGACCAATCAATCTATTAGATAAGTCGCTTTTTAATTTACGAACTTATGTAATGAGCGAAATGTTTCTGTAAACGAATCCATCAGATGAGTCGGCCTGTTAATTACAAACTTACGTATTTAATCATTTATACTATGAGTGAAATGTTTCTGCAAATGAATCTATCAGATGAGTCGGCTGTTAATTTACAAACTTACGTATTTAATCATTTATACTATGAGTGAATGTTTTGCAAATGAATCTATCAGATGAGTCGGCTGTTAATTACAAAATTACGTATTTAATATTTATACTATGAGTGAAATGTTTCTGCAAATGAATCTATCAGATGAGTCGGCTGTTAATTTACAAACTTACGTATTTAATCATTTATACTATGAGTGAAATGTTTCTGCAAAGGAATCTATCAGATGATTCGGCTGTTAATTTACAAACTTACGTATTTAATCATTTTATACTATGAGTGAAATGTTTCTGCAAATGAATCTATCAGATGATTCGGCTGTTAATTTACAAACTTACGTATTTAATCATTTATACTATGAGTGAAATGTTTCTGCAAAGGAATCTATCAGATGATTCGGCTGTTAATTTACAAACTTACGTATTTAATCATTTATACTATGAGTGAAATGTTTCTGCAAATGAATCTATCAGATGATTCGGCTGTTAATTTACAAACTTACGTATTTAATCATTTATACTATGAGTGAAATGTTTCTGCAAATGAATCTATCAGATGTTAATTACAATTTATGAAATAAGTTTTAACCATCTTATTTAAATCTAACATTTTGTTCTTCATTATTTTTATGTTTTAGACATGATTATGCCCCTATGATTAGGGGGCGAAATATGGTTAAATATATGAAGTAAGAAGTAATTATATATATATTTTCTATAATGTCATTTAAAAAAATTACATGTTACAAATAAATATCATTTATATGTGAGCGACATGTTTCTGCAAATCAATTTATTAGATGGGTCGTTTGCTAATTTACAAGGTTCCGCACTCGTAATCAGTCCAAGCATAATATATATACATATATATATATATATATATATATATATATATATATATATATATATATATATATATATATATATATAGAGAGAGAGAGAGAGAGAGCAAAAGAGTGATGCTTCTTTCCATAAGGCTCATCACTCAACTCATAATTATTTGATGAAGAATAACCTAAACACTTTTGATTAAGAATACGTTTTAAAAAGAGCATGAATACTTTTTTATGCTTGTTTACTTTTTGGTTTTACTTGGTAGTAAGTTAGCTTGTATGGTTCTTAAACACTTTTATTCGTTTAACAGAGTAACAATCTTAAATTTATTATTATTTATAAATTTATAATAAAAATTCAATTTATGTTTATTATGACATGATACAATTATGTCAAGACCCACAAATGCCCCTATTTGTGCTGATTTTTTAACAATATATATTTCCTTTTGGATTTAATTTTAGATTTAGGCCTAAACGTTCCGATTTTTTTAAATTTTGGTTTTGCAAGAGCCTTGGTAACAAATATCAGCAGGTATATTCTAACTCAATAATATTATTTTTTACAAAATCCCCTACATGGTGGTATTTTAAATTTGTTTTGTTTGCAAATAGTTTGCTTCTTTTATGAAACACAGGATTTTATTTGCAGGGCTCTTAAGTTTTTCGATTAAGTTAGTGTTATATTTTTGACATTTTTTCAATATCTTGGTTAATTGTTTTTAAAGTTATAATAGGTAATAACTTACTGGACTCTTGTTGTATGTAGCAATTCTTTTAACGGAGTAACAATCTTAAAGTTATTAATATTTATAATAAAAGTTAAAAACAAAAATTTTGTGAAAGTCTGTTTGTTTTTAAGTTTTGTATATATTTGTAATCTTTTACTTGTGGCAAATAAGGGTTGTTTTGTATTGTATTGTGACACGACACAATTTTGTCAAGTCAAACAGTCTTCCTATGCTAAAAACTATTTTGTTTCAAAATAGAAACAAAATTGAATTACTAGAAAGGGCATAGCCCGTCTCAGGCTCTTAAGGCGTCTGTGTAACTTCACTGAAACCTCCTCCAAAAGTGAGATTAGGTTACAGTAAATTGATTGTTTTTGATGTGCGTTTTAAACGTTCTACTACATAAGTTACTGTAATTTAATTCTGTTTATTTGATTATATTAATAGTCGAAGGTGGACAGTTTACTTTTTCAATGTTTTAACCAATGGAACCCTTCTAGTAATAATACCTCTATGTTTGACTGAAGTATTATTACCACCCTTTCGTTTCAAGGTTTTGTAGGTGTTACCAACCTAACACTTTAAACTGTTTAATTAACTTATTTACTTATTATTTTCACTTATAATTATTGATTCTGTTTACTCAGCGAAACTTTACTCACATCCTCAAATTAACTATGTTACTTAAATGTTATATTTTGCTGTAATGCTGTACAAAAATAATTTCAAGTTATGACAAACTATTAATCATGTACTGTTTTCAACATTAAATTGACGCTTATGTTTTTGTACTGGTTTACATAACTGTTTTTATAGTGAAAATAAACCTTGCGTTTGTATATTAATTGTATTAATGAAATTAAAATATGTAATTAGAAGAAAATAGTAAGAGACAAGCCGTCGTATTCGTTAAGTTTTTCCTGATAATGTAAATGTCTCATTATAATTTATCTTTTTTTATTTCAGAACGCCATTACGAAAATATGTTACTTATTACTTTTAATTTTCCTCATTTACAAATTTAGGTATAAAGAAAGATCAATGTGTTTGCATTATAAAACCAGATCCTTTAGTTTTGCAATGCATTTCACCTGAATTATCGGTTTCAGGTGTTTTAATCCAAGAGCCTTTTTTTCAGGTCCAAGAGCCGGACCTGAAAAAATGTGACTCATTTTGTACTACTTCAAACCAAATATTTCTGAAATTATACCCTACATTATGAATAAAAACATAGTCTGCCTATCCAGAGTAGTCTGCCTATCCCTTCATATGATTGCGCATGCTCAAAATTTTAGAAAATAGCACAAATTTCAGTTTTCTTGAAATAAGTGGTTCCCTGTGGGTGTTGTGCAAAATATGAAGAGAACATTTTAAAAGCTGATACAATGTTCTATATAACGAGTGTTTAATCATCAAAATCGGATGACTGCAACCAAAGTCATGGCTCTTTCAAAAACAATGAAGAAATGGTTAATCTATGCAGTCAGCGAATTTCTTTGAAAAAATATTCTTTTTTGTGCATTTTTTTGGCCATTTAACAAATGTCATAACTTTAGTTGTATGCATCCAATTTTGACGAAAAAACACTCGCTTTATAAGAAATTGTATCAGCTTTAAAAGTTAAAAGTTCTCTTCTTGTTTTGCACACGACCTACAGGGAACCACTTATTACAAAAAAACTGGAATTTGTGCGATTTTCTAATATTTTGAGAGTGCGCATTCATATGAAGGGCTCCACTCTGGATAGGCAGACTATGCTTTTCCTGCATAATTGAAGGTGTATTTTCAGAAAAATTTGGTTTGAAATTGTACAAAATGAGTCACATTTTTTTCGGACTGGCTCTTGAACATAACCTAATGAGTGGTTTTGGCCAAGTTGCGTTATCATCATAGCTCCCGGTATGGTTATGCTTGAGAGTTGGTAATAAAAATTAATCTTTAGGTTTAATTTAGCTTTCCGAAAAATAATCTTTCTATGTCGTAATTTACTGTAATAAATGACTCGGTAAAGAAATAAAAATTCATAAAACGCGAATAAATGTTAGGATCAATTAGAAAGTCTGCTTGTATACAAATTTGTATTTGTATAACTGAAGATTGGAGAAGGTTACTGATTCCGTTTGGCTTGTTGATACTATTTATATCCGAAAAACATTATATATATATTATATATATATATATATATGTATGTATATATATGCCTAAGTTCATTTGTGGAAGGTATGAGTCATATCGATTATACCTCCATGATATTACCTCAAGTTATCCACTATATTATCTACAATTATTCGTATCGTTTTAAGAGCTCACTTATTCTCCTGTTAACACCTACTATCATCCTAGTTATCTTCAATATTGTGTCAACAATATACTTACTATATTATTCCTTTGGTATTCTTCTTTGTTTTTAGGTGCTCTCTTATTCTACAGGAATTACCTACTATCACGCTTGTTATCCATTATATTGTCAGTAATTATTTGTTTTATTTTTAGGTGCTCACTCATTTTCCAGAAAACACCCACTATCATGCTGGTTATCCACCATATTGGTAATATTTGCGGGAGGAATGTTATGCAATGCGTTATTAGGCGAACCAATGTTAGCTCCTCTTAAAAATTCACAGCAGTTACTTATCGCAACAGTTGTTTGGTGAGCATTTATTGTATTTTACTACATATATTAGCGTAATTAACTGCATATATGCACAGTAAAAGGTTTCATGAAAAACATAACAAATATATTTATATTAAAAAAGTATCGAGCAAAACGTCATTAATTACATTTATAACTCATATGCCGCTGAAATACAAGTTATATAGATATGATAACATAGTTTGGAGTATGTTAAGTAAATTGAAATAGTTACTCAGACGATCCTACCACAAAGTATACTTTCTGCTTTAATTGTGGAAAGATTCCTGTAATTTATCCTGTACAAATAGATGGTCACGAGTTTAGATTGACAGAGTTGTCAATGCTTATTCGCAAACATTCTTTGTTTACTTTTTTACTTTTCCTCAATTATGCCGTAGGTAAATAGGAAAAGTATTGTGTTTACAAATAAATCCGAAACCGGGATTTTACCTGAATCATCCGTTTCAAGTGTTTAAGACCTCTGTTTGTGTTTAACACAGTGTATGTGTCTGTGTGTGTGTTACTATTATCATCGTGGCTCCTTCTCAGTGTAATCTAGAAAGTTAAAGAGTTAAGATTGCTAGAGAGTTTTAAAACTTTGTACAAAAAATCAGTCTATAGGTGTAGTTGTGCTAAAAGAAAAATATTTTTCATGACGTCATCAACCCGCTATAATAACTTTGATTATAATACTCAGATTCGGCCTGCATGTAGCCATGTATAAGTCTAACATATGTGCCAAGTTTCATCTCATTGTCAGCATTAGTTCAATTTTTATCAGATGACTTATTAACGGGGTTTAAAAAGTTGTAAAAATCGGAAAATAATCCAATCAAGTTGAAATTTAGTACGAATTAAGTATTTTAATACCTTAAAACGTAAAGGTATACACATTTACGTTTTAAATAAGTACACCAAGTTTTGTTTCAATACGACAAGTATATCCATAATTTTTGTTGGATCATATAAGTTAAGCTCCATCGAGGGTGGTCAGGGCCTAGATAGGTGACCGCTGGGAATGAAACGGATTAATTTACTATCTAAAGACGAGGGAACCGAGTCTGAAGATGTGGTGCAGCTTAAATATGGTGACATATATCCTGAGGACGAGCGAAGCGAGTTCGAAGTTGGAAGGATGTGCGTAGCGAATCCGATGTAACGAAGAAAAGCTCCGAGGTACACCGTACCCGATTTTTTCAAATTTCATATTGCTATTTTGCTATCGCATGTAGTTGTACTGTACCTTAACCATTCCTAAATAAACTGCATTATAGCATTGAAAATATTACAAAAACTGGCCTTGGGTATTTGTTATTTTGATATTCAAATACAGCACTGTTCTAATATCCATAAGAATATCTGAGGCGATATTCTAAAAAGCTTATTTGTTAGTTCCAAATAGTTTAGTTATCACCCTAAGCCTCTGTGATAAAACATTAAATTAAAATTCTCTTAATTCAAAATTTGTTTAAAATTTACATGTAAAGTAGCTATAGTGCTGCTTGTAATTAAAGCGAATAATGATAGTGGTCTGATAACCTGTTTTGGAATAGACGCGCTAAAACCTTTAAAAATAAGCATTAATTTACCAATAAATGGTGTGCAACTACATTGAGAGGCATGAAACATTATTTTGGGCCTCTTAGGGGCTCAGTCTAGCATAATTGAAACATCCTCCAAGAGTGAGTTAAGGTTAATAAATAATTAATATATTATTAATTAATTATAATTATAAATTAATAAATAATAATATATTATATTAATTTGTATTAATTTATATATTATATATAATAAATAATTATATAATAATTAATTTATTATTATGTTTAGGGGTTTTTTCTCACTTAGAAAGTGGTTAATTGTAGAGCGGACACTGTGTGCCAAGTTTCTACAATTTTACTTTTTTTTGTTATTTTATTATTATTATTTTATTAATATTATTATTATTATTATTATTATTATTATTATTATTACTTATTATTATTATCAAGGTTGAAAATTAAACAATTGTTTTCGGTTTCTCGCACATTTTTTGTCTTTTGATTTCTATTATGAACGTTCTTGTTCTGTTTAATTGATTATATTGTTAGTTGAAGGTGGTCAGGTTATTTTTTCGATGTTTCAAAATTCAACCAACAAGGCCCCTTAAGTAATATCCATGTGTGCAATGTAAACGCATATCCTTTGAAAATTTGAGAAAAAAGTTGTTATGCTTCTGCACAAGTTAAACGAGTTTCCTTTCGAAATAAAAAATCGTTAATGATTATTTGTAATTAGTTAATAGTATTCTATTAGGTTGTTATTTATGATTTTATTTAGACACATTATTTAACATTATAAGATGTATTTTATTTTCAGGTATTTGGTTTTCTACACGCCGTTCGATATAGGATATAAACTGGCCAAATTTTTACCTTTGAAGATAGTATTCTCAGCTATGAAAGAAATATATAGGTAAGTTAAATAGATTCTTACTCTAAATTATTACCACTTACCTAATAATCTATTTTACTATAAAACAATTTAAATTATATCAAATCATCTATGATAAGAAAAACCTTTTTATTTGTTAATTATGAACCTGTTAATTAATTGAGAATCTTAATTATTGTTAATTAATTAAGAACCTGATTTATTTTTCTCTTATTAAAGACATAGTGCTCTTGGAGTGTAGATGAACCACGCAAAACTTACCAAAATAAAGCTGCTTACTGTGCTTTCGCTCGATCCTGCTACCGGTGCAGTAATCTCACTTACCTATTGCATAGAAAAATAACGCAAAAAATTACTTAGGTTTCTTTCAATTGACGTATATTATAGTGATATGTTTGGTTATATCACATAAGTTTTAATAAATATCGTTTAAATTGGCTAAAATAGTGTTAAAAGTGAGCAATAAAATCAAATACAATAAACATTAATACATCAGAACATCAATACAATAGAATAAAAATATATGAATCAGTAATAAGGTCACTGATAAGTTAAAAGCATATACTTGTTATATGTTCGATTTGGCTGCGTGTTTTGCTAGAGCACAGCTTTAGTGGCGGAAATCCTAATTCCCGCCACTAAAGCTGTGCGGGAGACTCGTTTTGAAAAGTGTTGTTAATTGGTTAAAATAGGGGGCCTTCTGCGCCTTAGCTGCTTTGTGCCGTCGGCCCCTCGAGGAGCTTCGTGGCCCAGTAACTTTTCTAGGGCCATATGGTTGTTCTTTCTTTCTCATATTCGCCTTGAAAGCAAATTTTCAAAGAAAAAGACAATCACCTCGCGGCTCTTCGGCCCGTTCGGCTCACCCTAAAGTAACTGCTTCAGAACCACTTCTAAACAATTTAGCGAAAAGAATTTACAACAACCGATCCCATCCTTTAAAAGACACAACAATCGACCCCATCCTAATTCCCAAAGGCCACTCATCCAAGTACTGACCTCGCTCAATGCTACATAGTGTGCACATCTTAACATTAGTGATCCGACCAAAACCAATATTGTCAATGAACAAAACTAATGACTCCAAAGATTTTACGATGAATTGAGTGTAAAACTCACAAAAACTTTCATATAAAAAATAAATTGAATTTTTAAAAAGTACTATTTGTACAAATTAAGTGAGTTTACCCAACTCTTTCCTAGGTACTCTTAGGTACGTATGTATTTCTTCCCTATCTACATCTTTACTGTATTGACCTCGTAAGGTTCTATTTTTTAATTCTCTTTTTCATTCCTTCTTTCCTCTATATTTGCTAACTGACTGTCTACACTACTTATCTACGATTGTCTTCATAAGTTCATTACATGCCTTTGTTTGCAGGTGTAAAAAAGTTTACGATGGTGTAACTCATGCTGCCAAGTTATATCCAAATGCCTATGTTATAATGGTCTTAATAGGAACTTTAAAAGGTTTGTAAGTTTTGATAATGCTAAAAATAATAAGAACACAGTTACCTTGTGTGGTCAAATAGAATAAATAGAACAGAATAAGTGGTTAACAACTTATTCTTTTTATTGAACACGACATTCTACATTTCAAGTTAAAGTCTTCTTTGTATATTTTTTTTGGATTCCTTTGTATAGCATTATTCTCTTATTTTACATAGATTTCTAAATCTAATTCAAGGATGTAGATCTTAAGAATTTTAAGGTTTTAGCAATTCTTCACAATAAAAGAAATTTTGAATGTGACAGTGTTGCATAATATGAAACTGCCACATGGCATGGGTTAAAGCCTCGTTCTTTAACACTCAAACCATCTCTCATCCTCATTCTCTCATTCTCTCAACCATCATTCTCATTTATTTATTCACGGCTAACTCCATTTTTGCAAAGTATTCTCATATTCTTTTGCGTGTTTAGGTAACGGTGCTGGTTTCTTGAAGTTATTTGAAAGATTAATACGAGGTGTGTGGACACCGACTGCCATGGAAATAATGCAACCAAGCTTGTAAGTTATAACCTTTTTTAGGCAACCAAATAAAAACGTATGTTTAAGACGAAACCATATTGCTTTAAAACGTGACCAAAACTATATTAAATAATTAAAAGTAGAAACGTAAACAAACGAATGGAATGTTAAAAAACCATAAAGTAAATACTACTTTATAATCGGTTAAACAGATTATATTAGATAAAGTGAACAACCATTAGTAATATTTACAAGAGAAGGTATACTCTATCTCAATACACATTGGAAAGGGATTATTATTAGGGATATTTCCTAATAACAAATATGGGGGAAATACCCCCAGTTATTTCCCCAGTTACTTTACAGTAACTATTGCCCAAATACGATAGCTTTGTTACCAATTTGATAACTTTAAAAAGTCATATTATATCGTACCATAATTTTAAAATTGTTTAATATTTCATTAAATTCTGAGACATTTGTTACCAATATAACTATATTCCGGTACTTTTTGACTTAACTATTGTTAGTTTGTTTTAAATACTTGTTTCTTGTGGTTTTGACACAACGACGTTTATTAGTATATTAAACAAATCATACTAAACATATTATAATATATATATTATATATATATATATATATATATATATATATTATATATATATATATATATATATATATATATATATTATATATATATATATATATAATATATATATATATATATATATATATATATATATATATATATATACATATACCACGAAAAAATAATTTTATTGTTATTAAATAAATTTTTGTTTTGTTTCAGCCCTACTAAAGCTTGCATCGTAGCATCAATAATTTTTGTACTTGATCACAAAACCGATCTTATTTCAGCGCCACATGCTTTAGTGTACTTTGGAATAGTAATATTCTTTGTATACTTTAAGGTAATGTAAACATTTATAAAAATAATTTAAGTTGGGTAGTTAGAATTAAATTTGTTATTTAAATCTATTTTTAAATCGTTTTTAAGATGAGCTTACAAATGTTATATTCAAGAACAATTATTAAGGAAAGAACGCACTCTACAGGGTGTTGGTATAATATTATACCAATCAAAATTACAACAATTATTGTTACTAATATTAGAGTTAATATGGTTTCAGAGGGTCTTGAAGGCTGGAAATAAAAGCAATCTGTTGATTGCACTCTGGCAGGATTTAATAGATAATTATTTTTAGTTAATTATGAGATAAGTAATGTATACAAAATATATAAGTGTTAAATAGGTAATAGTAATAGATCCTGCAGCCTACGACACCAACAAAATCTGTCTAATGAGAAGTATAATGGTACCTTCTTAGATTTGTCCGTGGTCGGAGCTGTGCAAAGAAGGTTTGCACCTTCTTTGCACAGCTCCGACCTGTAAACAGAGTGGGAATTATTTATGGCTGGTTTAGCTGGCTTTTGGAACACGGTCTATTCAGGCACTTGGTAGAGTTATTTAGAAGAGTTAAGAGGAGAGAAGTTGTATTATAGTCTACTAGACACTCTAGCTTCATAGAATTTTCATACGAAAATATGGAAGCTTACAAATATAAAAACAATCATAAAAGGCTAGTAGGCTTTGAATGTCCTCAAGGATTAGTTCGAATTACCAAAAGCTCTAGGATTATTAGAAGGCAATGTGCCTGAACAAGTGTAAATGTGCATCTTAACTGATTTTAGTCTAAACAGTATCTTTTCTTCATTGAGCTTATAAAATTATAAGTATAAGTTTATTCTTAAATCATATGAAACTAATAGTTTCATATGATTTAATCTCTCCAAACCTATTTTTGGAGAGATGGCCGTATTATTGATATAAAATTGTTCCTTTAACTCCAAATTTATGTTATATTGATCTCATGATCATTTTCCGTTGGAGTTACATTTAATACTAGAATTAGACAAAGGAATTCTAGTCGTATACCATGCATCATTGGAGTTATACCATTTAGTGATACCATAAATGGACCAATGAAACTCGGTGGTCATTCGGGTTTCGATTTCCTTAGTGACCCTACCATGTTTTCTTAGACTTTAATCATTTATTCCAAAGGCTAACCTCAATCATATCTTTTTCTCCTAGACTTATGACTGTTAATCTGTTTTGTACGATGGAGTATTGCCGATGTCATAATAGTATAGTTTAATTTATCTTTAATCTATTATCTTAATTGTAGTTTTCAATCAGACTAAATCAGAAATAAAATTATTAAACATGGTATCGAAATGATTAATACAAAGCCATAATATTAAAATGACAACAGATTATTTAGCCCAACTCAGTAGTTAATAGGGGTGGGTGAACTACTTATTCTCTATAAGACTTTCTTGAACTTACCATAGGCTTAAGCCTTCTTTAAAACCAAGCATAGGCTGTGGTTTTAATAAAAGTAAGGCGCCAGGTTTTTTTTGCATACTTCGTAGGGTGGGGAGAATAAACAACCCTAGGCTCCTGAATTGACTCATGAAAGGGTATCTTAAACTAGTGACACAATGAAACAAATAATTTATTTATCATTTTGATACTACCGAGTTTTGCAAAACATGAATAGTTGACACAATTTAATTGTGCGAGAGACACCATGGAAATGTAACAAGCAAAATGCAATGCTACATCTGGGAACTGTTCCATCATTCGACATTCGTCATCATTGATGGCTTGACATAATGTCATGTCCCACTCTGTTTCGTTACGTCTAACTCATCAGGGCGCCGACAGAGCTTGAACTCACTCTGACCTTCAATTAATTCGAAGAATAAATGTGAAGTACTTACAGAGACGAGCGGTGCTCTCTTACCGCCATCATGCATGGCAAGCAAAACATATATCATTTGATACTACCGAGTTTTGCAAAACATGAATAGTTGACACAATATAATTGTGCGAGAGACACCTAGGAAATGTAACAAGCAAAATGCAATGCTACTTAAAACAATACTGCTAAAACAATCTGGGAACTGTTCCATCATTAGACATTCGTCATCATTGATAGCTCGACATAATGTCATGTCCCACTCTGTTTCGTTACGTCTAACTCATCAGGGCGCCGAAAGAGCCTGAACGTACCTGTTATAACTTAAAATGACTTAAAAGTGCTTAAATTACGTTTGTTCTCTCAGGTTAAAGCAGCTTCTGTTAATACAGACTAATGATAATTCATCACTAATTGAACCCGTTCTGCTTTCCTGTTTCAGCTATCATCTATACTATTAGGAATACACGATCCATTCATACCCTTTGAGAATCTCTTCTGCGCTCTATTCATGGGAGGAATATGGGATTCGTTAGCCAGGGTGCTTGGTGGAGGAGCCAATAAAGAAGACAAAGCCGATTCTAAGAAAAAAGATTAATATTTGACTGTAACATAACCCCCTTGTCTTGGCCCATAATTCACCGGTACAGTTACCATTTCTATATAATAAATATGATTTTATTACTTGTATTTATGCTAGAGAGTTAAAACTTTGTACAAAAATTGGGCTATAAATGTACAAGCAGTCGTGTTAACCGAAATATTTTTTTTATTAACCCGCAAGAATGACTTAGCAAAGATTTTCGAAAAATCATGAAACGTAGGAAAAGTTTGCGATCAGAAATAGATTTGGCACGAATGTAGACATGCATAAGACTAACATATACGTGCCTAGTTTTATCTTATTATCTGCATTAGTTCAATTTTTCTCTGATGGCGTGTGTACACATTTTTAAAAAAATGTAATAAAACTGGAAATAATCCAATTGAGTTGAAATTCGATACCTTTACGTAAATTATTCCTTTATAAAATTATCAGCATTAGTTCATTTTTTCAAATGACTTGTATACGTGTGTTTAAAAAATTGTAAAAAATCGAAAAACAATTTAATTGAGTTGAAATTTAGTACAAGTTTTTCCCTTTATGCAATAAATAAGTACACTAAGTTTCGGCAAGTATATCAATGGTTTTTGTTGAATCATAAAAGTTAAGACATATTGAACGAGGTCAGAGCTTGAATGGGTGGCCGCTGTGAGAAAAACTTACGTATTTACTATTAAAGGACGAGCGAAGCGAGTCTGAAGACGTGGTGCAGCATACATTTGGCAACTTATATATCCTAAGGAACAAATCCGATATGGAAAGGAAAAGTTCCGAGGTACCCTGTACCCGAATTTTTTTATTATTGATATTATTTTAATAATGAACTTTATTTTATACTTAATAATAACTTTTATTTTATTATAAACTTTTATTTCTTTTACAGAAACATTAAAAAAGACGAGAAAAAGAATGAAACCTTCTTAATCTTAATAATTGACCGATTTTTCTTTTATTTAGTTTTAAATGTATTATTTAATTTTAATTAAATCTGTGAACAATAAATAATAATTATAAAATAATATTGGAACCTGACAAAAATAATAAAAAAATCTGTAAATATTTTTAATTTAATAAATGGAGATTTTTATTTACTTTTAATTTTTTTAAGTATTTGTATTCCTTACTTTTATTTCCTTACTTTTATTTCCTTATGGCTTTTTAGCGAATTTCCTTCATGTTTATTACTTTGATAATTATTTTTTTTTGCTGTTAGGAACAATCTACAGGGTGTAACAATCCTCTTGTGTAACAAATATTATGTTGGAGGTTAATAACCATTTAAAATCTTTTATTTTCATTTTTTTAAAGAAAATTCGCTAAAACACTTTGTTAATATTAGACCCTATGCTAATACATATACATTTTTTTGTTTTGGTCATTATTTTATGTTTAATTGCAAGCTGCGACTTACACGCTTATGTGAAAATAAGAATAACTTTAAAAGTTGAAGAAACCTTAATTGTAAAACAGTAAAATTTTTTGGACTGGTGTGATATATATAAAATTTAAATTTCTTGAAGACTGCTGTCCTTTATAAATAATATTAATTTATTTAATAACCTTTATACATAGTAACCTTCACAACGTTTCATTGAGCGAAGCTCAACATCTTCAGGTGAATCTAATGAAACTAAAATTGTAATGTAAACATTTTTTATAAACGAAATATTAAATTTATATTAATTTAGAAAATGACAGAAAATACAGTGGCTCTGTCTTCAAATAACCGTTATCTTAATAGTTTGTCCCTGCCTTCTTAATATTTTTGTTTACTGACATTTTCTGTCATTTTCTAAATTAATCTAAATTTTATATTTTGTTTAAAAAAAAAAAATTTTATAAACGAGCGCCCCTAATTTTTAAGGGTGACTATATAACTTTAATATCCTGCACAACATAATTTAATTCTACTAAATGCCTGAACCCAAAAACAAACCAAAATTCAATGAAACTAATAAAGTTAAAGGGACAAGCCCTCGGCAACGCTGAGGCCACAAGCGGACAACCTCAATTTCCTAACCTCCGTTACGAGTGAAAAATCAGCGCCTTCTCAATATTCTACTACAAAACTAAATTAAATAAATTAAGAAATTTATATATATTATATATATATATATATATATATATATATATATATATATATATATATATATATATATATATATTATATATATATATATATATATAAAATCGAAATATCAAATTAAACAAGACTCAAAATAAAACTATCCAAAATTAAAATAAAATAAATTTTCAATGAATTTCCATAAAAATCCCTCGGATTTTTAAACTTAAAAATTCAAACTAAAATTTCCGTTACAAAGGCATCAGAAAAATCCATATGTACTCAAACACCAAAATCCATTCATTTGTAAAATGAGCAGATGGGTCAATTTATATGAAAGAAGCGTTGCTAGCTTAGTTTCTAGCTCCGTGTTTTAGCACAGGAATGTCGAATTTGAGATTTTATCAGGTAGGACTACACACAGGAATAAAACAAGTTCAAAAAGTCACCACGTATCAAACTGTGTTCAGTAGATTAGGCTGCAGGTTAGTTTTTCGCTCCGCGTTAAGCGTAAGAACGTCAAATTTGAGTTCTTATGAGGTAGGGATGCACACAAGCATAAGACGAATCTAAAAAGTTCTCACACATCAAAATCCGTTCTGTAGTTTAGGCTGTAGGTGCGTCAATGTATAAAACAGTCGTTCGTTAGCTTAGTTTTTCGCTCCGCACTCAGCGTAGGAATGTCGAATTTGAGATTTTATGAGGTAGGAATTCACCTCCTCTTCATGTCCTCAACCTAATAAGCTTGTTTTTTTGTGAAAATTTATCAGTAAAAAAAACCGGCGCTGGAGGGAGGATTTCATGAAAAATGTAAAATGATGTAATTTAATTTTTGATGACATCTCTATTGTTTAACTATATGTTAAACTTAGTGGGATTAGGAACATTGGTAACTTTGTTTAGAAAATTACTTGCTATCAGTCCAGTCTTATGAGAAAGTTGCCAACTATGGGGAATTTTTTTTTATTTTATTACTAGCCACAAATGCCTATGGCTGTAATTTACCTTTGATAAACCTATATTTGCTAAACATTAAATGTAAATACACGCGCCTGTTTTTTACTTTGTTAAATATCTGCCATTATGTTTTACTTAAAATTGTCCGGTGTCACATTAATATCTCTAGAACAGATTATTACGGTTCATAGCTTACTGAGCATTATAGCTTTAACTTGTTAATCCTTTAGTTGTGGCCAATATTGTCAAAACATTCCTTACAACAAGCCTTCGAGAGCTTTGTCGGTTCGTAAAATATTACTCGTTATAGGATTAGTAGTTCTTTGATGTTCAAAATGACCGCCAGGTTGACCGCTCTCTGGTCATGTGGCATCCATTATGTAATATGGTTTTGCTATAATAGAATCAATGTTCATTCAGTGAAAAAGGTTCAAAACTATAACTGTGTCATCGACATATCTCACCGCATTTTGTCTCACAAAGACCTCTGTCTTTTATGCTTCTTTTGAACCATGTAAATAAGCACTAAGTAGCTAAAAAAATTAGATGTCCCTCTACTTCAAAAATAAAACCTTTTTTAAATTGGTTTGTGGACTCTTTGAATTTTAAGTAAATAAAATTAAACTAAGCTCAGTTCTTCTGTGAGGATATTAGGCTTCAATGTGTTATCAACTAAAAAAAAATCTTTAAAAGGCCAAATATTTATTCCTTGCTCATGTTACATAAAAAATAAGAACAAAAAAAAATTGCAAAAAAATGTACACTAAAATAATGTAAATCGGTCTTCAGAGTGGCAACAGATGAAAAATAATAATACAAATTAGGTGTGGGATGTTTTGGAATTTTCTTTCGCCTATTTGGATTCGCCTATTTTGAGGAGGAATACATTCATATAATATTATAAAATAACAGTTTTTTTAAATTATATTATGAAAAAAACTAGTTTCATTCACTATACCTCACCACTTCAGACTCGCTTTGCTCGTCCATAGATTAAAAAATTCGTTTTATTCCCATCTGCAGTAACCCATTTACCTACTGATCGCGCTCGATGTTCCTTAACAAAAGTGATCCGACAAAAATACATATAACTAAACGTATTAAAAAAACTTCGCATGTCCTTTTATTATTTAAAGGCATAAACACTCATGCCAATTTTCGACTCATTAGAACGGTTTTCCAATTAAAAAAAAACGCATCCATATCATTCAAGAAAAATTGAAGTCATGCATATAATGAGATGATACTTATCACATTTGCTGTTTTTATATACTTATTTAAGCAAGCTACATTGCAGCCAAATTTCAAATTGATCTGATTTCATTTGTTTTATTTTTTTAACAACAATAATCTCTAATGGCAAATTGTTGATTTCATAGAAAATTTATTTTCAAGTACCACAATTAGACATAAACTTTGACTTTAGAGCTTGGTTAATGATTTAGCACGATCACAAGGGGAGTTTTGATGATATAGTCATATACAAATGATTTGATATACAAATACAAATTGATACAATATATAAATTGATATACAAATACTCATATAATGACAGAAAACTTCATTAAAAAACTCAATGAAAAAAAATTCACTCAAAAAGCTCTTGAAACGAATTATTCTCGGCAAGGAAGGTGAAATAATGACGTTTGTGAAACAAGTAAAAAGTCTCGGCTTAAGGGTTTATAGCTCATTTTTTAAATATCTTTTGGTACGGGGTCCACAAGCCGGGCAAATTGTCTTTGCAACAACCACCAGATTCAACACACACACACACACACACACACACACACACCCACATATATATATATATATATATATATATATATATATATATTATATTATATATATATATATATATATATATATATATATATATATATATGTAATGTATGTGTGAGTATGGATTTCTAAATAGTTTTTATAAACACGCTCTCTCGAACAGATTTTGGTTTTTAAACCTATTAAAGCCCTGATTGCTGTGACGTCATTAACCAAGTTTTCTGAGTCAGCAACATTTTTAAAAAATTGTAAAAATTATTATTTTAATAGTCATTAATTTACACTAATAGTGGACCTGAAGCGGCCATTATGTAAATTTGCTAAATGCTATGTAACAAATAGTAAGAAATAAATAATACAAAACAAAAATCTTCGTTGTTTCTTTGCTTTCAATCGTAAGAATAACACAACTTTTCTTCTCACTAGAAAAAGGTAATATTTATTTAGATTTTACTTAAGTAAAGGAAAAGGTTTCAGTTTACACAAGCTTTGTAAGGAGTTAAGTAATCTGGTGTAGGAATAATGTTGATTACGGTCAAGCTGTCTATATAATAGGTATTTGCTCCCTTACACTAACAGACCTATTATCCGAAACCATCACACAAAACCCCGAAAACCCCTTAATGGATAGGCTGTAATTGGTTAGCCGGATTACAGACCCCACGACACAGTATGTACACATTGTAATCACCTTGTAACCGATACGCTAAAACCATAATCCTTTATTGTACTGGCAAAATTAAACGTCAGAAAACATTAGGTTAGTTAACCGTAACATGTAACTACCAACATGAATGTTTTATATACCTAAGCTAGTTTTTGTGGTTAATACTTCTCTCAGTTACTTTCTCATTTAGATGAATTAACAGATAGCATTATTGACTAAAGAGGCAGCAGTTAAAATTTGTTGCAGATCTTATAGCTATGTATACATTATTAGACCTTGCATCATAAAATCGTTAATAGGTCTTAAACTGTTCAAGCTAGAAAGATACTATTGGTCTCATCAGAAAGTTGAGTAAATTTCCTAAAGTGTGGACCATTAACTATGTATAATATTTTGGAACTACAACCCAAAAATTTGCATGCAATTTTTTTTCAAAAATTGCACTTTTGGAATTTTATGGTAGGGCGTTAGAAAACTCAAGCATTTTTATACATTCAATAGTCAAAAGTTTAAGCTATTGTTGCTAAAAGTTGGAAGAAGGTATAATTTTTGTCTATTACTATGACAAATATTGTGAAACAATTTGTGAAAGTGAAATAAAATGTGTTATTTTAACCAAAAAAAAAAAAAATAATGTTTTCGTAAGTGAACAAGTAATGAGATTTTTAGACTTAAGGAGGTAAAATAAACATATTTTATTCTTATACATTTCTCTATAAAATCACTCTTTCCCCCAGTTTTAGATGTTTTTAAATATTCTGTGTACCATTTAATTAACATTGAAGAGATATGCTAAAATGCCAAAAATTATCAGTTTTTATAACTTTTAGCAACAGTACCTTAAAATTTTGACTATTGACTGTATGAAAATGTTTGGGTTTTCTTAAAGGGCAATAATAAGAGAAGTTTTTCCGTTCTTGGCTAAACTTTTGCTCATCTCTTACTTCCTTTAATGCCCTGATATAAAAAATACAAAATTTTCAAAAAATAATCTTTCATGCAAATTTTTGGGTAGTAGTTCCAAAATATTTTTCATACTTGATGGTCCGCACTTTACTCCGGAAATTTACTCAGCTTTCTAAAAAGGCCACTTGCATCTTTCTAGCTTGAAAAGTTAAGGACTAATTAACGATTTTATGATGAGAGGTCAAATGATTTTTAAAATATTAAATTTGACGTTGTGGGAAAACGGTTAGAGATCGGGGTTTATATTATAGGACATTTTTTGTTCCCCAATAGGAGTACTATCACCTCCTTCTTCGGTGGACACTTTATATGAAACTTCGTATGATCTCTCCTCATAAGCTCATATAATCCTTACCAAATTTTCCGCACGTATACCAAGTTTATCAATACTATTAGGTAGACAAGTTATACTATAGCATAATTTAAAAAAATCGGGTGGGGGGTACCTCGGAACTTTTCCTCATCACATAGGATTCGCTACGCTAATCTTCCCTACTTCGGGCTCGCTTCACTCGTCCTCAGAATCTACAATTCGCCATTTTTTTTTTAAAACGTAAACAAGTCATTCCATACAAATTGAAAAAAATATTTTCCGGATAGCACAACTAAACGTAAAGATTGATTTTTGTACCCAGTTTCAACTCTCTAGCATAAATACACTGGGAGCTACGATGATAACAAACACAAACACATACAGACAGACAACTTCGTGACATCACTAAGGAGGTCTTAAAAACACCCGAAACGGATAATTAAGATGAAATTCTGGTTTTGGATTTGTTTGCGTCATAAATAAGGAAAAAGTAAAAATTGATATATAATAGTGTCAGGAGAAATATTTAAGAAACAAAACGTTCTTTTGAGTTAGATCATTTTTTTTAAAAGGCATGCTATATTTGAGTCTTATCTTCCAATTTTGAAAATGACTATTAAGTCCAAAAATGGCCAGTAAGGCATGTTTTAGAAAACTTGTTTTATTTTATGTCTGATAATATTTTGGATTTAAATTGAAACTATAAGCACAATTAATTGATTAATATTTTCAACAGCAATGAAACTTTTTATAAATATTTTTAAATAATCTTTTTTAGCTAAGAATACAGATTCATCATCATTGATTTCAGAAGATATTTTGCACAGTGCAGAGCACAAGAATCATTCTGGCCTAGTACAACTTTTTTGTAAATAATCTAGTATTTCCTTTATAATTTTCTTCAAATTTCCAAATAGTTTTTGTTATTTATTCTCTTCTCAGTACTTTTTACTATTTTTACACTTTTAAATTTGGATCCAAAACTCATTAGATTTTAATATTAATTAAACTGAACACTTTAATGTTATTTATACAATTTATATATTATTTGATAAAATTTGACAAGACGTTAATAGTTAAAAATCAAATATCCAACATATATACCACTAAGCATTAAAGTTCATTTTGACTTTACTTCTTAAATTAGATGTAAGGAGTAAAAAATAATAAAACAACGACTTTACTGTATTTTACAGTTGCTTATAACTTGCTCGTATTTCAAGTTATCTTTATCTGTATTTTCGACTCCTTAAACAGATTTATTATATTGCGATAGTAAAGTTTTACACAGTGCGATGACTCTGAAGGAGTATGGATTATTTTTATTTAAAGAAAACTCAGCTTACATTCTATTAACTTTATTTTGTTATTTAGTGCCAAAATAATGAAGCACTTTCAAACAAAGATTAGGTACATTTAAATTCTATTGTGGCATCACTGGTAACAAAACCATAATAACAGGGGTAATGAATACCGGCAAACATTGAAAACTAATCTCACGTGTGAGGGGAGCAACCACAGCAAGCCTATTGTGTTCCAGTAAAGTTTTCCTTACGCTCCATGACTTTGTCGACGAGCATTAAGGTTTGTAAGTGAAATAAAGGGCCACACAGCGTGATGGGGTAAACATTTAGATCGATATCACTCCTCAAGGCAGATGTGGTACCTAAAGACATAATAACTATCCTTGCAATGTATTTATTTGCCTTTAACAAAGATACATAGTTACATCTGTATTAAAGCTGTGTCATTCAAACAGCTTGGTTTCAATTATACCTGAATGTTTGAAAAATAAGCTTGTTGTAAGGGGAACCTCGAAATTTTTCCTTACCAAATAGGATTCGCTACGCTCATCCTCACACTTGGAGACACAACCTAAGGACTCGCTTTGCTCGTCCTTAGAGTATAAAAATATCCTGATTTATATTACAATAGTAATAAAACAAGCCGTTTTATTCCCGGCGGTCACCCGTTCACATACTGTCCTCGTTTGTGTGATTGCGACCAAAAAACAAAGATATACTCACCGAATTAAAATAAAACTTTTTACACTTGTTCATGACATAAACAGATATATTCCCGAGCCTAATCGCTACTCTAATAAAAAACTATGAATATTTTAACCAAATTTGCTAATGTGAAAGGTGGCATAGAAAAAAATTACAGTCAGGAGTGGGTTGGTTTCAGAGGTTCCAACCACGAAAAATACGTTTTTCGAAACTTAATGTTGTGGGCAATTTGGGAACACGAGCATTGGTGCTCGCGTTCCCATATTGCTCGTTGTTATAATATTGCCCGCTCTGGTTGAGCATTTTACAGAATGTGCAATGCTCATTTTAGTCTAAACATTTATTTTTCCATTTATATTAGTTTCTTTCAGAGTAGATGCCAAGAAACCGAAACCACATACATGAAATTTATTTTTAACGATTTTAAGATTAATTTAATTCAACAGTTAATTCATTTAAACCTTTTATTTCGTTATATAAATAATTCTAATGTGGTCAAGTGCATTGTTTTGACCATTTTTCATAAGAAAAATTATACTTTAGCCCCCTCCATCAGGAATCAGCAGCATCGAATGCTGGTGATCCATCACATGTAATGGATCACCAGCATTCGATGTTTCAAAGTAATATTCCATTAATTCTGTTTCATAAATAATTAATTTTCCTTTAAGTACAGATTAGGTTCAACCACAATTTGTCATTATTTTGTAACTTAAAAAAATATTTACAAATAAACAAAAGTTTTAAAAATTACTAATAATACAAATAATTAAATAAATAAAAAAAACATAGACTTTATTTCATATATATTATATATTTCAACTTTAGCCTTCCATATACGTCTATCAATAATCTAATACAAACACTTTATAATATTTTTAACTTCTAAGAAGAAAAATAAATAGTTAAACAAATTGAGTAAGTTAATGAATAAAAAGTTAACAAATAAAAGTTAAAACATTAAAAAGTCTCACAAATTTATAAAACATATTCAATACATAACAGAAGCATCAAGCTACAAATAACAAACAAGGCAAGGGACCTCTTTCTTGCTATGCGACGTCGGCGCTGAGGGCCGCTTCGATTTTCAGTTATATATAAGTTATATAACTGTAAGTTATATATAGTTATATATAAGTGAATTTCCAAAAGTATTAGTGAAAAAACTTGGTTTGTTTACATTTTGTTATATATGTCATTCCATTATATCGGAACTATTTTCAGTTGAAGGAACTAATTAATTTGAGTTGGCGTTATAAACTCCGAAGCCCTATAAGGGAAACGATTATATTTTTTTTTTAATTTTTTTATTTATTTATTGAATAGCTTAACAAAAAGGTTCAATATGTCAAATATACAATGAAAAAGTACATATATACAATCAAATAACAATAACAATAAAATAACAATAACACAAACTAATCTATAATCATAATAAAATAAAATAAAATAGAATACAATAAAATGAAAAATTTAAGATAAATATTCTTTTAGGCTGTAATAAGCTTTGTCAACTAGAAATGCTTTTATCGCTTTGATTCTGGCCTTAGTAGTTAAAATACTTTTTATATAGCTTGGCAAGTTATTATAATACCGAATGCTGATGTTTAGCGGAGAAGCCAACAATATTGGCCCGGATGACCAAATCCAAGATGGCGAACCTGTGATATCATTTCTCTTATACAGGGCTTTGAAACAAGTAATGAGACCAGCAATTAGTATTAGTATTGTATAATCGTTTAAATCACATTAGCTTTTTGGTCAACTGTTCTACGCCCTTTTTCCACAGACGTCTTCTATTATAAAATAATAAAAGCTGACCTTTAAAAACTACTGTTTATTCTCAATACTAAGACAGAGTTCCGTAGAACGTATGTGCTCTGCGTACATCTATAGTCGTAAAATCTTTACAAATATTTATTTTAATTTGCATATGAAAATTCAACTTAAAGTCTTAGATTTAGAAATGGTTTTAATTAATGGTCAGAGTGAGTTCAGGCTCTGTCGGGCCCACTGATGCAACTTAAGGAAACTGAGCTGGAAATTACAGATATACCAGGCCTTCAATGATGACGAATGGAACAGTTCCTAGATGTAGAGCATTGCATTTTGCTAGTTACATTTCCTACATTGTGTTACAATGTAGGAAATGTTACTAGTTACAATTTATATTGTGAATTTTAAATTGTATAACAGCTTAGCGTTAACAGCATTCAACGATACCATGTACATTTTGCTGCAGTCTTCTATTTTCATATAATATATATTATATATATATTATATATATATATATATATATATATATATATATATATATATATATAATATATTATATATAATATTCAAATATCTTATTACGTTACAATTGAAATCTAATCTTCCATTTAAGCACAAACTTACCCAATTATAAAATATTACATTTAATACTACAAAGTTTTTCAATCTTGTACATTTTATTAGCTCTAATCGCTTTGTTCAAACTCTCCTATTGAAACAAAGGAGGTTTAAATTTCGCCGAATACAATAAGAGACAAGTCAAGTCGGTAACAAGAATTATCTAATTAGCTGACAGTTCGATAATTAAGTTGATCTCGTAACGGATACTTGAGGAAATCTTACCCCAGGATAAATAACAAAAGAATATATAAGAGCAGGGTGGGGCCATCACCCCCGGGAGGCGGTCTCGCAATGTAATTGGAGCCTTTACCACAATAGAACCTCTATAATAGGCACCCTATTGTAAAACCTCCATTTTAATGTACCTTACACGTAAGGATATCTTTAGTCGACAGTAACTATTTGTCGAGCCAACATCGTTCAAATCGACAGTCATTTCGACGTCTACATACACGTCATGTCTTCAGATGAACGGGTTTCTTCGTCTCCGATTAAAACTAATTCTACGTTTACAATAGATTATATTCTTAACACTGCCGGGTTTAAACTGGTCGATGAGGATGATAAATTTTTACCGTGGATACACTGCACAAGGTATCGCCCACCTAAGCTCCTCAGTAAGTATTTATCTATTTTTTATACTTAATCCTGTGTAATGTACGAAATTTGAATTCCAAAAAAACAACAATGGAGTTTTTAAATTAAAAATTTAAGAAGCAATAAAAGCTGCATCGAGACGAATGTTTCTAACAACAACCAAAAGAGACCGGCGACTGTTTTCAAAATGTTTAGTAGGTAAAAGAATTGTCATCTTTCTAAAAACATATTATGGATCCAAGAAGTTAAAAAATTCGCGAGTTAGGCGAATTTCCTTTGGAATTGGAAATTCCATGCACTTGCTTTCTTGCTTATCTATCCAGTTCTTGCTCATTTTGTCGGTTTATCCCTCATAGTCGGAATAGTATTACTTATACTGTTTGTCAATTTGCATGGATTTATCAAAGGGAATGATAACCTATTCCATAGGTGGTTTAAAACCTTGCCTAATAAATACTGCACTAAATTTTAGGCTGTCATACAAAGCTCAGTTTATGCTAATCTACAAAATGTTTCACCACATTTCCTCCGAAAAATCCATGGAAATTGACAGACAAGTTAATGTGGTCCTGTTTCGACTATGGAGCATACGCCAAAAACACCGTCATAGAGTAACTCTTCCATTTGTTTGTCAATTTTCCTGGATTTTTCAAAAGGAAATGCGCTTTTGTTTACTACAGGTAGTTCACAGCTATGCTTGCCTTTGCTTAATTAATTCTTTACAACATTTTAGGCAGTCATATGAAGGCCAGTTTTAGCTAATCTCTGACCATAGTATCATTCTACTGCCCTAAAAACATTTAAAACGACACCCTACTCAACATTTGTTGTTTACAACCGTTTTTTGAATTTTGCGGGTTTTATTGATTGATTTTTTTTTATTGATTTATTTGAATTTTTAGTTAACAAGAGGGGTCGAATCGAGTCCGAATTGTTTTCAGTGCTCCTGAAAACACTGAAAACGACACCTTACTCTGTATTTTTTACTGACCGTAAATTGTGTTTCTGGTTATTTACTATGGTTTCGACTTTTTGGTCACTTAGAGTGGTTCTAATGAAATTTTAACGATTTTTCAAAATGTCCCTTGTTTTTATTTAAATTTTGGTTTTCAATAGGTTTCTGTCCTCCTCAAGGTTTGATAAAAAATATATTTATCCGTTCGAAAGAGCTTGTTTACAATAATATATATATATATATTATATATAATATATATATATATATATATATATATATATATATATTATATATATATATATCGTCTCGTAAAACTTTTTTCTGTGGTTAGAGGCCTCTAAAATGGATTTTGGCCACACTTTAAAGTTCGACTCTCTCCATTACGCCTATACCATTAGCAATTTTTTCCAAAATAAATTCACTAATAAAGCGCATAATAAGCGCGTAATTTCTTTATAACGTCAATTAGTTCTGTATGACGTTAATTATTCTTATGTAACGTTGTTATAACGTCAATTAGTTCTGTATAACGTTAATTATTCTTATGTAACGTTGTTATAACGTCAATTTGTTCTTTATAACGTTAATTATTCTTATAAAACGTTATAAAAAAGTTAATTGGTTCTGTAATTGAAACGTTGATTGTTCTTATGTAACGTTATTATAACGTTAATTATTCTTATATAACATCAATTAGTTGTGTATAACGTTTATTATTCTTATGAAACGTTATTATAATGTCAATTAGTTCTGTATAACGTTAATTATTCTTATATATAACGTTATTATAATGTCAATTAGTTCTCTGTAAGGTTAATTATTCTTATTTAATGTTATTATAACGTTAATTTTCAAACTAAGTGCTTCGAAAGCTGTATTACATACATATCGAGCAATGCAAATGTTTTCCTCTCTTGTATTTTCTGATTGTGTTTGTATATCTAGACATACTTTATGTGCTTGCAATTAATTTTAGGAAAAATGTCCTTATTTTCCAAAACATGATCTCTTGAAGATAGAATCGCCAATCCATCTTCGATTGATCAGAAGATGATCGCTATGTATGTGACAACTTTTTTCTGAATAAGCGCCTACTTTTCTAATAAGCGCCTCAATGTGTTTGCCCTAAATAAAAACAAAATCGGGTACGGGGTACCTCGGAACTTTTCCTTATTACAACGGATTTCTCGTCTTCGAATATACAATGCATGCAATATATAATGCTCGTCTTCAGAATATACAATGCATAAGAATTATACTGCAACGCGTCTTTTAATAATGTAATTACTGTTAGTAATATAACTACTATCTAAGGACTCGTCCTTATTTATACTGTAGATATTTAGGAAAAGTATCGTGTTTTCAGATGTTTTTTCAGGTGTAGAATGATCCGTTTCATGTGTTTTTAAGATTTCCTAAAGTTGCCTGATCTCCTAAAGAAATATAAAGTTGTCTGTATATGTGTCTGTTATCATCGTATCTTGAAAATTTGTACATAAATCAATCTTTAGGTCTAGTTGTACCATTCGAAAAATACTTTTTTACTAACCCGCAATAATGGATCAGCAAACATTTCAAATATTCATAAAACGAGAAAAAATTGGGCGATCAAGTTAAAATTTATCGCGCATGTAGTTATATAAAAGAATAATATATGTGCTAAGTTTCATCTCATTATCAGCGTTAGTCCTTATATTTACCCATTTTAACCTTAAATTTATTTAGAGAAAATTAGCTAAAATAAATGTTGCCTTAATCAATCAACTTGCATGACATTAATTTTTAGTGATATTTATTTTATTTATGTAATATTCATTACCTTGAAATTAAATCTAGGATGCAGAAAAAAAGAAAGAGGAAAAAGAAAGCTTTGCAGAAACCCCCGAATTCCATTCAGTGCTAGTCAGATTGCTCTACTTGAAGAGAAATATAGCCTAACACCCTACCTGAGTAGTGGTGAAGTATCCAGGCTTGCCACCATACTAGGTTTATCACATTCTAGAGTAAGTATGCATTGAGTCTATTAATATCATATTCATGAATGTCCTAGGTCTATCATCTATAACATTCATAATTGTTTATCTATTGTGTATGATGATTATTTAAACTAAGAATGCAATGAGCCTAACATTATCATATTTTAAACTTAAACTATATATTTTTCTCTTTATATAATTTAAATAATATTTAAATATATAACTTTTCATCATTTACACCGAGGGTATGTAGAAACGTATTGTGTTTGCGAGGCCAGAGGCTGGAAGGCTGGGTATAAAACTATTGTTTTACTGTCTAAAGGAAGTGCGAAGCGAATCTGAAGACATACTGCAGTTCATTTGGGGTTTCGCATATTCTAAAGGACGAACGAAGCAAGTCCGAAGTGGTGAGGAAAAGCTCCGAGGGACTCCGTACCCGATTTTTTTTTTTATTTTGTAGTTTTTTACGTTTACTCTATTTTTTAATAAACTACGTAGGCCTCCGCGGTTATTGTCATAAAGATTTAGGTCTTACGGTGGTGACCGCGTCAATGTAAATAAAGAATCCTACGTTTCGCTTCCACTGTGGGAGGCATTGTAGGGATGTAAACTAAGACACTGTATTTGATTGAATATTTCGATTCTATAAGACCAATATAATTTTTATTTTATTGCTCTTTGTTTTTTTATCATCAATAGTTTGCCCTTTGAAGAAGTTCTGACATAAAAGGGCGCCAAAAAATAGTTAAAATAAATTATCATTGGCGAACTGCGTTCTTCAGTTAAAATAAATGTTTTTTCATATTCTTTATATTTGAAATATTTTCTTCATCACTAATAGTTTTCTGAAAAAGAACGCTCAAAATCATTATAGTTTTGTATTCTTTAAGTAATATAAATACTTAAAAATTTGTATCTGTAATATGGATAATGTTCTCATTTTTGACACCCTTTTACAGTTTTACTCCTTCGGAAATAGCTAACTAATAGTGGCAAAAAAGAGTAAAATAATACATATATATATATATATATATTGCTCATAGAATCGAAATATGCAATTAATTATCCAATTTGAAATTTTATAGATAGGTATCGCAGGTTGTTAAAGTATTAGTATTTTAACCTTTGACACTACGAAGATCTAGGGTTCTTTTCCCAAGTTACGCTCCTAGTTAAATGGTTTTATGGTTAATCGAACTTGCGCTAACTTTAGAGAACTCTTGTAACGATTGCCACTACCATCTGGTGTTGTTTCTGCAGAGGTAATCCCTGATGAGTCGCAGTCGCAAGGCTCTAAAAGGGCATTATTTTGTGTTAATTCGTCTAAAGACGTCATCAGAATGACAGCGGTACTGTAAAAATCCACAGATGTTTTTAGGGGATCAGTAAAGTTATTCCCTGAGGCTAAAGCCGAAGGGATTATATCATTTGAATACTGAGGCTTGCCGAGGAAACCATTGAGTTAATTCACGTGGCGTGATTACTGATCGGGAGCAACGAATGTTTCTCTAAATTTAAGATTTTACTTTCAGGAGGGAGAAAACAAAATAATAACAAACAGCAAGTTTAAAAATCGTGCTGTGCTTTATTATTACCTTTTAATTTATTGAACAATCAAAAATGTCTTATACATTTTACTTCCTTAATTAAATTTAGAAGTTAACGTAAATGTTAATTAGTTTAAGTAACCTATCAAACTTGTAAATGGTTCAAACAAAATAAAATAATTTTGAGAATTTAATTACATGAATTGTTATGTAATTTGCTAAGTATAATGTGGTGACTATTCGCTAAGCCACGCTACAAAAGCATTTTTTAGGTTTTTTATCCAAACAAAGATTTTGATTATTTTATATTAAATGTTTACACTGTGACCTCTTATCAAATAAACGTTTTATCATTTTATGTTTTTTGTTCATGTTGATTACTTTTGTTAACTAATGCATTCGCTTTATTAACATAAATAAGGCAAGTCATTTATGACAGGCATTAACTATTAGTTATTTTAATAACTTATTTTAATACTGCAGTTAACTCAGGAAACGGGATCGTGAAACCGCCGGACGAAATAGTTATTTTAATACAAGGCTGGTAAAGAGTGGAAGGCGATAATTAAAGCCATTATGATGTGCCACGGATAAAGAACAATATAAACATAAATTAAAGATTAATTATTAAAACCAAACTTAACTAAATTCTTGATATACTGGAGAGGAGGGAACGCCGGGGCCGGACACGAGATTAGACCGCGAGATAGACCGCCGATTCCCGGGATTTCGCACAACTCTAGGGCCTCCGGGACAGGGCTATCAACATACTAACAACAAAATTGACAACAAAAAGCTGATGAAGCGGAAGGACACCACAAGGATCAAAACAACCTGTAGATACACTTTTTCACCTAAAAATGAAACTAAAAATCATTTTAGTTTTCAGTAGATTTCATTGCATGTATTCATTGTTTGTCCTAGGATGCTATGTTTAGAATAATATACAAAGTCTATTATTATATTATAAAAATCACAAAGGGTATTATTACTATTATTTTTATTGTAATTATTATTTATTTATAATTATTATAAATCATGAAGTAAATTAATAGTGTAATATATAGAGGTAATTTTATTAGAAGCTATCATATTATTATATGATAAATTCTAATAAAATTACCTCTTTGCAATCATATTTATTGTTTATGTTTAGCTTTGAATATTACACAGCTTGTATTTCTTTTTATTTGTAGGTAAAAATTTGGTTTCAAAATCGACGGGCAAGAGAAAGACGTGAAAGCGCTAATAAAACAACCCCAGTCAAAGAAAAAGAAACTGTCAAAGAGGCAAACCAGACGGATTGTACAGATAAGAATGACAAGGGAGGTTTCAGACCGTGGCAATCAGTGGCACGTCAGAATAAAAAAGAAGCCATCTCTGCAGCTCAATATCAACCCCAAACATGCTTTAACAAGGAATTAATGTCTTGGCTCCGTCCTAACATGATATCGGAATGATTTAACAAAAATGACTCAGTACCTCTATACAGGGATTGGATGCCGTACGAACTGCTAAATGCGATACCAGTTCTATACATTAAAATTGTATCCGACGTATTTATCTACATCCCTTTTATCACTTCGAGTGAATTAACATTGAACCCATACACTAAGTCGATCCTTGTTCAAGCGAGGTATTAAAACAATGTATCAGATCAGATGTAGTATCTGATTTGCACATTTTATATGTTTTACGGATATTTTTAAATTTTAGGTAACATGGTCCAATATTATCAAATTCAGTGGGTCTGGCCCGTACCCAGCCAAAACTTACAGGGGGTATCAATCTCAGAGGAGGACGAAACCAGTCCCAGAGAGGGGCGATATTCACACATCAACAAAGGACTTTCACTAAAAGGTACTTCGTAAAAGGAGGTGAAATTTTTCTCCCTGGCCCCTCTGGCTACGGACACCAATGGGTACATTACTGTTAAAAACATGATTAAACATTAGGTTGTTATTATCAAGGATCTCTTATAAAGGGTATGACGAGCTAAGTCACTTTGCTTTATTATAAAGTGACCCTGTTGAGGATAACAAAAATAAAGAAGAATCCACATAGCGTTAGAGATTTCTCCTTTCATATGGGCATAGAACTTTATTTGTAAAAATTTAAACATGTATTTAAATTATAATAAATAAAGGGTATATTGAAAAACAAAAAAAAAAACATGCACAAACATTCTTGGAACGAACTGCGCATGCTTTCAATAATTACCTAAACTGAGCACTTCGTAACTTCAGAAGATCATTTGCTTTCTGACGAATGCGTTTCTATTAAAGGTTATAAACAAATAGTGAAATGTAATTTGTATTATTCGATACTACCGAGTTTTGCTAAACATCTATATTGTCTACATATATACCGAGTATATTTATGTACTCGCACATTACATCATGTCAAAATTAATTGCTTGTTATCGCCTCGTGTCTTAATATTGCTATTAAAATTCTGGCACGGTGGTCCACATGTCTTAAAATTCCCGTACGGGCGAATTTCCTTTAAAAAGCGTGTTTTCGTGCTTAACAATCCATTTCTAGGTTCCAGTTTATGCTTTATAACTTGAGCAGTTACTCCATTATCAAGCACTTCTTGTAACTCAATAATTCTATATTTTTAATAGGAAATGTGCTTCACCATTAAAGATAAACACTTACTGAGCTTTAAAAAATTATAGTGTGCAAATAATATTGCAATAATAAGTAATATTACAAATAATAATAAGCTTTAATACAAATAATAGTGTGCACTGCCAATTTTAGTGGCATAGTTTTCTACAACCACTTAGATAATTAAAATCTTTCTTAATTATCCAAAGTAATAAACGTTGGTCATTTAAATGTTTATATGCCCTGAAGTGTTAATATACGCTAAACTCGTCTTATCCTTGTTACATAACCTGCATTTCATGCCTTTTACCAGAAAGATATTATTACTAGAGGGGCCTTATTGGTTTAATTTTGAAACATCGAAAAAGTAACCTGACCACTTTCGGTCATAAACATAATCAAATAATCAGTAGAAAATTACAATAAGTTAAATAGTAGTACATTAAACTTATACAAATCAAAACAACCAATGTGCGGGAAGCCGAAATAAGTCATTTATTATAACCTCAACTCATTCATGAAGAAGGTTACAATGAGATTACACAAAGCCCCTGAGTGCCCCATAAAGATGTTTCAGGCCTCTCAATGTATTAGGATATGCTAAGTCTATATCTTTATACCTTTTACTGTAACCTTCCTAAGGAAGGTATGTTTACTCCAATTTCTCTAACTTATGCAATGTTCATGGGGTCAGTAAAGTTCCTCTATCGCGTCATCCCCTTTATTAAAGACCCAGGGTAATTACAAAACAAGAACCTATTGTTGAAAAAAAAACAAGAATAAAATAACCAGATTTGTTTACTAATGGTGCGTTCTACATTGGTTGCGACATTAGAAACGGATAAATGTATCTTATTTAATTGACTATATCTTTTGGTTTAATAATTTTAAATAACTTAATACAAGCGATGACTGTATACCTATGTTTCTGTATCTGTTTATTTATTGTTTATTTAAACATATATGTTATGCAAAAATAATACAAAGAGAAAAAGTGCGTTTGATTATTGAGCTAATATACACTTATTTTACTTCTAAGTTATTTATTGTAAATAAAAATGTATTACTTAAGTGTAAATAAAATATAATTTATTTATTTTAGTATAATTATTTTTGCAAAATACCTATTATTCTAAAAACAAAGTAATGTCGTATCACAAAAAACTAAAAAGTAAATTTTTGAAGGATTGAAGAAATAGCTTAATAACCATTATTTTGGTTACGCCATTGTTTCAGATTATTTAAATTTAACAACTAAATTCGAAACTACTTACTTTACTGGAATAAAAAGCCTTTCTTTTAACCAAACACATAAGCTGCTTTCATTTGTTTATGTATTAGAATTAATTAAGCATCTTCCACATATCCAATTTTATCAATTACTACGTACACACAGCGTATTTAACAGGCGATCGTATTGCATACGTATGCAATACGGTCAACTAACTTCACGGTTCTTACAGCGTATTTGTTTAGTCGATCGAGTGAGATTACGCGATAACTGATCACGCCAAAACATGGCGTCTTTTGTAGTGAAGGTTCACTTTTGGTTATAAGGAAGTTCAAAACAAAAAATATATTTAATTAAATTGTGATTTCTTTGCATGATAATAAAGTTACACTAAAAAAAATATATTCCAAAATATAGAAGTGAAATAAAGTGAAATAAAAGTTCGACGTGAAGATTATCCGTTAAATACGATCGTCTCTAAACGTACATTCAGCGTATCGGGGGATCCATTTAGATTCCATCTCCCTAGTTCTAGCGTATGCGATCGGATCCCCTCCGCATGGTTCATACAGCTAATAATAACGTATTGAGAGATCGTGTCCTATACGATCCGCGGATCTAGAAGTGTGTGTGAACGTACTAAATGTATGATACTTTGATTGTGAGTCCTAGCCTTGTGAGCCTCAAGGTAAATCATAGATCGAAAGTTGTGTAAAATTGCCGTTTATTAACCTAAAATAAATATATTATTCTTAGATGTATTAAACTGCATATGTTTGTCACTGCAGTCGTATAAAGCTTAAAAGTCTTTAATCTGCAATAGAACGTCCCACTAACAGATCCAGATATTTTATCGCGTCAGGAAAACATACCAAGCTGCCTTCTGCTAAACCTCTCCTACAGACGAACACATTGTTACGGATTGGGTAAGGAACTCATGTAAGAATCAAAAAGTCACGAATATAGTGCAAGTACTGATTCGGTCTTCTAACCATCTGCAATAATGGTTACAGTCAGTGCTAGTTTTTCTCGTACTATAGTTATTAATTTTCTAATCACTGAGATAAATTGTTAGAAATATATATATTATATAAATATATCATTTCAAATACATCATCCTGATTACTCAGCTCCGTACGAAGCTATAGTGATAAAATTGATATCGCTAAATTATTTTTTTGATAATCGTCTGGCATGTATGGTAATCTGATTACCAATATGTTTTTTTCTATAGTAACTTTAAAAAGTTAAATTGGAGCATACTATTATGTGGATCGTTTATGAAACTGTTCCATATCCTGGAAAAATTGATACCTATATCGCTAAATTCCAATAATTTTTTATTTTCGGAATTAAAGTATTTAATTATTTTTTATTTTTGGAAGTTTTTTATACAAAAAACTTTTTTTTTCCCCATAAAATGTATTTGAAGTGATGAATTCTGGTGTGCCAATAAGCTTATTTTTAATTATAAATGGATAATAAGTGGATAATAGTATGCCAAACTGTAGCTCGAGGAAAAATACCGGTATTTATTAAATAGATTGGTATCAAACTGTTATATGACACAGTTTCTGAAATAATTGATGTAAAGGAATGTTCCAATTTTATAATATATTTTATTGATTAATACAACAACAATTTTGATTGTTATATGTATTAGTGTTAAATAGTTTTTGTGGCTTGAGAGGATTTTGGCAGGCCCTTAAGGTTTTGCGCACTCAAGCCAGAGTAATTAAAATTAATAAAAATGCTCCAATTTAATATTTTTTAAAGTTACCGAAAAAACACATTTTGGTTATAACATTACCATGCATGCCAAAAGATTACCAAACAAATAGTTGGGTATTTGAACTTCCAGTGGTCAACTTAGTGGGGGGTAGATATCAATTTTATCGCGATAACTCCACACGAAGCTGATGAATTATTTGTTTGCAACCTCAGATTTTGCACTTTATGTTGTGCTCGAAAAGGTTACCCACCTCTTTGGGCAAAGTTTGTCACAGGCCCCCTTACCCTCTACATTTAAACCGTTTAATATAAATATTTGAAAATTAGAGGAACTCAATCATGTATGGTGAGGGTGCAGCGCCCAATGACGTCGTACTATACACCTAACTTTGAAATGTTTAATTGGACTCCATATTTATTCTTGCATATATTAATTTATGTACAAAACTCAAAGAGCAAAATAGAAATTATATTGGTCATAGAATCGAAATACCCAAATAAAAGAAAGAAAGAAAGAAATACCCTTTATTTGTATAAATTAACATTAACAATAAAAATGTTGGATAACAAAACAATAGTTAAAATACAATAAAAAAAATATAATAAAAAATTCACCTTAACACCTCATCAATTATTTTTAGTATAATATTACTTAATATTTTTATCAGTTGTTATTACATTATTATTATTATTATACTATCTTACAAAAGTAAGAAATAAAAGTAAGTAAATTTATTAATAAAGGTTTATTATGAAACTGTCTTCATTTATTTATTTGATAAAGTTGATAGATAAGGAAAAAGACAAACAAAATTTAGAAACGATTGATAAAGAGATGTAGTTTTGTTATAGAATATTTTAAGCCTGCAGAGACAAAGTCTGTTCGCAGGTGGGATTTAAATGAGAGTATGCAAGATAAAATTTATGATTATAATTGAAGGTTCTAAAGGGCTTTTTAAGAGAAAGGTAATATATAAAAGTATATTCTAGTATATTATAGAAGAGAACAAACATACATACATACATATACACATACACACACATACATACACCACATATATGCACATAGACATACATACATACACACATATACATATATACACACATATATACATACATACACATATATACATACACACATATATACACATACAACACATACATACACATGTACAAATACTTAACATATACATATGTCACCACATACATACATACATAAAGACACAAACACATACAAAAAAAATAAATAAGTAAAAATAAATTTATTTATTTCTTTAAATAAATAAAGTAAAAATTAAATTGATATAGCAAAGTTGATATAGAAAGGTATAGCAAAGTCCTTTTAATTATTAAGGGTATAAAAAAGTGACAATTTGAAGAAGGTTTATCATCAAAAACAAAACATAAAAAAAATTAGAATAAACAAAAATTAGATAATATTTAGGTATTAATATTTTTGGTACGCAACCAATTTATGATTATTTTTTTGGGTAAATTAGGTCTAGTTGTCAGGGATTCAATAGTTAATTTAAGATCATTGCAAGAAGCATTCATATATTTAGGTCCAGTATAATTTATGTAATGTTGAGCTAATTTTGTATTTTTTCTAACAATTTCTAGTTGTCCCGTGACTCTTGTCCTGAGTAGGTTTTTAGATTTTGGGAATAAGTCTATATTTTTAACATAAATTTCATACAATTTAGGGTATACAGAGAAGACAAATCTAATAACTATGTTTCATTAAATAGATCTTTGGTTGGATATCGTTTTGGTTTGTTATAAATAATTTTAATTATTTTTTTATGCAAAATGTTGATAGGCATTTTAATGGACTCATATAGCCCTCCCCAGACTGTAATAGCATAGCTCAGAACACTTTGGACCAAAGAGTTGTAAAATATAAGCAATTTAAATATAATATTATATTATTATTTTATATTGCAATATAAAATACAGGGCCTAATTTGTAATTTTTAAAGTCAAGTGTATTAGGGCGCCATTAGGGTGGTGCGCCTTAATGAAAAATTCAAACTAATTATTCACTATATCGTTAGTTTTTTTGACGGAGATTTTGTGGTATAGACTCACCATGACGTTTAATAAAAAAAAAACACAGTAGAATTAAAAACAATTAATACATTGTCAACCACAATAATATAAACATTTTTAACTGACTTTATGTCATCATCAGAGCTGTTTACAGACTGATGACAGACATCACAGTCTGTAAACATGTAACATGACGTAAAGTCGAAACCGGTCAGTTATAATTTTTTATACTATTGTTGTTGACAATATATTAATTGTTTTTAATTCTGCTGTGTTTTTTGTTAAACATCATGGGAACTTCACTATACATAATGGAGACCCACCAAGTTTTAAAAATTAAGAGAATGTGGGGAGATTTTCGGACCATCCTGATTAGACATAGACATCATGGCATCTTGGGAGGTTAATTCGTTTAGTAAGCGTTTTTTCAATGATGCTACTGCAGTTAGGGAAATAGCTAAACCCTTAGCTGCTATTTGCGAGTTAGCGAAGATTACTAAAAGAACTACTAATGATATGAACTAAGAAAACAGCCCCAGACCTTCGTCGTGCAAAAGGTCAGTACTGATAGTTACAGACGCCTTAACGACCTCTGCCACAAAAGCGTTACGGTTCGTAACTAGTATTACTGCGGCAACTAATTATTGACTAAATGCGGTATATAATGAAAGACAAGACGCATTAACAGTTATATTGTTAATTTTTATGTGATTATAGAATGGAGCACGCGTCCTGTACCCCTGGCCTCGTGGCACATCATACCCCTACCACACTCTTATCTAATATTTATTATACATTAATTACTCCTCCTTATCACTTATCACACCCTTATCACTCATCACTATTTATACAAATAATAATTCATAAGAAATGTCATTCAAATCATAACATATTGCTAATTAATATGTTGTTTATTTCTTGCAAATAATAATCAATAATTTAGAATCTATTGACAATTTTATTAAATATGGAAAACTAGATAATAGTGCGTTTCATTTTTAAACAGGAAAAACTCTGGAATATACAATATTTATTGATGTGAAAAAATCTTGCAAATTTAAGCCCTTTCGCTAGAACCTTGCTAAGAAAGTTTGCCTTTATTTCTCAACCTTATAAAACGTTTATGAGGTTATAAGGGGAGTTAATAAAGTTCTCCTACCAGCCTTGGTTTAGGTTTAAACCTAAACCAAGGCTGATAGGCTTAAGCCTTACGATGAGCTAAACGTGAAATTAACAACAGCCAACATCAACATGTTGGCTGCTGTTTAGCCTTGGTATTTTATTTGTTAAGATAATTTCATTCTTTTATTTCTGATTAAAGCAAAACAAGCAGCTTACATTTAGAGATAGTAGATGAAGTCCAAACCAGCCGTGAACTGGCGCAGTGCTGTTTTTTCATTTAACCAATTAAATGATAAAAATAATAAATTATAATAAATAATTGAAAACATCAGATTATTCAGAATACATTGTAGAGTAATCTTATCTCTAATCATTCATATACAACAATCAAAACAAAGCTATTGTAATTTGATGAGAAATTATCATTATCTATAATTATATCATTAATTTTAATAATATAACGTGTGCAATCAATTAGATACAATAGTGTTACAAGTTAAGTGATAGTAATTGAGGTGAGGTAACAGATCACCAAGCAAGCAGGCCACGTCGTTGGGGTACATTTTGCCAACTCCCTTATATAGGCGCGGTGGTTCGCATGACGGGCGAATTTCCTCAGAGCCCCAAAATCATTTAAAACGATAACCTACTCGACATTTGTTGTTTACCCTTCCACATTTTTAAATATCGGTTTTCTTACCATCGTTTTTTTGACTTTTTGGTCACTTTGAGTGGTTGTTTCAACTCCACACCGGGTTTATTCGATTTTGCGCTTCAAAGAACATTGAAAACAACCCTATACTCGAGAACCATTTTTACTGACCGCTATTTTGGTTTCCTGTTATTTACCACAGTTTCTTCGAATTTTTGGTCACTTAGAGTGGTCGTATTGATTCCAAAGTGATTTCATTCGATTCATTGTCACACTCTGTTTTGTTACGTCTAACTCGGCGCTCTGATGAGTTAGACGTAACGAAACAGAGAGGGACATCACATAATGTCGAGCCATTAATGATGACGAATGTCGAATGACGGAACAGTTCCAAGATGTAGCATTGCATTTTGCTAATTACATTTCCTAGATGTCTTTCGCACAATTATATTGTGACAGTTTCGAGGTATATTTCAATGTATTTATCCCTATCTATAACTCCCTAGGTTGATAAATTAGCTGGCATTCATGACTAACCTATTAATAATTGCAAGAACAAGATAAGCTGTTGTGCAAATTGGGATCGAACTAGCCACCCTAAAATTATTAATGTTATTATATACACTAGTTGACACTTGTCACCTTAAACTGTAAGAAAAAAACAAAGGAAATTCACTAACAGAAAAATTTATCTTTTACTTTAAACTACAAACAAAACATATCTACAGACTTACAGAAAGATTGTTTCGACTTTCGGGATCTATATGTTCTGAAACGTGGATATTTAATGAATAAAGTATGTTGCAATTACAACGCTTCCCGTCTCTAGGGAGAAGTTGAGTGGCCTAGTTATCGTGTGCTGTTCTTACAAGTGAGTATAATGGCATAAAGGTGCCGCCACCGTTTTCTAGGAAAATAGATGGGAATGGGACAACTTGTTCCATATAGAGTTTAAAAGTATTGGAGAAGCGTTTAAAATTTGCGTTTTTCACTTTTAGGATTTAACACGCTTAATGTCAACAGACTTTTATTTTCTTGGGATTCATAACTTAATAATCTTAAACAAGGTAAGAATAATATTAAGTATGTACAATTAACTAAAAGAACTAAAACTTTACTTGGCTTGTTTATAACTAGACAATATGAAGGTTGTAGTAGTGCTACGAGTGCCCAAGGGAGGAGCGGTGGGGGTTGGCGACAATATTTTACATTGGAAAGGCATGATATGTTCCTTCACCTTTATATAAAGTTCCTTGGTTCATGTAGTTACATGAACTTATAATAAAATTAATCTAGATCTAAACCAAGAAAGTCTAATAATACGGATGGAACGTATGTTGGCTTTGAATAAAACTATCACTAACCCCCACCCTACCCACTTGGACATTTAATAAAACCTCTCTACTCTTCTTATCGCAGATTTAAACATAAGCCACACATGAATAGGCAGAAAGTTTCATACCTGTCAGAGAATTGTTGTAGAATTCTTGAGGAGTAGGTTTGTATATTATTGGACCCCCTTCTCCAGTCAAATCAGTTCCTTCTATTTGGTATTTTCATCGTTACAAATAATTTAATTATTAAATTTTTTAATTCTAGATAAAATTTAACTATCATTAGAAACAAAAATACTAGTTTTTGTTGCTGCACACAATGCTTACAGAGAGTTAATGTACGTTTGTTGGAGTCATACCACTCTTGTTATTCATAGGGTGAAAGAAAGTGTTGCTGAATCATCAAAAACAGGACTGCCAACATTGTGTAACTCTCTCTTTTAGTAGCTCTCTTATATACAGTAACTATAAACCAGACATAAAATCTAAACGGAATATAAACTACTTTTGATTAACAAAGGAATTTTATTTGGCTGATAATGTTGTAATAATAATTATAAGACCATATTTTGGTGTCTAGATATTACGCTATCAAATCCTATGTTTAGTTGAGTCTAAAATTTACCCGGCTACAGCTATGAAAGAAGGTATTACTTTACTTATAATTATTGGAGTGTCCCTATAAATTCCTATTGTTTTGCAAGTTTGATTTTATTCTGAATAGTTTTGCACATGTGATATGTTTGTACATATCACAGTTTGTCATGATATTTTAGTGGCACAACATATAATAATAAATGAATAAAAAATTGAAAATATTATTGTCAAAATGAAAATACATTGGAGGACGTATTTCAAAGGGACGGATCTCATAAATATCTCAAACCATGGTATAAGGTTGATCTATTCCATTCTAATCCAGTTTGAATTCAATAGCAGCTTCTACTTTTGGATATGATACGCCAATTAAATTCCACTGAATTTCTAATTTATATCCCAGAAAATTTAAAATTAATTTAAAAGAATATTGGATAGTTTATCGGACATAGAATATAATACGGCACGGGTACGGATTGGAATGCAGATATATTTTGACCCCTTTAAGAGCAAAGTCTATCAATATTATGAGTAATGTTTGTGAGGGTCCTCAATGAAATTTATATTCCCAACACCAATCGTGTTTTAAAAACCATCATGTTCACATCTGTGTTTTATAATAATTTGTCCTGTTTTTGGATACACGTACTATGCTCGCAGGTAAATGTTTTTTCTCATTTTATTTCTCTTTTTTCGGAACCATTTCAGTTAAAAGATATTTTTCCAAAGTTAAAGCCTAACATTCAAATTGACATTTTAAATCTAAATACATTTAAAATGTTGATTCTCTTGCATAAGAATTCGCCGCCGCTGACTTAAATATTGTTTTGGTCCACTTTTTCGGGACCAAAAGTAGCGCTCGAATGGCTGTTTTTTAGCATATGGCATTACATTTTATGCTCTTTGTATCAATGAAGTTTTAGGCCATATTTTTATATTTTACTTTACTATATTTATTTTCTTTTAGATATCTTTTTTACCTCTTACTTACTTCAAGTGTATTTAACTTCACAGTATTAACACTCTACATCTCTACCCCCTCCTTCTTTAACTAAATTTATCAACGTTGACATTCAACTTTTACCTACATACCTATCTACTTACCTACCTGTACTAAGCCTTTCACATAGCTTTTACTTACAAAGTACTATCTATTTTGTCACTTCTTACTTAACCAAGTGTTACTTAATTTTTTCCACTTCTTGTTAAACTTAGTTTTACTTATTTTTTGTCACTTAATTTTAATTAAGTGACAATTTTTAACAATGAAACAAACTATAACTATTTGTTAAATTAAATTATTTGTTAATAATTTAACAATTATCACTTAATTATAATTAAGTGACAATTGTTAATAATTTAACCAAGTATTATTTATTTTCTTCGCTTCTTATTGCTTAACATAATGCTACTAACATCAGACATCAACCTAAAGGGAAGATTATTTTTATAAACTTTAATAAAACACGATTAAGGAAAAAACGTTTTAGTCAAAAAAACGTTATTGATAACCTAACTATTTAAGTTGTAAACAAAAAATATTTTAATGATTTCAGACAATGTATCCAGTATGAGCTCTATATGCAAAGTACTAATCATATTATTATTGGTTATAACTCTTTGCAAATCAAAGCCAGTAGACTCAATATTAGGTTCTGGAATCAATATCATCGACTTTTTAGGAAAACTAGAATCTCATCCGACGCAGAAATTTTCTGATAAATTATTGTCACAAATATCTAAAGACAAATCACTGCTTGATTCCGCTTCATTGAAATGGTTAGTGGATTTTTTTCTAAGAACTTAAAATACACGCCGTCAATATCTTTTTATTGGTCTTTATAAACAAATAAAGAATAAAACTATCTTGCAATTTGGGATTTGTTTCTAATAGTAAGCAAGATCGTAATTCATCTTGAGATCCTTTTAAAGTAATACTAATTACTAAATACTACTACTAATACTAAAATGAAATCATCTAGATGAATCCGGGTGCCCGGTTCATGATGAAAATGAAAACTTAAGGAACAATAAACAGTTGTAGTAAGCTCTTAAAGTTAGCAGCACTGACTGGTTATAATGGCTTCATCTTCTAAAATAATGTTGTTACTATATGGTGGATTAGGCAAAATCATTTAATCAAAATTCATTTAAATTTGTTCAATATTTAAGATAACATTTTGTGTTTTTTAGTTAAATTGTATGTTCTTACAATAATTTCAAAAAAAATAAAAACTCTTAAATATAATTTTCTATGGATAAAAGTCAATTTATATGAAAAATCCTTTAGTAAATGATAATATGTTTAGAATACGATTTGTGACAGGAATTCGTAAGCCTCCCCATGTGGTAGCCTATAGGTTACCTTTGTTCAGCTGTATTATCGGTAAATTTTTGTTCCTCGTTTTCTCCTGTCTCTAACAAAATCTGAATCTTAAATTTCTAAGCGAAATAGATGCAGATGTGTGTGAAATTAGGAATCGGGTTCTACAAAGGTCATTTTTGCCAAATGCTCTTTAAATAGTGTCAAGGTTACAGGCAGTGTCATTTGTCATTATACATTTTGCTACCAAATTTTACTATTAATAAATGTTAAAATATATCTTATTGTAATTTCTATGTAGATTTTCTTTATAAAAATGATTTAAAAATAAATAAAAATCTAAGAACAAAGGTTCTCATTGTCAAACGTTTAAAACAGCAGCAATTTATACTGATGCGTTTATCATAGGTTTAGTAAAACAAAGAAATTGCAAATCATCTGTGGAGAATATGTTTATGAGAAAAAAAGATTCAGTCGACCCGTTATACGTCTAAACCTAAACGAGTTTCAGTCTATATTTTTTGACCCTTTGAATGCGTCTATGATGTACTTCACATATTTTATTAATCTTAAATGATTGTAACTGAACGTAGGAAAGTTTTCCTTTCTTATCAAAACGGTATCTGCACGAGGGACATTTATCTTCCATGGTAACCGCTGTCTACAATTGCATATTATTATGATTAATAATAATATCATAACTTTACCAAAGTTATAACTTAAAGTTTATTCATTAAATTTGCATTCGCATTACTAAGCAATATTTTTGCACTTAATTATATTGTATATTTTATGTTAACTTTGAAATAGTTCTAAGCATAACAAAGTAACTATTTATTTATTTATAAATATATAACATTTGTTAAACATATAAACTATTGGGTAACTAGTTAATAAATATATAATTTTCCATTGAAAAAATCAGTTAATGTGAAAATTCCTACAACAAGGTTTAAAACCTGAAACTTTTTCTTAGGTTAGCAATAAGTTAGTCTTGTTCTACTGTCTATTCCTAATGCCATGTATTTTTCTTACAGGGAACCAAACACGATAAAGAATTCAGACAATTTCAGAATTGTATTCTGCGATACACTAGAGGAACTCTATCACGCTATAGACGGAGGTTTCAAGATATCAGGCTTAGACAATAGTATTATCAGACATTATCAGGAGAAAGTAGATTTGCCTGATAAATATTTGGCATCTGGATACTCTTATTTATTTGTTAAATACAGTCATATCAAGAAGTCAGCAAGTCTTAAAAATTACGTTCTCAGAGATCAAGATCTCCTTAATGTTGAAAGCGCCAATAATAATCCTGTATTTGTATTCTTCAAGAAGTACGGAACACATTATCTCTCTTCCTACTCTTTAGGCAATTCAGTTTATCAGGTAAAAATATAAATGATTATGTTTATAAGACCTAGAATCTATGAACTTAAAGAGAGGAGAGGTGTATTGTAATTGTTGTAATTGTCAGTAGCCAGGGGCGTCAAAACCTAATAGATAGATAAAGCCTCTAAAAATACATGATAAATCAAGTGTAATGAAGTTACAAATAAAAGAAGGTACATCCTTATGAACTTAGCCTTAAATAGAAAGATATAAAACTTAAAAATATCAACTGCGAGGGTTATAACTCTCAAACATTTTAGGCTAGGGTTTAAAATACGATTTTGCAGGGCTGGATTTACCTTGATTCTCACTCTATTTTGTCATTTGTTAAGATTATTTGAAAAATTAAATTTTGCATAAATTAAATCATTTTTTGTTTCATCAGTTGTTTTAAAACAACATATATTAATATAATTTAAAACGAACTTTTTTTCAGGTCTATGTTTATCCGAAAGAGAGACTGAGAAAAATTCGTTGGAAACTGCAGAGGTCCAATAGCTATACTTTAGCTAAATTAAAAAAACTTGTTTCGCCGTATTACTTCGAATATGTTGGCCCTATGAAAACTTTAAACGACGATAAAACCTTTTTGGAGTGGTTCGATACACATTTTTACAGTCCTTTCTTGATTGATAGATATTTAGAAATACGAACCAATAAAGTCCTTTTGACTCGTTTTAAAATGGAGTTGGACCGACGTGAAACTTTAGTTAATATGGATCTCAAGTCTTTGGAAACAGTCATCAATGATCCTGACAAGAAAAAACAAATCCACGAATTTCTTGATAATCAGCTTAAACTTTATCAAGCTAACATTTAAGTGGAATATCGCCTAGCCGCTGGAGTGTGAGCTTAAATAAGGACGTGGATGATGTTGTTTAACCGAGAGCATGCACTTAACTTATGTTTTAGCACATAAGCGCACGTCGACTTAGCTACTTTTTCAAAACTGTTTTAGTATTAATCTTTAACTTGAGTCAAAAAATGACTGCAAGATTTTTAAGTATAGAGACCATAGACTTTACTTACTATTAAGTGATTGAAAAGAAAAATTACGAGCAACCCTAGCGCCCTCCTTTCTTTTACTTAAATTCTTCTATTTTAATACAAGATTTTAAGAATACAGTCATATGGTGCTGGTTAACCATATCAAGTAAAATTAATTTCACTTATTCATATTAATTACTTATTTAATCATTATTACTTGTATCTACATCTCTGACAGTATTATATTTATATTTGATAATCTAGTCATTTTTAATACTTTATTTTTGTATCGATTTCATTGTATGATTTATTTTTATTATAAAAAGTATTTTTTAAAGTATGAATTTGTGTTATTTTTATGTTTCATGTGATTGAACATTAATTTGGTTTGAAACATTTAATTGTTTCATTATTTTATGAAGTATCTGAATAAAAAATAAATAAAAACTTTATTTCCATCCAAAAAACAAATACACTTACAGGAACAATTTATACGTGGAATATATATAATTTACTTCTTGAAGTTAACAGGGGATATTATGGAGATGAATTTATTTTGCCTCATTTATACCATAGGTATATAGGAAACACAGAATATCTAATAAAATCAAAATTTCACCAGAATTATTCGTATGTTTTTTTTTAATTCCTCAGAGTGTGTCTGTCTGTATCATTGTAGTTCCCAGTATGTATATGCTAAAGAGTCGAAACTTCGCACAAAAATCATTCTAGTGTGGCTGTTCGGAAAATATTTTTTCTGAGGCATCCTTAGGGATATAAACTCAAAATAATGATCGGATCGTGTAACATAACGGCATGCGTGTAATCTATTATGAGCCAAACAAATCTGATTTGTTTTATCTCAATATCAGTATTAGCTTAATTTTTACATTTAAAATTCTTAATAGTCGTTTATCTAAATTTTAGATCAGTATTAGTGCCACTACTCATACTATAAACAATAATTTGAAAACGATAAATGGAGCATTCCTTAAGATATTTGCTGGGTTTGCGGAGCTTCGCGTCAGAATTTCTTCCTTATAGATCAAGGATTTTGAATAAAGGGGATGACGCACTAAGTCGATTTGCCATACTAACAAGTGACTCCATCGAAAACCAAAAAATAGAGAGAATTCAATACGAAACACACGTGAAAAACCAACTGCACATACTTGGTACAAACTGCGCATGCTTACAATTCATATAACAGCGCAGGTCTTAAAATTTAGAGGCAAACTTACCTCGCAATGGTTTCCCAATGTTTATTGGTTGAGAAGGTTATAACAAAACACGCTTAAATTATCATTCACTGAAGTGGCAAAGTATAGTCCAAAATTTAAAATTAAATTAGAACAAATAACTTAACAAGCACCACGAATGTAACAATCACGAGAAGCACAGAAGAAAGTTGAGAAGCAAACTCGACAACCTTACTACGTAACCTGCGTTTGGCGCCTTTTTCCATCATAACCAAGGGGAAGGTATGTTTGCTCCTATTTCTCTATCTCATACAACTTCCATGAGGTCAGAAATGTTCCTTAATGCGTCATCCTCTTTATTCAAGATCCTTGTTATAGATATAGAAGATTTCCAGAACGTTAAGATCAAGTGAAACAAATGTTTGGTTTACCTCTTATTATTTCATATAATGCTGCCCTGAAACTTTATTGAAACACATACATGATGTGGTCTTAGTTTGGACATTTTCTTTCATAATTTGCTATAAATCAACAAATTCTAAATCGCAGACAATAAAGCTGATTCTCAAATATCTTATGTGGGATCCTAAATATCGTACAAATATAGTTTGGGGTTGTATGCAACACTTATGTAGGGAACTGTATTAATTACTACGTACACACAGCGTATTTAACAGGCATGCGATACGGTCAACTAACTTCACGGTTCTTACAGCGTATTTGTTTAGTCGATCGAGTGAGATTACGTAATAACTGATCCCGCCAAAACATGGCGTCTTTTATAGTGAATGTTCACTTTTGGTTATAAGGAAGTTTAAAACAAAAAATATATTTAACTAAATTGTGATTTCTTTGCATGATAATAAAGTTACACTAAAAAAATAATATTCCAAAAGTTATTTGATCAAAAACGGTAATATAGAAGTGAAATAAAGTGTAATAAAAGTTCGACGAGGAGGTTATCCGTTAAATACGATCGTCTCTAAAGGTACATACAGCGTATCGGGGGATCCATTTAGATTCCATCTCCCTAGTTCTAGCGTATGCGATCGGATCCCCTCCGCATGGTTCATACAGCTAATATTAACGTATTGAGAGATCGTGTCCTATACGATCCGCGGATCTAGAAGTGTGTGTGAACGTACTAAATGACAAGGAACTTTCTTAATAGGAAAGCAGAAAAGTAGCCTATCGTATCTTCCCCATCCTACTCTCTGTACCCTTTTACTAATAGGTAATAAACACATCGAGCAAGATTTAAATTCTTTCAGGTTTAAATATTATTTTTACTGCGTTTGTAAGTTTCAAATTAAGAATTATAAAAAAAGATTTAATTATGTTGGCATTACATATGTTAGATTAACATTATTTTACTAAACCAAACAAAAATTTAAATATATCTACTTAAAAATTATACGGTTCCGCTAAGATTCGAACACGGGATCTCTTCATGCATTGTCTGGCACCTCATCCACTCAAAAGGATATAGGTCATGTAACCATTCACAGTACTTAAGATATTCTCCACTCTCTACTACATTCCGTGCTAAATTCCAATCTCTTACCAACTCCAATGCTTTTAGCGAATTTTCTATAAAAAAAAGCTCATGAGATGGCTCGTAGGGGAGGGGACGCCCGGGAATTTGTCCTAAATTCGTTTTAGAGAACTCTTTCTCTGTCTCTCTCTCTCTCTCTCTCTCTCTCTCTCTCTCTCTTATATATATATATATATATATATATATATATATATTATATATATATAATATATATATATATATATATATATATATATGTATTTCAAGGGGATTTTAGTAAACCCGCATCTCTCGGGCGGAATAATATTTTTGGATAAAACTTAATATAAATATCAAATTCAAATTTCAAATTCACAAAGACTTTTATTGCCATGGTATAAGTAAAACTTACATACACATAATATAAACAAAACATACAATATACTGCAATTATAAAAATATATAATAATTATAAAATATATAAAGTAACCAGTTAAAACTATTATATAAAAGTAACTACATAAAACTTTGTAGGCAATCCCACGAGACTGGAGTCTGTGTGTGGGGTTTTCTAGAAAAAAGTAGAGCAGATTATAGGAAGAAAATAAAATTATATAGAATACATAAGAAGATACATATATAAATAAAATAAATATAATATAATAAATATAAATAACATAATATATAACATATATCTATTATATATTAATAAAATATATTTTATTCTATTAATACTTATATTATTATATTATTATATATTAATAATATTTATATTATATACAATAACATAATATAATATATTAATACATATGAGTGATAATATATACAACATATATAACACAATAAATACAATACAATATACAAATATAATACAATACAACACAATATAAAAATACATCTTTACATTAAACATAATACATCACATCATATGAATATATAAGAATATATGTAAGAATATATAAATAAGAATATATATAAAGAAAAAAATATTTAAAGAAAAGAATAAAAAGGTGTTCAAAAATGGGAAACAATTTTTCTATAAGTAATATATAAAGGTAATAAATTTATGAATAATAATAATAAATTAATTTAATAACTTTATAAATTATAATAATTTAATAATAAATAAATTATAAGTTAAGGTAATAAATTATTAAGTTTAAGACCTAATTAATTAATAGACGGGAAAGAAAAGGCACAAATACAACACTTCCTATACACCTACAGTGTATCAACTATGGAGAGAGCTCAAACCCTATATAAAACCAGGTCGTTGTGACGTCTTTAATCTGATTTGCTGTCAGCAAAATTATTATAAAATTTCGCCGCAAAAAAGAATCTTTTAATGTTATTTGGGGCGCTGAATCGAATGAGCCCGGTCTAAAACCGATATGACCACTCTATATGAACAAAAAGTCGAAAATCCGTGGAAAATAACAGGAAACCAAAATAACGGTTGTAGAAAATAGTTTTATCCAATAAAACTGCTCCGAGTCAATAAGACTATTCAGATAGAATAGTATATATATATATATATATATATATATATATATATATATATATATATATATATATATATATATATATATATATATATATATATATATATTATATATATTATATATATATATATATATATATATATATATAAAGTTGCAGTATGTTATGTAGTACACACATACATAAAAAGTGACATTTTCTATTTACATAGCCATTAGATGAGATGCTAAGTTTTTTTTAAATCTTTCAACAAATTGTCTATTCTGTAGTGTTGCCATTACCCCTTTAAGGTATAGGTTATACTAAACCAGTGTAATACCTATGTTTTGCATGGTAGTGCTCTCCTTTAAAATTAAGGTCTACCCCCTTTTTAAACTGCAACGTTTTCCATTATGAAGCTGCTTCACTCCCTATCGTTTCGAGCAAAAAGATCTATCTTTTTGAAACAAAGGTGGTAGTTTCGATTTAGGTCATTGGCGGGAGTCGAGTTTCAATACGACATGTATATCCATGATTTTTATTGTATCATAACCGTTAAGCAGCATTAAGCGTGGTCAGTGCTGTATGGGTGACCACTAAGAATGAACGGATGCTGAGGACGAGTGAAGCGAGTCCGAGGACATGTCCTTACTCCTATAACTACTTATTAAAAAAATTGAAATAATGTATGTCTTGTTGTTAAGTTTATTGTGTATTGTGTATTTTATAATTTTTAAAATGTCTTATATTTGTATATTTATATTACAACGACGTGTTACATCCACATAAGTGGCTTTTGTAATAAATAAAAAATAAATTCTGTAGTATAAAGACAGTGAATTGCATATTCTGAGGACGAGCGAAGCGAATCCGATGTAATGAGGAAAAGTTCCTAGGTACCCCGTACCCGATTTTTTTGTAAATATATATGCTAAACTTTATTTATTGGGGATAGACAAGTTTTTTGTTAAGAAATGTTGCCGCATTTTATGGGTTGTAATAGTTTTTATAGAATAATAGTATATTATGCTACTAGGTAGCAAAATGGAATTTTGCAGACGATTTTTATAAATTAGCCCCCGAGCCAAAGGCGAGGGCAGGCTATTGAAATTACTTGCCAAGGTGCAAGCCGAGGCTGGTAGTTAACCCAATAATTTGGCTGCAAAGGCGGAGCCGATGCAGACAAATGCTAGAACGCATAGAAATATATTACTACCTCTAGTAATATAGAGGTAGTAATGCTGAGGACGAGCGAAGCGAGTGCGAGGACATATCCTCACTCCTATAACTACTGGAGCCCCTATTATAGGGCCCCTCGGCCCTATTGGTTGAATTTTGAAACATCGAAAAAGTAACCTGACCACATTCGATTATCATTTTTATCAAATAAACAGAACAAAAAAACAGTAAATTATATAGTAGAATGTTTAAAATACAAATCACAACACAAACAATCTGCGGGAAGCCGAAAACTTGATTTATTATAACCTTAATTCCCTCTTGGAGGAGGTTTCAATGAGGTTACACAGAGCCCCTAAGAGCCCCACTAAAAATGTTTCAGGCCTCTCAATGTATTAAGATAGGCTATGCTAGATAGAGTCAGCAATGTTTCCTTTGCTGCATAGTAGCATATATTATTTTATCTACTTACGCCAGAGAAAAAAATACATTAGTTGATTATTCATCAAAATATAACGTTTAATCTTTGTGAAAAAAAATACAATTGACTGATCAGTCTTTGAATATATTATAAGTTTTTAAATACTTACTGCGAGATTTTGCTGGCAGTAAAGACTATTTTTAAGTTGATGCAATACCTAAAATATCAGGTGGCGTGTGGTCCAGTAATTCAACAATGTTTCTATGTTTATTCTCCTTATTATTTACCTGATTCATTATGATTATTAGCAACTTTTCGTTTGTTTATAAAAGTTATCGTTTATATACGTTTTATATTATCTACTACCGTTATTTAAACAAAGTAAATGAACAAAAAAAATCGATGACACAAATTTAACAACTCATGGTAAAAAATAAAAACAAGCCGTAGATATAAGGGGTGCCAACTTTATTTTTTTAAATTATATTATAAAGTTTTTTGTAAAAAATTTAATATTTGTATTAATAATAATAATTATACCGTAATATATTGTGATATTATTAAAAATATATAAAAAACAAGCTCAAAGAATCATTGCTGACAAAGTGAAAAACACTAAAATTTACTTAATAACCTGCAACATAGTAACCTCAAATAATTTCATTTTCATCTTCTAAACTGCCTCAATTTGCCTTCAGCTGTCATTAATTCATTGATACAATCATAGAGATATATACTAGAGGGAGCATAGCCTATCTTAATACATTGAGAGGCCTGAAACATATTTAGTGGGGCTCTCAGGGGCTCTGTGTAACCTCATTGAAACCTCCTCCAAGAGAGAGTTGAGGTTATAATTAATCAATTGTTTTGGGCTTCCCACAGATTGTTTGTCTTGTGATTTTGTATTTTAAACATTCTACTATATAATTTACTGTTTTTTGTTCTGTTTATTTGATGATAATGATAATCGAATGTGGTCAGGTAACTTTTTCGATGTTTCAAAATTCAACCAATAGGGCCCCTCTAGTAATATATCACTATGAATACAATAGAATGATGAGTATTTCATTCAATAAAATAATTTCTCCTCCTTGGGAGTTTCGACTTTCTTACCATTATATTTAAATGTACCATAACTCCCTAGGAGGTTTTGTATTACCAAGCAATTTTCCCGTACTGTTTTTAAATATTTTGTTGACAGTGTAGGCAAAATGCTATTTTACAGTTTAAAAACAGTTCAGTAATAAGCAATTTTGCAGCCGTAAGTAGATAAATGTATTTTCATTTTCATTTAATTTCATTCGTCTCACCAACGCTTTGTTAGTGCGAAAGGTGTTTCATAAGGCCGTCACTGATAAATGTCGTCCTATCACTTGTTCGACGATATGCTCAAAGCGTGGTGGATTTCGAGTGCTGAATTTAAGAAACCTCTAACAAGATTCCACAGGCGCTTTGACCGCTTCTAAAAAGTTAAAACGGTATCTATACACAGATAAAAAGATAGGGTTTTTAGTTTCGAAGCCTTTGAAAACCGCATAGATGCTCCGCGGTACAGGTTACGCCGTGGCGACGGTCGTCTGATACCTATTTATCGTATCCCGTTTCTCGTTTCGGGATATTTACAAAGATTCGAATAAAATCTTACAAAAATGAAGATACGTTTAGAAATAGTGACCTTATAGGTGTCGTAAAAGGATTACAGTGCGCGGACTTTCAACATGGCACCGTCTCCTTGGCCGGACTATCAGTGCTCTGAACCTAAAGCACCCGATAAAAAATCCGACGTTTACACTTCTGGATCTGGTGATACGGCTAATACGATTGGAGAAATAGAACAAAGTCCGGCCGAGAAGGATTCCAACGATGTGAGTAGTGGCTAGAAGTGTGATCCGATCACGCCTCTACTCGAGTTACATTTTAGTATTTAATTTCTTTTTACACTAATCCTTTTTAATAATTGTCTATTTTATTTATAATTTCTAAGATTATGTTGTATTTTCAATTTTATCGACTTGATATAGTAAATTTTATCCTCCACTTAAAGCTGATGTTGGTCGGTGCTCTGTATTACGCCTATCAACCTATCGCACCTTCTTATTTATCGTGATAAATCAAATATCTACCCATAATTGATTTTAGATTTATCATTTTTATTTGTTGGGAGTGTGCATTTTAAATAATAGATCCAGGATGACTGGCTTGTCATAAAATTTAAATGATAACCTAAGGAGGTTATTTTTTATCATAATTTTGAATTTTGACTGTAATCTTATTTTGACTTAAAGAAGCTTATTTTTGGTTGTCAACTATTGTAAAATGTTATAATTTACAAATCAATTCACATTCTATTTTCCTATGTTGTTCCCAAACTTGTTGTTAAGATGGTTGTTGTTTATCTATACATCAGTTTTGACTAGTCCTCTGCAAGTTGATTTAGTTAATAAAGTGCTTCACTTAGATGGTTTTTATGAATGAAATCAACACTTTATTTTATGTTGGGTTATAGTCTGGCTGTCGGTCATTACTGGGATCAGTATAAACAATTTACATTTTAAATCTAACTAATTAGGGCACTACTATTATTAAATAGACCCTTCAGAAATTATTTCTCAGGATACATTCAACGAGTTTTAACATGTGAACATTTGTTTAGACACGTTTGAAGTAAAATAATTGATTGTTTATTGTTAAACCTTGTGATTGTAGTTTTGAAAGGTTATAACTCAATTATTCCCCCACTTCTTCAATTGAACATTAGCTGAGTGGTTTTGGACAGTTGTGGTGGTGTAACTGATGTTGAGGTGGTATCTGATTTCAAATACAAATAAATTGATTGAGCATAAGGAAATATTACTTTGACATTACTCGGTACTATAATGAATTAAAAGCTCCAGTTTTAAAGGAAGTCCGTCCTCCACACTACCAAGAGTCATGGAGTATCAAAACTATAGTTACTTTTAGAATTACAGCGTAAACAGCTACATCTAATATAGAAATTTGTTTATTTTACAACAATGTTAAGTGGAAAATAAATTATTTTTACCTAAATAAATCCAAATTCTGTTTGTTAATTATCTTAGAAATGCTCTGGCAAATCTTTTGCTTATTTTGTGTACAATTGATAATTATTTATTATATTCAATGTAAGCCTCCTATACTGTTTCCTACAATGACGTCATGCCATTCATAAAAAAGTCAGGTTATAACCCCCTGCTGCGTTTGGTTTGTTTACATAGAATTTCTATATAACTGTCTATCATCTAGAATGTACTTGTGTTAAAGAATTGTAGATGGCAGTACTACTCAATTGGCTGATGGTAGTTTTGTGTTATAAAATCTCTTTGCAAACTATTATCTAGATTAAATTAAAGTGCACAATTGAACTCTCTTAATTACATTAAGTTAAGGTGTATGCTTAATACTTGTAAAGGTCCAACTTCTTTAATTAAGACTTACGTTCTCATAAATATAAAAAAATATATTTTAATGATCCTTTCATTATAGAGAGGTGTTGTGTTCAATTAGTCCCCTGCTTTTAATAAGGAGACCAAAGTGGTCTATACGTTCAAATGTTACTAAATTTGAATCTAAGCTCCCCTGTTTCTAAATGTTACTACATTCCCACAGCATATTAGATACGTAGATCAGATCAAAGCTGCCCATCCGCTAATCAAATACACTACTATAACTACACGGAGGGTTTTTAATCCTGTCTATTTCAACAGGGAAATGGAATTCAATCCACTACTCGATTTTTTACCTTAATCGAGGGTCTTTAAGGCCCTTATTTATTTTACCTGGACTCTTAAGGGCCCTAGCATACTTGATCAGGGCTCTAAAGCAGCATATTAGGGTTCTAAATATTTTTTTAGAATAATAATAGAAAAAAACTTTATAAGGACCTCTATTTTAATTATTAATGGTTTAGAGCTCGGCAAATTAGTGTTATTTATTCTTTTGGACCTATTCCCCCAAAACCATTAATAATTAAAAATATTTTCTATATTTTAGATCTTTATGGACATGCTTATGCATTATACCTGGATGTTTAAGGGGCCTATACAAAAACTAGATTCAATGATGGCCCTTAACATACTAAGTCTGGCACCTTAACCAGCAGAAAAGGGCCTTAGAGATTGATTTTTAATGTACTTAAATATTCTCAATTTGCAAACTAAAAGTAGGTCCTTTCAGACCCCTATCCTTTATACCCGGACCTTTAAAGGTCCCATACAGAAAACTAGGGTCACTTAACATAGTTGATCAAGGCCCTAGTTTATTTTAATTTATTTAAATAAAATAATTTCATTTGATTTAATTTTATTAAATTAAAATTTAATACTCTCGTAAAAAGGAGACCCTTCTACTTGGAAAGCAATATTAGACCCTTCTCTTATTGAGCCCCTTGAGATGTAGGTTTGTGCTCTTTTAGGCCAAACCCTCCTCTGCTCTTTTTGACTCGGTCATTGTTCTTTTATATATTCTAATAACAATAATTCTTTAATAATAAAGACACTCTTACCAATTTTATAAATTTGGATCCTCCCTTATAGATGAAGTACCTCATGATGTCATGCCTGGATTGATAAGAGCCTCTGATCAAAACGAACTAATTGTTTGTTTCTTTGGATTTTTTTTTGTTGCGTCGGTTTTTTCCATTTTTTCAGTAATTAGCTGAATTTATGATAAATGAAGCTTGTTTTCGTAATCAAAGTGTTCTACCCTCGTCTGTATAATTTAAGTTAAAAGTGTTTAAAGACAGGTGAAAAATTGTTTTTTAAAAAACCCTTTGTTTACTTTAGTTACATTCAAATATTTCGAGTTATTAGTATTTAATTAATCTGCATACCCTTTTGGGTAAATTCAAGGATTATTTGCATGTTTTAACAATTTATTTTTAATTTAACTTTGTACAAAAACAATAACAAAATCACAGTTAACGGTATATAAGTATTGTTAAACTTCATATGTTATTTACTTAATTTATGTTCAAATTTTGATTGGCTTAGGTAGGATACCTTTTACAACAAAATCCAGTCATTTTGGATTTTTTTTTAAAATTCCGGCCAGATAATTTATTTGATTTAAAATGAAGAGCTCTCTGATGATTGTTAAATTATTTACCTTTACTAATAATGCCATGATAATAGTGGAATAGAAGCAACAAGTGACTCCACTCACTTATTTCAGGCTGTCGATACGTGTGTGAATGTCATAAGACAGGGCTATTTTAGAGACAATTGTAATCTTAGATGAGATTATGCATGCCAATGTCATGCTGCTTATCATTGATGTAGCAAACAACAATGATTTTTTTGTGGTGTGACACAAATCCATACAAAATAATAACAAAACCACATTTTTTTATATTTTTTGTGCACATCACACCGTGGGATTGTGTACAGAATTTTATGACTTTTGACATTCTTTTGTCATTCACAAAGTGGCAGCCATTTTAAAAATATGGAGAATATTCTGTTCTTTTTCTAAATAGATTTTTCAAAACTCACACCTCAATAATACTTACAGTATACTTTGTTCACTCACATGGGGGTCAATCTTAACTGTTCACACTGTATTTTTAACTTATAGTTTATACTCTACCACGATAAAAGATGTGTTTCAGGGTTGAACCCCGTGTTTAATCATGTTCACTCGACATCTGCCGGGGGAGTTGAACCCCCTGCCAAACCCCGCGTCTGAACTAAGTAATACTCATACTATATTACTCTATAACTCACACTAATTTTTTTGGGTAGTCAGTTCACTTGTTGTTCTATTCCACTTTAGACATGATGCTACAAAATAAATCAAGTTAGTTAAATTTGTGAAAAAATTTAATTTACAATACATATTTAATGCTTGTAATATATAATTAATTAACGAAGCTAAAAGGTTTTATTTTTTGTTTTTCTTTTCTATGATGTCGAAAGTTCCTCCATTTCCTTCTAGGTCCAGAATTCACACAGTATTTCAGGCACAATGACATAATTTTGAAAAGTAGGCATCAGTATCTCTATCACACGACACTTCATGTATTGTCAAAAACAAGATATAACCAAAAACTTATTAGTAAAGTAGGCAAAAATTTGTGGAATATATTAGTTGGGATAGAAGTGAGACAACTACTTTCTCTACAAGCAGAGAATGGTAGGCAAAATAATGAGGACCTTTTTACCAGCCCCCATACAATGTTCAACACTGCACACTGTGATAAAATTTGTGAGCCAGAGTTAGCACCTACACCTTCTTGGTGATATCTCTTATCACAGGGTTCAGATCTGCTAGGAGAGCCTTGACTTCATATTGGCTTTCAGGTTTTCCCTTGTAGCTTATATACAACACTTTCCAAATACTTCTGAAAATGCTCAAGCAAAACACGTTGCAAAATTAAGCATAAGGTTGATATGCTTCATCCACTCCACAGCGTGATTATGTTTATCACACTGGTTTTTTTAATTGTTCTTTATTTTTTTGAGATATAAGACTATATTTTTTGTGGATTTGTGGAAATTGGTAAATGATAGTCTAGATTAATTTCAATCATCTATGTAATAATTTTTTAAACAAGGTCACTTCATTTTTAGATCTAGTTTGACACAATTTGTATTAAATCCTGAGAGCTAGCTGACTTCACTTTTAGATCCAGTTAAATAATAACTGTATACACCATCCTGTTGACTGGCTTACTTTACTATTAGATTTAATTTGATGCAAACTGTGTGATCTGGAGCGGCCAGCGAGAGCGGAAGCCCTCCTTGGGCCAAAAATAAACAAACAAGGAAAATTTAAAAAAAAATCAACATACTAAATATTTTTAAGCTTATAGTATATAAATATATTTATTTTTTATAATTATGTAACATATTCATATCACAGAGTCAAAGATTCCCAATACGCTGAGGTAGGGCCGAATGAGCTCTTAGAGACAAATGTTTTTAGTACTTAATTCTTTATTTGTAATTGTTACCTGAATCTAATGTGTGTAAGGTCCCTATTTATTTTATTTGCGCTCTTAAGGGCTAAAAAGGGCCCTAACATACTCGATCAGGGCCCTAAAGCAGCTTAAAAGGTATTTAAATATTTGTCTTTTTCAAGTAATTAAAACTATATTCTAAGTTTTAGATCTTTATGCCCCCCTATTCATTATACCTAGAGCCAAGATGGCTCTGAACATACTTGATCAGGGCCCTAGACATTAAACATAAAATATGTTAATTAAATATTATATTTATATGAATAAACTTTAAAAAATGTTTTGATTCAGTTTATTTTAATTTAACTTAAGTTTCTTTTATACTTACTTATTTATTTAAGTTTATTTTAATTCATTTAAATAAAATAACATAATTCGAGTTCATTTTATTAAATGATGAAATGAAATTAAATCAATTAAATTATACTTGCTATAATCATTAATACTACTCTAGTTAAAAGTAGACCCCTCTACTCAGGAAGCAATATAGAACTCCCCCCTCAAAATTGGTTTGGGGACCCAAATTGGTTAGGTTATTTGGTTAAGTTGACCCCCCCCCCCCCCACTTGAGATGTAGGTTTGGGCCCTTTCGAAATCCACCCCGGGCCTTTTTGGCTCAGCCCGCCACTGTGTGTAATATCCTGTAGGTTGGCTCACTTTACTTGTAGATCCAATTTGATGCAATCTGTGTGATATCCTGTGGGTTGGCTTATTTTACTTTAAGATCCTATTTGATGCAATCTTTATGATTTCTTCTGGGCTGGCTCACCTTACTTTTAGATCCAATTTGTATGATACCCTGTGGGCTAGCTGACTTTTCTTTTAAATATATTTTACTATAAAGCCTATCCATTAGGCAATAGCCATTAACCTCACTTTAACTATGTGTTAGTGATAGGTTGACTCACTTTTTGATTCAGTTAATTGGTCTATATGATAATTCTGTGGGCTGCCTCTTTTTTTTGTTAAATTTATCAAAATCTGTGTCCTCACTTTAATTACACTTTACAATAGAATTATTTACCTCTCCGATTCTTGGCAACCTATCTGCTTACTAAGACTATTATTGTGACTTATTGTCTTTGTTTTAATTTTAGATTGAAAATGGGCCCTTAAAACCGCAAGTAACTGCTTTAGATGAATTTGGTCTGAAAGCTTTATTAGATGAGGCTATGACGTTGAGATTTTCTGAAGATGTAGAAGGCAAGAGTACATTACTTCAGGTAACTTAAACTCTAGAATATATTGATTATGCTTTCCTTAAGGATGTCCTTTACCCTGTATATTTTAGTGAATTTCCATTTTAATAATGATTACTTGTAATTGTAAATTTGTCCAGGCTGCCAAATCATTAGTTAGGTGTGTATTTAATTTCTGATTTTTGTACTTTTTTTTAATTGTATAAAATAAATAATCAGACATCGTATTTTTACAAGTTTCTTGAAACGTTAGAAAATCCTCCCTCCATTAAAAAATGTGCATAACTGATTAAGCCGAAGATCAATTCTGCAATACAGAGCTTAGTTTGAAATTAGGCTGTTAGGCTGAAATTAGTTAGATTGAAGCTGTGATAATGTTTTTAGTGTCTGCATTTTTGGATCCTGTATAACCATCTTCAATATAAAATTATTTCCAACTATTGTTACTTTTTGAATTTTTCTTAATATATATTGCCTCTATTATTTTTCAATTTCATCAAATATTTATTATTAATGTGCTTTCCTTTTTATAGGAGTTGGTTGAAGAAGTCAATTCAAAGAAACCTTCCCGTGCTGTTACCACTGATGTTCCAAAACAAAGTTCTTCCTCTGGCAAGCCCAATAAGAAAAATAAAGTTCGTCGTTCTCACGGCATTTCAGATCAAAATGAAATATCCCACTATGCCAAGCATAAATCAGATTCTAAAACTTCATCCAAATCAATTTTAGGACCAAAAAATGTTGATTTCAACGAATCCAATGTCTCTAGAGAAATAGGGAAAATTGTTAGTGATGTAAACAAGAAAGGGAAACAGAGTGTCTACTGTTCCGATGATGTACAGAAACAGATGGGTAGAATAGATGAAATCATGAAAAGCTGTGATATGGCAAAGATTGTTACCATTCCCGGGGGTAATAGAACTTCCTCCGAGAGTAAAAACTCTAAGAATATGATTAGAATTAATCCAGTTTCTGAAATATCAGATAAAAGGCCTAAAGATCATTATACCCCTAATATTGATAAAATTTGTAGAAAAATTGATCAGAAAGAATTTGATAGAGTTAAAGCACTTAGTCAGGGTCCCGGTGTCAAAGAAATATCTGTTCCTACTGCTCAATTAAATAGTATAGAAACTAATGTCCTGAGAAAGCAAGTGGAAATGGAAAAACAACTAAGTATTGAAGATAAGAAAACGGCAGAGTTTTCTGATGTTTCTAAGAATATAACCTGTGAAAATGATTTAGGAGGGTGTCTTTTGAGGGATATCATCCATAGAGAAGGAGATGAGCAATTACTTAAAATTAAGGTATTTTTTATTTATTTTTAAGTCTAGTAAGTCACAAAGATGTCTAGTAAGGGTTTCAAATACGTCTAATCTCTTAAAGATTGAGATTGAACATAGTTAATCATTCAATAGAGAAGGGTTAAATATTACGAAATATCGTTGCTGTTAATTGAACAAAATTGAGTTTTTTAAAATTTATTGTGATAGTTAGTCTCTATAATAGTTTCTTGTTAGGGACTCTAATGAGACTACTTAATGGTTGTTAAATTATTTATTCATACTTTACGATATTCGCTAGTTATTTCAAGCATATTTATGTAAATATAGATAAGATATAAGATAAGATATAGATAAGATAGATGTAAAATATAGTCAGTTGAAAATATTTTAACTACATCAGAAATTTAAAAATAATTCTTTTGCTTACCAAATTGCTCTTTTAGTAACTTCTTAAGTATGAAGTTACTAGTTTTAAATTTCTGATGTAGATAGAATATTCCCGACTGAGCATCTATATTTACATGAATATGCTTGGAATATTCATGTAATATTCCACGGTCTGCCTCCGTGGCCGTGATCGTAAAGGCGTTCGATTTCGGCACCGGAGGTCTGGGGTTCGCAGCCCGGGCTATGCTCTAAGATTTTATGAATAGTATTTGTATTAAAAAGATTTCGCCAACTTTAATTAATTCTTAGAGTGTAGTAGATGCAACCCACCTGAGGTGGATCCCGCATGGTGAATACCCTGATGGGCCGAAAGGCCCTAAAACGGGCATTTTATTTTATTTTTTATGCTTGGAATAACTTGCGAAATATCGTAAAGCATGAATGAATAATTAACCAACCATTTAATAGTCTCTTTATTGTACCTAACTAGAAATTATTGAATTTTTTAAATATTTTATCTGACTATGATCTTAAATTAAACCTAAGAAAATAAGTATCTAGGTCTGATGCATGTGACTATTATATATGAAAATATGATTAAATGTTGAGTAAACTGCGACTGTAAATGGCTGATAATATTTTGTTTCACTCATTGCCTGATATGATTTCTTAGTCATGGCAGAAAACAAAGTTTACATATGTGAATTAACTTAAGTTCCAACCATAAATAATTCAAGAAGTCTCAAATATTCAAAATATGTATTCCTCTAGTAGGGAAAGAAAATTAGCTCCCCACTCTATAATATAGGGAGGAAATAGTACAATTGTACCCTGGTCTTCAAATGCAGAGAGGGAATGTATATCCCAGTATTTGCTTGTATCTTCTAGTATTTATGCTAAAGAGTTAAAACTTAATACAATAATCAATCTTTAAGTTTAGTTTTTCAAAAAATAATTTGTTTATAAAGTCATTAACCCATTAACGATTGATTTATAATTTAGTATACCTTTAGTCAAATCTGTATAAGCCAACAAATGGGCCAAGTTTCATCTCATTATCAGCATTAGTTCAATTTTTATTAAATGATGTGTGTACAATTTTAATAAAATTTAATAAATTGTATAAAAACTCAATTTTGGCACAATATAATTGTGCAAGAGACACCTATGAAATGTAACAAGCAAAAAGCAATGCTACATCTGAGAACTGTTCCATCATTCTATACTCTTCGTCTTCATTGATGGCTCTACATTACGTCATGTCCCACTCTGTTTCGTTACGTCTAACTCATCAGGGAGCCGACAGCACTCGAACTCACTCTGATCTTCAATTAAATTTCCGAAGAATATGATATGAAGTATTTACCAGAGATGAGCGGTACTCTCTTACCGCCATCATGCTTGGCAAGCAAAACATATATCTTTTGATACTACCAAGTTTTGCAAAACATGATTAGTTGACACTTAATTGTGCGAGAGACATGGAACAGTTCCCAGATGTAGCATTGCTTTTTGCTTGTGACATTTCCTAGGTGTCCCTCGCACAATTATATAGTGTCAACTATTCATGTTTTGCAAAACTCAGTGGTATTAAATGATATATTATCCATTTTATTGAAATTTGGCACAATTGTATTATGGTTAGTATATCTACGGTTCTAATTGGATCACTATTGTTAACCAGCATCCTTAGAGCATAAATGGGTAACCGCTGTTAATAGAATGTTTTACCTGTCTGCGGATGACCGAAGCGAGCCCTATTTTGTTATGAAACAAATCTCCATAGGAAAAGTTTCAAAGTTCTATGGTTTTCAAAAGATTATCTAAATGTTATCTCTAGTGAAAGGTAGATGGGTTCTTGGATTTCTTCCTTAAAACTTTTTCTACCATTTAGTGTGTTTTTTGTTCTTGCCTTGCCTTTTATTGTCACAAGTAACTTTGATTTGTTTAGAAATACCTTTTTTTTATTAATGTGTGTTAAAATTTTGTGCAGAAAATTGATGAAAATGGAAATGCATTGTGTTCATCGAAAGTGGATGATTCTAGGAAGGGGAAGGCTAGGAGGGTGAAGGTAAACAAATTTATTGTTATATTATTTATTTGTTATCTTAAATTACTAGTGGATTGATGCATTACTGTTTTGTGAAACTAGCCATTCTGAAATAAACTAAAATATGGGATTCAAATATCTACTTTATGAGAAAGTCTCAATTCCAATTTTTTTCAAATAATAAAACAGTTTAAATATAAAAAATATGAGAACAGTTGGGGAATAGACACTCCATATGTAGTGTGTCCTGTGTTTACTTGATAGGATTTTCTGTTATCAAATAAATGGTGGGCTTCAATTTTTAAAAAATACTATTGTGTAATAATAAATTAAATAAAATCCTAATAATGCTCAAAACTAATTTTTATAATGATTATAATTTTTTGATTTACAGGTAAAAAATGATAAAAATACTGTAATGTCTGAGCACATTGAGGGCTATAGAGGAAAAAATGATGAGGGCAATTATGATATTGAAGCTGTCATTCAGTATATTGAGTCTACTGATGATAAGCAAGCTAAAAAAAATAAACAGTCTGCCCTATCGATAGCCGTGTCAAAGCAAGGACGCTTAGCCAATAAAATTAGGCCAATCAGAGAAAAAAGAGATAAAAGTACTGAACCCATTGGGAGAAAGGGTAGAAAGAATAACGAAAAGTTAAAAAAATCAAATAGTTTAGAAGAGGTGTCCACTTCCACTCTAGAAGACTTAACTAGCCCATGCTTCTCTAATACTTCCATTATTAAATGCCTGGATAATAGTGATATTTCTCAGGTGCCTTGTAAATATGATTCTAAGGTAAAAAATTATATAAAGACTGAATCGAGTCCCATAGCATCTATTACTGTTTTGGAGTCGAATACCATAAAAAATATGGATATAAAGAAAGAGAATAAGAGCGAAAACGAATCCGCTAGTGAATCTGACTTTCATGTAGTTCGGAAAAAACACAGGAAGAAAAAGAAAACGGCAACTTGTCAGGATGATCATAGGAATTGTAAGAACTCTTCATTGGGTAGGAGGTTTAATGAAGGTGGTCGGAGGAGAGGTTTATTGAAGAACTACGGATATTTGGAACAATCAAGGGGAAGAAAACCAGCTGCTTCTGTTCCTCCTTCAGACAAATCTGGGGATAGTTCAGATGCTGATAGTGTTCATTCTCTCCCTGTTTCATCTTCTTCTCTTACATCTAAAAATGCTGGTGATACTAAAGAAAGCTCTCTGACTTCTTATGCTGATATAGCTAGATCAGTAACTACTCCCCCTAGAGGTGGGAGTACTCCTATACTCAATAAACCTACTACTTCATTAGCTAATGATTTGTCCAAAGCACACTGTGTCTCTTCCGAAGAGATTCCTAGTGTAACACTGCCTATGCCTTTGAATAGAAGGCAACCTCTTCCTTCAGCTAGTCTAGAAATAAATATTGATAAAGATTATCCTCCTCTCAAGAAACCAGAAGAAAGCAAAGGATCCACTTTTGTGGAATTTACTCTCCAGCTACCCAAAAATGAAAAAGTCAAAGAGGATCCTGTGGTCACTGAAGAGACTATAGTTATTAAGCGGCCTCCTGAAAATAAATGCATTGTGGAAAGCACTACTTTCTCTATGCCCATAGAAGATACACTAAATAAAAGACCTCCTGTTATTCTTCTACATGAAAAGAGCAGTCAAGAGTCAAGTGCTGTCAATGAACTAGTCTTTGGCTTTGAAGTTAACCAACAATTATTAGTATCTAATCAAAACGATAGCAACCAAAATGATGATGTTTCTACTGAAGATTGTGTTTCCCCTATTGATAAAAGCAATGATGTATTAGAAGAAGACTCTGTCAAAACTGATTATGACAACAATCATTCCAAATCTTTTAATCATTACAGTATTGTTCAATACATATCAAGAGGTAAGATTTTTATATTTTAACGTTTCTTTATTTCATTATTTATTATCTAATTAAACTTCTTTAATTGAAATTTACATGGCAAAATTGAGCTAAAAATCATTTACTCTGTTAAAAGTGTAATTGAGTGGTCATGTCATTATTACTATACTGTATATTTTCTTTGGGCTCACTTCAATCTAACCTATTCTGTAAGACTAGTGTATTGATAAATTATTTGAGCCCAATGCTTGTGTTAAAGACCGAAATTTAAATGATATTTCAATAATTGATGTGTAAATGAAATAGTCCATGGTTTGCTTTGTGGGATTGACAGTTGATGCCCTGCACATTTTTATGTAAGGCCAGGGGTTCTTAGCGGTCACCTAAGCATTGCATTGACCATGCTGAATGCAGATTATCTTTTATTATCAAGACAAAAATCATAGATATATTTGTAATATTGAAACAAAACTTAGGTGTACTCTACTACTAAACTCAATTGAATCATTTTCTGATTTTTTACACTGTTTTAAAAAAATCTCATTCCATTAAAGTTGAAATAATGCTGATAATGAGATGAAACTTGGCACATATTTTAGTCTTATATATTTCTACATGTGTGTCAAATGTCAATCGGATCGCACGATTTTTCAAAATTTTGCATTTTAAATTTTAGAGTCATTGAGGATTATTGATGTCAAAAAAATTAATTCCCTGAATAGCACAGTTACAGCGTAGATTGATTTTTCTACAAAGTTTCAATTCTCTAGCATAAATACACTAGGAGCTATGATGAGAACAGACACACACACATACTGACAGACAACCTTGAGAAAACCACTCAGGAGGTCTTTAAAACGCCTGAAACGGATAATGCCAGTTTCATCCCGGTTTCGGGTTTTTTGCAAACAATACTTTCCCTATATACTACCAACGGTATAAATGAGGAAAGTAAAAACAGTTTATAGTGATTCTCAAATCTAAATATTTCTGCACTTTTAAATTACGCTGCTGATAGGGAACCACAGTGTTAGACCATCATTTGAATTATTCATTTACCTCTTGTTTCTCTTATTATAGTCTGCGTATTTTTATTCATTTTTATCTCTCTAACTTCAGTTTTTGCACAGTTTCGATTACAAAATTATTTGACCGCCTATATTTCCATTCTCATCAGTAGAAATCAAGTCTCCTCATATAGTGAGACCTTAGTTGTGTAGAATAAAACCAATTATAATTATTCATGTGTACTTTCTTCCAGAGTGGAACCTGACGTATGATGAACTGAAGAATGGCAAGAAAGGAAACGTAATATATTTCAAGCCCTAATCCCTACTCAACATGAGTTGCCATATGAGCTGTAATTTATTTGTACTATTGTTATTTAAATTTGTAAGATTGAAGTGTGTTAAAAAAAATTTATACCAAGAGAAAACATTTTTAAATACATATTCTGTTAAAAAAAAGAGTGTATATTTTGTAGACAAACTAAGAATATAATTTTTTCTCTTTATAAGGAATATTAAATATTCCAGTGTTAAATAAATGTACTTGTAAATAAGTATTTATATACTGTAAATATTGTGTACATATTTATATATATATAGATAATAAGAACGTATTTTTTCCAATTATTTTTCTTTAATTTTTATTGGAAAGAAATTAAGATTGTAATAAATATTGTCAACATAACTTATTGAATGAGATTATGATTTTTTTCAATTGTGTTATATGTTCGTTGTTGAAGAAGAAAAAGAATTAAATTAATGAGAAAATTTAGTCAATCTTAGAAATTATTATAGGTTTTAATAAATTTATGTTTTATAAGTGCAGTCATTTTAGGATATTTGGAAGAAACAAGATAGAAAATGTTTTATAGGGGGCTGTATTCATGAATTATATTTATGTTTGAGTGAGACTATAATGTATATGTTTTGATATGGATATAATTCTCTCTGTGACCTTAGCATTGTTAATAAACTGAGTAGTCTTTTATGGTTATTGTCTGGAAGATTTAGGTCTTCTGGTGGTAACCTTGCTAAAGGATATGAGAAATCTTGTGTTCTGCTTCCACTGTGGGAGGCACCCTCAGGGATATAGATCGCTCTACAAATCTGAACAAAGTTTAGTTTTGTAGAGTTCTGAGTTTCCATTTACTCTACTTCTTGAAGGTGCCTTTCACATTGGCATTGATACATCATCCATATTGTTGTGGTTAACATCGGAAGACCCAAATCAAGTATTGTTCTACCACCTGTAATCATGTGAGGTATAACTTACTAAATTTGAACATTTTTGCGAGAAATAAAACTGATTGTTTCTTTGATACGTTTATAAATAATCTGATGTAAAGAGGAATATAAAATTGATTAGAATTCCATCAAAATTAAAATTTTTAGGGAGTTTTCAGAGTATTACTTAATTTTGACAGCCTTGATACTTAAATATTCAAGTAACTGCCATTCACTCTTGTTTTAGAGTATATAGCATTCCTAGACTCTTCACTGTTTTCTTTTAGCACTAATGAAGGTGATTGAGCAAGTTTTACTTTCTTAGTGAATGATTCTAGTTGGTATTATAAAGAAAGATGTTTTGATTTTAAACAAAGGGTTCTTGTAGTAAAGTTAATAAGTTGGGTAAATGAAAAAAACTGTCTCATCTTTTAACATATCTCTATTTATTCCTAGGATATAAGTTAACAGTGAGCTTTCTTGATAAAGTACATACTCTTATTACTCTATCATATTGCTTTAAATAAGTAATTACTTATAATAGATCTTATTCCCCTCTAATATATTGTTGATTATTTTTTTCATACAAAAAGCCAAACATTTTAAATAAAGCTAACAGAGAAAAAATTGTTTATTATTTCTTGGTTGAATTTAATTGTCTTTATGTTATAATAGTGTTAATCTTCTGTTTGATGTATTGTAAAATGAGTTGAACATAAAAAATCATTATCTTTTGACTGTATTTTAAGAACATCACTTGAGATTGAGTGAGACCCAATGCATGTTTTGGAATTTTTATAGAATATGCCCCCTCCCCCCCCCCTATGTGGAAATTGGTTTTGATATTCCTTTGTCAATTTGGAATACCTTTTTGCCAATAAGTATATATAGTTAAGATTATAGGTAATGATGTTGTCCTTTACTATTAAATGACTTATGTTGTTACATAGGTATATGTCTCACTCTATCTTAAGTTAAGTTGTTGAATACTGTCCTTAATCTATATTTTAAACTTGCTGGATTAGGTGCAGGCATACTTTGCTAACATTAAATGAGTTTTTAAAAAGATAACATTGAAAAAAATCTTAAATGAAAAAACTCAAAGATAAAAATTGTGATTCTTGGTAAAAATACGATATTTTTTATTCTTAATAATATCGCGTTCTTAACTCAATTTTTAAGCTCCAATCTCAAGTCAGAACAATTTTTGAGATAATTGTCTCAAAAAGAAATTTTCGAAGAAAAAAATGTCTTGCTTTTTCCCCTTATATGAAAAAGAATCTGATGATAGTATACTTTTTAATTAACTATTTGCACAACTCCATCATTTATTCTCACTCTCTACTCAATCTGTCTAAAGTAAAGGTCGATTCTTCTCGTAATTACAATGACAAGGTCACATCTGGGAAGATTCCCTCCACAGGAAAGCTAAATATAAGATGCATTATCTTCTTTGACCCGAATGTCTAAAATTGTCATAGAAAGACCTAAAACTTCATGGCAATACCTCCAGAAACCTATACATTCAATTCAATCTAATTTTAAAGATCTATAAATTTATTTTATGTGAATCATATCCATGTGCTGTTTAGTATAAGTAAAAAAATATACATAATCATTTAACAACTTTCTCAAATTACAGTGATTCCAACACTCTAATACTAATATGCCTATAATAATAACTATTAGTCTTTATATTTATTTTTTTAGAACGGAAATGATGAAAAATTGGCCCATGAGTATTATAATAATAAGAGAAAAACTAGTCCAGAGCTGTAGCTAAATATGAAATATAGATATTCGGACCCTGACCTGAAAATTTTAAGTATATTGTTATGCTAAAATTTTCTTTGTATCATATTAATTACTCTTTCAGTCCATCATTTTCATCTTTTATTAAAGATATGTACATTTTTAAATTTCATAAGTTTAGATTTTCCTTTTTGATTTTATTTATTCCTTTATCATTTATATATTAGTTAGTTATTTGTTACTGCAGCTTTTTTGTCTTATAAAGCGTTCCTCCATGTAAAAAATAATGAAAGATAGTTAAGGTGAGAAGAGCTTTTGGAATGATTTGTTCAGCACTTATTTTTTCTATTTCATGTTGTAACAAATGTGTTCAACGATTTTACAATCTAATATAATATAAGTTTTAGGTTCTGGTATTATTCAAAGTAAGAAATAGAGCTCAAACTTTGTTAATTTTTCAAAAATATAATAGCAATACAACTCCAAAGTGTTCATAGTGGTAGAAATGTGTCAGTTAAAGACCCATTAGATTGCTTCCCCACATTAGATGTGGGAGTTATAGTGTGAGTCTAAGGTATATTTTGTTAAAGATATCTTTATTATCCACAAAAGCGCCACTTTTGTGGGTAATGAAGAGAGTAGTACATTTATTTACAGATTTTTCTCTAATTCTAAGCAAGATATTGAAATTCGTTTTAAGCTATCTCTATTTTTAATGTTCATTTTTACAAAAATAAGCTATTGCAACTTGTAGCTTAAATTATACAGCTAATTTATTATAAGAAAAAAATTGACAGCTAGATATATCTATAATTAGCTTCAATACTAAAAGAATATTTAATTTAGGTTATACTAAAAGGTTTAAACACATGCATGTTTTAAAAGTTAGATAAAATCCAACCATGTTAGTACTCTATTAAACATTTTAGTGCTTTCTATTTTAGCAGATGCAACATAAACTTAACAGTCAATGTTATCTTATAATGAGCGAGTAAGTCTTCTTTTAATGGGTGTGAAAATTTTGACGCTGGAGATTAACGCTCGAGCAAAATTAATTGAATTATCCATTGCTTGTGTAATTTATGATTTGACGGTTATCAATTTTTTAATTAATTATTTGTAATCTTATCTAATAATATCCTTTAAGAGTTTGTTGATACTCGATTTAAACCAACTGATTTTCAACGTTCTGATAAGTTGTTATTCTGTTGTTATTCTATTCTGGGTTCTCGATACTGTTTTTGTATGGTTAAATTATTTAATTTTAAAGGTTTAATAATAATTTATTGATAATAAATGCTGATTAAATATTTTAATTATAATTTATATTTATAAAAATACTGTACAATCAGAGTATAGATGACATATTAGACTCTATTTTATTATACCTTAATGTATGTTTTGACAATGGTTGTCTTATATAAGGTATAATTTTAACTTGCTTGAGTATTCAACGAACAATGTGCTATGAGAGTATAGATGACTTATAAGACCCTTAATTTTAACATACTCCAATATAAAACGAGCAATCTATATTTAGACTATTGTTGTCTTATTTGACATTTAATTTTAACTTGCTTGAGTGTTCAACAAACAATGCACTATTAAAGTGTGGATGACTTATTAATTTTAACCTTCTCCAATTTAAAATAAGTAATCTATATTCAGAAAATGGTTGTCTTATTTAATCTTAATTTTGACTTTCTTAAACGATTATTAATCAATTTACTATCAGAATCTGTATTCATATTAGAATGAAATGAAAAAAGAGTTTCGCAATCTCTAAATATTTTAGTTGATAAAACAGAATATGTATTGTGCTAAGTGATAATTCTGTTTCTCTGTCCATTTCATTTTCTTTAAATGAAGTGGGTAACCTAAACATTTTTGAGGAGATAACCTAATTGTCTAATGATAATTCATTATTATTCCTGATTCAAAATGTTGAGTATCTATCTTAAAAATAGATAATTTGTATAGTGAATTTTAGTAGTTTATTTAAAGTATAAGTACAGTAGATTAATTAAATAAACTTAATTAGTTTATTTAATTGCATAATAAGAGCATGCTGATATGGAGTATTTTTTATAATATAAAAAATATTATGGCCCGTCTTTGAGGAGCTGATTTTTCTTTTTTTATTCCTGACGTCATAATCATGTTTTTTGAAACAAATTTACCATTTTGATATCTTGCTTAGAATACCAATTGCACCCCTAAGACCATTAAGTCTTAATAAGCCCTGAAACTAAAATTAAGCATTTATTTTAATGTACTTTTAAAAATGTTTTGATAACCTGTGAAAATAGGGTAACCATGCGTAACAGCTGTTAAGTTTAACCTTGTTACTGTTTTGACATTATACTTAGAGGTTGTCCAAGAAGTGTAAAACCCCTATGTAAAAAATGCACTTGCTTTATGTATAACCTTAATTACAAGTATTGCTGATGTATTATCTGATTTTAAATTTATTTATTTTTTGGCTTAAAAGAAATATGTAAAATCCATTCTTATGTATTGTGTCTCTATTTAAAAACTTCAATTTTTTTGTTTTGCTTTTCAGGGGGGTATGCCCTTTGATTGGCTAATACTTTTGTTACATTTTTACCCATACTGTGCTTTTTTTGTTAAAATAAGAGGTCAATAAAGACCTTTGGTAAATCTTCGGTATACGGTGCACCTGTTATCAATACTTATATCGATATATTTTTAGTTCGGACACGTAAACGAAACGACACTTAAAATAAGCAGCGTCGTAAATTATTATTAAAATAAAACATTAAAAAAACATACAACAAATAAATGAAAACATTAACTACAAATAATATAATAAAAAACCTGAAAATAACAAACAAAAATACGCGTAACATAAAATAGATGTGGTGTATCATCGATTATTCTATGAAAACAAAGTTAAACATTATAAAACATTAAAAAAAAATATGAAAATAGTTATAAACCATTTTACAACAAATAATAAACACAAACAACAAAAAAACATTAAAAACATTAAATATGTTCATAACGTAAAGAAAAGGCATATATCGATTATTTCTACGTCACATCTCTAAACTAATATATCAATATATATAGTATTGATAACAGGGTGCACCGTATACCGAAGTTCAGCCAGACCTTTTAAAAAAAAGGAGTTAAATTCACTTAAATTACAATAGCTTTGGTTAAAAAATTTAAAATATTTACTGCCCTTCTATTGTGTTATTTTTGTATATTTAAAACCTTGTGACAGTGTTAATGGACCTTTTTATAGTAGCCTTTACAGGATGTATACTGCTGTTAATAGCTAAAATCCATCAACTAACCATATAACTGGTTTTATTCTTCTACATTTTCAATTTGGAAGGGAGTATAGTAATCGTGCTCCCCGAGAAGTACAATTGATAGCTTAGTTCGTAATATTGTTGTATTATAGGCTCCAAAGGGTCTAATAGACCTTCCAGAAGAGATATGGTGTCTTAGATTTTAAATATTTTGCTCATATAGATATTACCGCTTTAGCAGGGTTTCTCCTCTTTTTAACAGATAAGCCTTAACAGCTGTTGTAAGTGTTGCCAATAAAAATATTTAAAAAAAAACAATTTTGCTGTATATTTTTGTTTTGTTAAAACTTGCAAAAATTTATTTTTATCTAGCATTATAATAATTTTCAATTTTTTACTTTGTTTCATCTGCTTATTAACTTATTTTGTTGTTTTCTTGTTACAAATTTGTACTTTTTAAGTTAATAGTTTTTATTTATTCTTGTTTCTTTGTATTATTATAGTTTTAATTTTTTTAATACTTATTTTTTCCTGAACCAGTACTTTAAAGGAATTTTTGAATTAATTTATCTACTAATAAGTATTTTCCTAGTGACTCAAAAATATCAAAGAATGAAAGCTATGTGTCAAACTTTTTGCTGAAGTCAAATTACTAACATCTGTTGCAGTACTGCATTGCCAAAAAGTTAATAGTTTAACTTATATTAAAGAACAACACAACTAGAAAACTTAAGTTACATTAATTAATAATTGTTATACAGTGTATATAATTATTGTTATATAATACAGTGGTTAAAATGTTAGTTTAATTTCTGTTTATTATCATTAGTGAAATCTACTTTTTATATATTTTGAATTTCTCGTCTTTTTTTCTTGTGAAAAATTGTTCTTGTGTTATTATTATCAAACTTAGGTGAGAGTTAAAAAATGATATTAAAGAATATTGTTGTGTGTATATGAAAGGTAAAGAGTTGGATAAATAACACTTTGGCTATGTCAATTCTAGTTTTACGCAACCATGTTATTCGTGATATTTTTCTGTTATTGTATAATTGGCTCCTTTAAATCTATTTCTAAGTTTAAGGTATTCTAGTGTTTTACAAATGACTCTCCTCTATAGTTCAAGATCATTATTTTAAATTTAGAAAGATTATTTATTTTGACATTGACCTTTAAAAGCTGTATAGCCATTTTATTATTTATTTATTAGTATGATGGACTAAATGTTACTCAATCTCAAGTAATATTGAATATGAGTCCTTAGTTTCGAAAAACATACCAACATTTTAAGGTTGAAGGAAATGAAAAAAATACTTAAAACTTTCTTATCTACGTGAAAGTTTGTCTTAGCCTAACAGGGGACCAAATCAAATTGGTTGTTTTCAAGTCAATGTTTTTTGTCTTATTAGTTTGGAGAGTGGGAGACTTATCTTTACCTCCTTTCCTCTTAATATATTGCATTTAATTACCATTAAGGATTCATTATGAGAACTGGTTGTCATGGCAACCTAGTGTACACTGACAAAATAAGCTGAAACGGAAAATGACAAGATTTTTCTTTATATTCTTATTTCAGAATAGGGATAAATGTCTTGTAGAGACATTCTTGTTAAACAGAGATTGTGAAACGAGCAATATTAGAGGAAGGGTTACTATATTATCTTATAGGGTTATTAGAGTGCCATAGGTAAGTATTAAAACTTTTGATTTAGGTAGATATCATATTTTAGCGAATTTGATGTCTAAAGAGGCTTGGGTTGTAGAATAAATAAATGTAATTTCTGTTTTTTCTAAGTATAATTTTTTGGTGAATTACATAATTATTTAGTATTCTCAGTTCAATGTACTTTTAATTAGTTATTTGCCATTTTTATTTTCTTTTTCAGTTGTATGAGTAGCTAGGAAAATGCTTAATTATAGTCTTATTTATTCTTGAAACTTCCTAGATAAAGCAATCTTAGGTTCTTGTGTAGGTGCAATTTAAAATAAATGAAAATGTTACTATGACCATGAAAGCAGTTAGAGTTGATTGGAGTTAAAACTCAATCAATTTCAAGTCAACTGTGAAAATTAGTGAATGATTTACCCAGGTCCTTCAATAAATAAAATGTTGACTAAATAATAAAATTGTATTTCATATCACCTACATAATTATTTTAATGATTAAAAAAAAAATAATTGTACTTTTTTAATCTATATTTGAGCTAAGCTCTTTAAAAAGAGCAAGGAGTTATTTCTCAAAACTTTATTTTTTTAGTCGACAAAAATTGTTCTCTATGAATCTTCGCATTAATGTCCTAGTCATTAAATCAATGATTTCTCAAAAATGACTTATCTTATTTGTATTCCAGTTTATAATGCACTGACATTTTATCTTCAAAAATGAAGTTAAAAAATATGTTCCTAGCTTTTCAAAAATCATCTACCAGCAAGACGACTTGTGAGAATTGAAATACTGTTATTTTTTGGTAACTATTTTCCAAATATGGTATGCAACAACTTGGTTAACTTTAAAGGGTTAAATTGGAGCATACCTTAATATAGAATGTTTTAGAAATAAATTTTAAGAAAATTGATTCCATTATCATCATATTCTAGTTATTTTTCATGCTAATTACTGAGGAAAATTACTTATTGAAAAATTTCTAAAATATGGTGAGGGCATTAAAATCTAATTTCTTTAGATATCTATTGTTTCCAACCCCTCTATATTATGGCATGCTCATCAAAAATTACCATATTTGAATATATGGTGGTAAATAGATACCACAAAAATAATGGTGAATAGGAATTCTCTGGGATTAAATTACCAGGGATAGAGACCATTTTCGAAAGTCTAAGACCATGTTTTACTTTATTATTAAGGATTCAATCTTAGCACATCTGAAATGCCTTCTCCCCCCTCCCGGTTTATCTCTATATTATCAGTCATTGCCTATAATGTGAGTTATTCCACAATTTCATTTAGTAACTCTTTAATAGATATTCTTGTAAACTAATGTTAAACTCCTGGTCATGTTAGTACATTTTCCTTTGTTTTATATACTGTGTTTGCATGCAACTTGTTCTTAGGTTCAATTCTTATTCAACTGTTAAAAACCTTGTGTAAACTGAGGTTAAAGCAAAATCCTAACTGTGCCTAGTTTAACCAAGGTTTTATAAATAAAGTGCATTCCATATCGAGGTTACTTGCAATGTGAGTTTGAATTAACCTTAACGCTAAACCCCTTTTGTAAACAAAGTATTATTAAACACAGCAATTGCACCTTTTTGTTATAACTTTTTGCTTTTAAATGATGTTCATATACAACTGTTGTTACTATTATTTTAAGTATTTTTTTTTTTGCTTGATGGTTTTGTATTGTAAACCAATAAGTCTTTAAGACTGTTTTAACCTGTAATGAAGAGGAAAACAATAAATCTCAACTGTTATTCTTTTTTCTTAAAGGCCCTCAGAATTTAATGACTCTTTTAATTTAAGTTTTTTTTATAGTTCTCAAACTATAAAAGACCTTCAAGTAATGGCTTATTACTCAACAGACCTTGATGGTCGCTGTCTGCCAAAAATAAACCTCTCCACTATCCTTTGATCTTCTCAGCCCAGAGCAAAGGCCCATCCTGCTCAGACCATTGACATTTTTAAGCTATCTTATTCTTGGCCTTTTTCTTGTTACTCTAATAAGAGTACCAAGAACAGCTCTCAAAACCCTAGTGCATATTTGGCAATGCACATCAGTGTATGGTTTCATTTACTACGCTGGTTTGGTAGAACCAATTATTTTGACTCATTTTTTGAACAATATTTTTAAGAAAATGGGGTACTGGCAGTGGCGGACTGTGGCAAATCCACGGGGGGCGATCCCTTCCAGGATCCTCAAAAAAGATGGAAAAAATAAATAAAATTATAGTATTACAGAAATATATAAGAATTCTTACATGTAATTGTATAATAGACCCCCCCCCCCCCCCCAAAGGTAGAAGCTGGATCCGAGGGGGATGCTTATCAAGAGTTAAGGTTACAATAAATGAATTGTTTTCAGCTTCCCGCACATTGTTTGTGATTTGATTTGTATGCTAAACCTGCTACTATATAAGTTACTGTAGGTTTGTTCTGTTTATTTGATTATTTTGATAGTCTCAAAGGTGGTCAGGTTACTTATCCGATATTTTATAAATCAAATCAATAGGACCCCTCTAGTAAAATATCTCTGTTTTCACTCCATTAAAGTAAAAGTCATAACTACCCTCGGAGTAGTTAAAGCCGCTGAGGAGTCCGATGCGTTACTATGGTAAACATCCTACTGGGTCTACCTTGTCCAATAGCAGAACGATAATCCAATATCGTGTAAGATGTTTATTCTTCTTAAAAGAGGGTTAATAACGGAAATATTAAAAAAGAAAAAAACAAAACTAACAAAAGAAAACAATGGTTTTATTATTACAATATTTTATCTTTATACATTTAAATAATTCATTATTATAAGTTCCCTAAACTAAATAAAACGTGATATTATTTTCTAAAAGATGATAAATTAGTTTCTATCTACTTACGGCAGCAAAATTAAACATTGTTACACTGATTGCAATTTTCTACATACATAGAGATATATACTATATATATAGTATTGAGATAGGCATAGCCTATCTCAATACATTGAGAGGCCTGAAACACCTTTTTGAGGCTCTGTGTAACCTCATTGAAACCTCGTTTAACAAGTGAGTTAAGGTTAAAATAAATCAATTGATTTTGGCTTCCCGCACATTGTGTTTTTAACGTTCTTCTATATAAGTTATTGTAATTTGATACTGGTTATTTGATAATATTTACAAGCGAAGGTGGTCAGGTTACTTTTTCGATGTTTCACAATTTATTCTATAACCTGAATGGAAGACTTGTCTTCTATTCTTAAACCTATTGGCCCCCTCTCTATATATCTCATAGCGATTTTCCTCAAACTTTTGTAATAACACGCTGCAAAAGATTGAAGTGTTGGCAAAATTAAAATTTTGCATACACTTAGAAATTAAATTAGCAGTTAACTAATCAAACTGTTTTGTTTTAATAATATTTTACGTGCAATATTATTTTAATATATTTTATAATTGTTAAAAATAAACGAGGAATATTCGCTAAAAAGTGGCAACAATGATTTTGATTTGAGTTGTTTCACCTGAATGACTTGTGGTTTTAAACTCTCGTTTCTTTAAGTTTTATCGACTTTAATTAGTTATATATCATTTTTATAATATTTATATACATTTAATTTTGTCGAAGTTCACCCGTACGTAGATTATTCGCATAACTTGTTCGAAAATACCTCACTTGAAATTGCAAACATTGCGTTGTCATCAAAAGAAAGTTTATTACCGTCTAAATCAGGTATTAAAGCATACAACAATTTTAAAAATTAATGTAGGGTAAAAAAATGTAGTATACATGACTGAATTGTCTGAGACAAAGGCGTGTGTTAAACTTCGATCTATTTATTCGATACTTAAATCGACGCTTTAAAAAAAAATACTGAAACATGAAACGATTTATACCCAAGAAAATGAAAAAAAAGCGTGGATAGAATATTAACGCCACATTATATTTTACTGTTAACTATTAATATTTTGTAGGAAAATGTAAGAATGTGTAATAAGTTGCTTTAAAAATAAGTTGTGCAATTTTCCTAGCGTTAGTAGACAAAATTTTGTATACCACTATGCAGCAAAGGAAATATTTCTGACTCGTTTTGACATTACCAGTTTCAGTTCACCTCAGCAGGTAATTAGCATTTGCCTGACTCGGTTTTGCCTCGTCGGTCAAAATGTAATTTCCTCACCTTGCCAGTCAAATTGTATTTTCCGGCTTCGCCTCTGCTGTAAATTTAAAAATTAAAAAAAACTTGTCAGCAAAATTTCATTTTGCTGCCTAGTGAAATAAATAATTATTTTTAGAAGGAAATTAGATAGATTAGAAGGAAGACGACTTTTGCTATCCTCTATAGCAGTCTATTGAATGCTATAGAGGATAGCAGATTTGACCCAAGGTCAAATCTGGTGGCTTCTACTTAGGAGTTAATGATTTTCTCCACCGCACTTTGAGGGCTAAAAGAATTATGTATTTAAAGAAGACACTTGACTGAGTGTTTAATTTGTACTCAATCAAAATATCCCTTACTATTGAGAACCTAATTCTGTATTAAACCAAGGATCTTAAATAAGATCATGTTAGTTTAATATGAAAAAGTTACTGGCCCCTCAAACGATTTAGGAGGTAGATAAATAGAGGTAACTTATTTTCTCCTGTATGCTTTGGCAAAAAGCGCGAATTAAAGGTTGTTTACTATAGAACGAATATTTTGGATTAAGTCTGTATGTTTGTAACATCATAGTCGATTTTCCAAACACTTTGCTTGTAACAAGTGATTACATAGTTTTGTCATCAAAACTATTAGTCCAAGAGCCGGACCTGTAAAAATGTGACTCATTTTGTACTACTTCAAACCAAATATTTCTGAAAATATACCTTAAATTATGAAGAAAAAACATAGTCTGCCTATCCAGAGTGGAGCCTTTCATATGATTGCGCATGCTCAAAATTTTAGGAAATCACACAAATTTAATTTCCTTGAATTAAGTGGTTCCCTGTGGGTCGTGTGCAAAACATGATGAGACCATTTTTAAAGGTGATGAAATTTTTCTATAAAATGAGTGTTTAATCATCAAAACCGGATGACCACCACCAAAGTTATGGCTCTTTCAAAAACACCAAAAAAATGGTTAATATATGCAAAGTCAGCGAATTTCTTTGAAAAAGTATTGACTTTTTGTGCATTTGTTTGGTAGATATGACATTTTTTTACAAATGTCATATCGGATAGTTGTAGTAATCCGATTTTGACAAAAAACACTCGTTTTAAAGGAAATTTGATCAGCTTTTACAACTGTTCACTTCATGTTTTGCACACGACCTACAGGGAACTACTTATTGCAAGAGAACTGAAATTTGTGCGATTTCCTAATATTTTGGGTGAGCGCATTCATATGAAGGGCTCCACTCTGGATAGGCAGACTATGTTTTTTCTTCATAATTTAAGGTATACTTTTAGAAAAATTTAATTTGAAGTAGTACAAAATGAGTCACATTTTTTAGGCCTGGCTCTTGGACTATATGCGGATTCTCTAACATTTAGATTCAGCTTAGATTTTCGGTGTATATGGAAGTTTTTTTATACTATATATATATATATATATATATATATATATATATATATATTATATATATATATATATAATATATATATATATATATATATATATATATATAATATTTAAATAGTTGAGTATCTACATAATCACTTTAAATAATATTACCAAACATAAAAATAAGTAACGATGTATATACAGAGCACAACTTTACAATTTTGAAGCCATGGTGATATATCTACTACAACGCTTATGATCCTCGTAGACTTTTTGATATTGTTGGGATCCAGAGTAGGGTGGCCAAATGTACATACGTCGGACCCATTGAACCACTTAATTGAAGCGGCCCAAAGCTTTTTTGGAACACCTAGGATTTGATGTTTAATCGGCAAGTCTTGCCACCCTAATGTAGAGGTGCCAACAGGAGGAGATAAAACGATGGAAGCTCCATAATTAAATCGTCATTTGGGCATTCATTTTGAAGAACTAGGAGCTTGCTAGTTGCTGGTTTGATCAAAAGAAAATTTTCATAAAACCATTTTGCCAGGATTTTATTTGATTCTCTTTGATTGTTTTTCTTGGAACTTTTAAACTCTTCTTGTATCAGTAGAATTTGAAGGGTTTTAATTAAAAATTGTCAAAATTACTGTTGATTTTTGACCGTCAAATAAAAAAAAAGTAACGTAAAATAATAATTATAAAATCTAAACATATGACTTAGTTTTATTTTTGGCAAAGTTAAGAACATATCTAGTGGGTTCTAGAGACCAGTTGCACTGATGCCTTGCGGCAATAGCTAAACTTAATATCAAAGTTGTTTTAAATTTTAACACTCTATTGAGGTGTAATTTACATACAATCAAAATATTCCGTAATCACAAGTACATAAATTCTAAAAAAACTAATTTATTCAAAATAAATCAAAATTTTGGTCGACTTCAAATAATTCAATCATTTTGTTGTATTAGTTTTTTCTCTTTTTTATGGAGTATTTGGTACACCTTGGTAAATATATGTATGTTTATGATTTAAAGAGTTTAAAGTTGACTTAAGATAATTTCATGCTTGTGAGGGTACGAAGGGCACAGCACTTTTCAGACAGGGTTTGGAGAGTGTTCGTGTTGAAGTTCTAAAGCCCAAACATGTTGAGGCCATCCCGTCCTTCCCTTTGCTTTCCTGCATTCTTTTTCTTCGTGTGTCTGCAGCAGAAAACATTTCATATTAAATATCCGTAATTGTATCGACAGAGTAAGAAGTGAAATAGGGTATGTAGAAGAATTGAAATAGTGCAATAAAGAAGATTGTTCTACAGGTCATTTTCAACAAAAACTTCATATTGACCAAAGCCCAGTTCTGTTCTTCCATAAGGCCAAATTTCATATTTTTCTGTAAAACGACTTACCCTTTTAGAATTGTCGATTGTGACTGAAGTATTACTGCTGGCTTACAAACATTGGATCAATTGGAAAGCTAGCTGTCAGCATATATATATATATATATATATAGTATATATATATATATATATATATATATATATATATATATATATATATGTGTGTGTGTGTGTGTGTGTGTGTTGTGTTGTGTGTGTGTGTGCTGTTGTGTTTTATGTTTATTATGTGAAACAACGGGAAAAATTACCCTTATTACAAAAATAACAATTAAGAAAAAATAAAATTAAAATAAAATTGTACACACAAACGAACATTTTTTTTACATTATAAAAATTTAGTACAAAAAAGAATTTAAAAAATAATATACATATATATATATATATGCATACATACCCTGAATCCGCCCAAAGATTTTACCGAGGTTCGCCTATGATGATGACAAGTTCCGAGGAAACCATACCCGATTTTCTCTAATAAAGTAAAATATAAAAAAAAATGAATACAAAACAAAAAGGGGGATAGTCAGAGGTTTGACTGTTTTCTTCATTAATCTCCATTAATGCTATCGAGAATATCATATCAATATTTCATAACAATTTTAAATCATTTTTATATATATAAGAGGTCAATAAAACCTTAATATCGAAGTAATTAAGTTAGGCCATTACTTGACAAGCAAGTGTGAAGACTATATTAGCTTTAGTACACTTTTTCAGGTTTTAATTGAATTATAAAGGGGTTTAAAAGGGAACAGCATCCGGCAGAGATCACTAAAGCGCAACTTTTATCTACCCTCTCACAAAAATCTAATAAGCTTAAGTGCCACAAACACTCTAAAGAATTAACTTTTAACTTAACAGTGCATTCTTATTTTAATGTTTAGGTGCTTTCGTCATAATTTTTCGTGTAACGTTAAGTAAAACTTGTGGCATAGAGTTTAGGGGACATTTCAACCACAACACAACATATTTAAAGTAACCCTAAAAATCCTGCAATTATATTTTAAACACTCCTATGCTCGCTATGCTTACATTTCTTCTTATATTATATTATTTTTAATATGCGCTTGTTTTGCGTTTATTATTTATCTAGGCTCGATTTTTTTACTTTAAAGCTAGTTATACTAGTACATACTATTACTAGATATACTAGTAGTATTTAGTAGCTAGAGACTTTTAGTTACTGTACAAATAAAAAAACAGCTATTTATACACAATAACTAAAATAGCTATGAAAAAAATTGGCTTATATACAAAATATAAAATCCATTGCTGAGGCAGCATAGGAAGAAAGAATATAATCCCAAACCTGCAACCTTTAGTTATCAATTCCAGTGCCCTAGAAATAAGCTAATTAAGCAAATTAGCTAATATTTTACTTTAAATTCAATCCCATATATTTACTTCTTACACCCCTATTTTACTAGTCCCATGGTTTTAATTTTACTCCTTTAATTTAATTTTGTAGCGCGTTTAAAGATTTTAGGGATAAAATAGCCGATACTCCTCTAACTATAGCCAAAAATCGAGTACGGGTACCTCGGAACTTTCCTCATCACATCGGATCGCAACGCTCATCCTCCCTGCTTCGGACTCATTTCGCTTGTCCTCAGATATTAAATGCATCTGTTTCATTCTCACAGTCACCCATACAGCACGCTCAATGCTACTTAAGTTTTATGACCCAACAAAATTTATGGATGTACTGGGCTTATTAAAACGAAATTTAGTGTACTCATTTATTAAGTAAAGTACTTAATAGTAAGTAAGTACTAATTTAGTACTTACAACTAAATTTAAGTATTAACTACTAAATTAGTTACTTAAATTAAGTACTTATTTAGTACAAAAACATTTGTACTAAATTTCAACTCTATTGAATCATTTTCTGATTTTTTACAATTTTTTAAAAAATGTACGCGAGTCATATGATAAAATATTAAACTAATGCTGATGATGAGATGAAACATAGCATATATGTTAGTCTTATACAGCGTTTCCCAACCTTTTCAGTACTGGGACCCTATAATTTGCTTTTTCTTAAGTTTGGCGACCCAAATGGGTTTATTTTGCATAACCTGAAAATTGCAGGCGTTTTTATTTATTGCCGAACTAGTTATGACCCTACAGACATCGTCAAATCATAATTTTCATGAGGTTTTTATACCTAAATAGAAAACTACAAACTAATTGGAGTTCAAATAAGTCTATTATAATATAATAGCAATAAAATATAAAAATAAAAAAATTAAATTAAATATAAAAATGAGCATTTATTATTTAAAGGAAAAAATCAAATAATGATTATAGTAAGCAACAAAAAGAATAAAAAAATAAAATATGTATCATATCAATGACTAATTTGTTGCTGTTGGTTTACCACTAATAAGTCAAGTCGTGTTTTGTTTATTCATTTCACTACTTCAATTAAAACGCAAAACTATAAAATAGATAAACAATTATAATTAATAAACTTGTACGCGATATTAAACTACGTTGATGTTTGTTAGAACCAAATTCACATATAATTGAACATTATAATTTTAGTAAGCCGAACCTTTAAAAGAAGTGATAAAAAACTGTTAAACACAGTATTATCATAGGTATAACAATTCATCAAAGTTAGCAAGAATTAGATAAAGGCACCGTGCCTCTGTCGGAAAAGGACTTCTAAGAAATGTTTTGGCTGCGGCTTCTTTGGTTATCGCATGTTTAAAGTATTATCAATTTCTAAAAATAATATCTGTTTAAGCAAATCTGTTATTTGCTTATAATAATCTTTTTACATAAATTTTTGTCATTTTTGGTAGTTGATAATAAAAAAATTGGCGACCCAAAAAATTTCGTTCGCGACCCAATCTGGGTCGCGACCCAAGGGTTGGGAAGGGCTGGTCTTATACATAGCTATACATGTGTGCTAAATTTCAATCATATTGAATTATTTTCCGCGTTTTACGATTTTTCGAAATTTCCGTTGAGTCATTATTGCGGGTTGTATTTAAAAATAGAGAAAAGGTGTGATTTTGCTAAGAGACGAAATCGTTCCTTAAGTTTAATGTTTGTTTAATCATCTCGTTTCTCTGTTTAACGTTATGTTTTGACACATACAATGCTTTCATGATGCTACTTCCATCATGCTTTTCAGCTAGAATGCCGCCGGAATCCTAACTTTTTGGTGGGAATCTTAACTATCGTGCAAAACACGGAGCGAAATCGAGCATATGGTCAATATGCTTCACAATTCCGCTGCGCAAGGTTATGTTTATCACGCTGTTTTTTACAATTTTTTTTACTTTTTTTGGAAGTTTTTTAATATCCTTACGAGCAAAGATAATAAAACTTAAACTAATCTCGAGGTTTGGGGGAAAAATGTTTTTATAACCTCAAATAATATCCGTTTCGAAAAGGGATAAGCGGGATTCTTGAAGCGCTAGCAAGATGCAATGGAAACTAGAGAAGCAGCTTAATTTGGAAAGCTAAGATATAAGCAGATAATATTAGTAAAGGTAGCACACCTGATTATTGTAATGATGGGAATGTCTAATTCTTGGTGTATGGGATAGATCTGCATTGAATCCTTGACCAGGATCTTCAGTCTCGAGAACACCCATAAGATAACAAATATAAGATGTTGCAAGCCTCAATGTTTTAATCTTAGAAAGTTTGGTATCAGAAGGAACGTTAGGTATTCTTTCTCGCAAATCCGCAAACGCGTTATTTATACTTTGTGTTCTTCTTCTTTCTTTCTTATTGGCTGTTGTTCTTCTTTTGACCACTCTTATTATAGGAACAGTTTGGTTGTGGTGTTGCGCCGATCCGTTCCATCCGCTTATTTCATCTGTCCAGTAATAACTTGTATCACTGCTCTCCTCTAATTCTAAACAAGCAAATGAAACATTTATCTTTAACCTTATTCACTAAAATTTATTAAAAGCAAAAAAATGGGCAGCTCAATTTCTCCAAGAATGCCATACGAACAGTTTTAGCGAATTTTCAAAGAAATGTACACTATTTAATATATTTGTACCATTCCCTTTAAACTTTAGTTAGCGCGCTACAAGAAAACTACGGCGGCAGACTGATTTTCGCACAAAGTTTCAACTCTCTAGCATATACACTGGGAGCTACAATGATAACAGACACACATACACGCACATACAGAATGACAACTTTGTAAAAACCACTCAGAAGGCTTTAAAACACCTAAAACGGATAATTCCGGTGACATCCCGGTTTCGGATTTTTCGCAAACACAAAATTATATAAAAACCTTAGTTCAGGCAAGTAAAAACATTAATTCATAAAGTTCAGGCAACTTTATGAAATTAATTTAAATTTTAATTATAGAAAATAATTAATTAATTTTATAATTTTTATTTATAATAATAAAGAGAGCTTAAAGGTAACTTTTGTCTTAATTTTTTTTTAGTTCGACATATTAACTTTGTGCTGATATTATTAATAAAATAAAAGCTAAAATGTCCGCAATGTTTAGTTTAGTTTAGTTTTAATAATAATTTCTAATTTGTTTTATTCTTTAAGTCTATTTGAATAAAACTAGCTTTGATTTGTACTTTAAGGGCTTTTGATACTACCGAGTTTAGCAAAACATGAATAGTTGACACAATATAATAGTGCGAGAGACACCGAGGAAATGTAACTAGCAAAAAGCAATGCTACATTTGGGAACTGTTCCATCATTCTATATTCCATGTCTCTCGCACAATTATATAGTGTCAACTAATCATGTTTTGCAAAACTCAGCAGTATCAAATGATACATGTTTTGCTTCATAAGCTTATGGCGCTTAGAGAGTACCACTCATCTCTGGGAAATACTTCATATTTATTCTTCGGAATTTTAATTTAAGATCAGAGTGAGTTCTGGCTCTGTCGGCGCCCTGATGAGTAAGACGTAACGAAACAGAGTGGGACATGACATTGATGTCGAGCCATCAATGATAACAAATGTCGAATGATGGAACAGTTCCCAAATGTAGCATTGCGTTTTGCTTGTTAAATTTCCTATGTGTCTCTCGCACAATTATATTATTACACAAATATGCTTATCCTTCTAAAGTTTAATTGTACAACATTATTTGTACTAATTTAAAGCTGTGTTAATGCTTATTTTTTTTAATGGTTTAAGCGCATTTCCTTTAAAAATATAACAAATATATGATGACTAGTAATGTTACTGCACTAGTTTAAAGCATTAAACAATAGATTGTTTTACACGGAAGCATGCATTTTAAAGGAAATTCGCCCGGCATGCAGTCCTTCGCGTCAGAATTCTTCTAGAGTCCATGTTCAGTCGTCATACCTTTAAATTTTATGGATATCAATGTTATAAACACGCTTAGCAAATATTGTCAGTGTTGTTAAATTTATACGTTTACATGTACACACGTAAAAAAGGCTACTTCTAAAACAAACAAAAAAAATTGAGGACCAAGTAAAACCCCTAATCTATCACAGTATATTAGCTAGAGGGATTGACAAGTTGTTTTTGGCTAGGCGCCTAGACCCCACCATTTGCTTCACTTGTTATACAAACAAAAAAAAAGTAGAGTAATTACTCAAAGACATTTAACTGACATGTTAATTTTCAGTGACTAATTGGTGTTCCGCAAGGTTCTACTCTAGAAAATATGCTATTTATTTGGTTTTTATTTATGTTATTAATTATACATAACGTGAAACTAATAAAAATTATTACTAATGCAGCCGTGGTATTATCTACTGGTGCATAAAATACATATTTACATTAATTAGGAAATACTTATTGTATTAAGTTTATCCAGAAAATGTTCTGTTATATTTCAAATGTTTTAGATACGAACTTAAGGATAAAGAATAACATCCTTGGTCCTTGGTGAGATCTAATGACTGTTGAATCTTTGACAGATGCCTGTCAATTTGAACACGTTTACTTGAGACTTGGATAAATAGATAATTAAAATACCATGAGATGTTTTCATAACAGGCTGTTGTGAATTATTAAAATTGACTGATTCCATACGTGCAAACGTTAAATATTCCTGCAAGACGTTTTTCACCCACTCTTTTTTTAATAGAAGTAATTAAAAATGAAAGTTTTCTTGAAGTTTTTTTGAAGTTCTCTTGGCAAATGAAAGTCATTAATACTTACCATTGTTATAAAGTTCCTTTAGAAATTTGCTAAAATAAATTTAACAGCATATATGACAGGGGCCTGTTACTTAGAAAAAATGTTCAATGAACTTTTAAATAGTACTACTAAAGAACTTTTTGAAAAACGTACACAACATTTGATAAAAATTTAACTAATGTTGATAATGAGATGAAACTTGGCACATATGTTAGTCTTATACATGGCTAAATGCGTGCCAAATCTAAATCCGATCACATTATTGTTTTTTAGAAATTTTTGCGGTTTAATGACGTCATAAAAATATTTTCTGAAGTCTGGTTTTTGTATACAAAGTTTCAACTCTCTAGCTTAAATACACCTTCTAGTGTGTGTAATCAGCGTAGCTTCTACTACGCTGATTACACACACACAGACAATTTTGCAAAAACCACTCAGGAGGCCATAAAAACACCCGAATCGAATAATTCTTTTGACATCCCGATTTCGGATTTTTTTGCAAACATAATACTTTTCCAATACCTACGGAAAATACTTATCCAATAAATGAGGAAAAGTAAAATAGCTTGAGCAGTCAAATTAGATAAATAAATAAATAAATAAACCATTTATTGCAGATTGAATAATTTACAATAGTTCTTAAACAAGTTAGCATATTTTACTGCAAATCGGTGGTTACCACCGTGGTTACCTTCACCAAAAGGAAAGGTCTAGAGTTGCCATTTTAAAAACTTGATTTTTAAATATAATTTTAACTTATTTTAAGTTTTAATTTAATTTAAGTTATTATAATTAATTTAAGTTTTAATTTCATTTAATTTGTATATTTAAATAAAATTTCACTTTGTTTTGAATTTAAGTTTTAATTTAAATCAATAACATAATTTAATATTAATTTAATTTTACTATGTGTTTAATTTTAATATTTATATATTTTTACTTTATTTAAATTTAAATTGATTTTAATTTATATCATAATTTTTTTAATTTTTTTTTTGTATTCATATATTTTAATTTTATTTAAAATTTTATTTACTTTTAATTTTACGTTTAGTAATATTTAGTTATAAAGTTCAAAAAACTGTCCATTTTCTGGGCCTGTCTTGATTTCGATGTCCAAACATAAACCAAATTTTTAGGTTTCGTTAGGTTTGTAAGCACCAACTTCTGTATTTTCTGTATCTCCTGGTATTATTTTGGTAATACATGTTTTTATGTTGATGTTTAGATCTTTTGTGCTGTTACCTGGTGTTTTACGCTCATGTTTTGCTTTATTTTTTGTATCGGATTGTTTGGAATTTTCAGATGATATTTTAAGTTGTTTACAGTTATTTTTATTTTGTATATTTTTTGCCTTAAATTCTTTTATAACTAGGCGACCACACCTGATGACAGCATACTTGCCTTTCTCTCTGGCAGCCAACATTTTTGGTATTAAAAGTTTAGCTTTACTTCTCATATCTTTAGAGTAGTCCTCTCCTATGGTTATTTTTTCTTCTAGAAGCTTTAGTTTATTTATACTTTCCATCACCAAAATTTTCTTTTTCAAAGTTGTAAATGAAACGCGAACAGGATTGCTCAATCTATTCTCCCACTTCCCAACTCTTTGAACATGGTCGATATCTGATTCTCTAATATTGACGCTTAGTAACTGATTAAATATCTTGAGCACGGATTCCTCCAAATTTTCTTTCTCCACATTATTTAGGCCATATATATTTTTTCTGTTTACCTGCTTTTCCAAGAAGCTGATACGTTCCTCCTGTTCTTCTATTTTCAAGTATAATTCTTTTATAATTTCTTTCATATCTTCTTTTATCAAGCATCTTATTTCTCGTAGTAAACTTAAAGTTTCAGATTTAAAAGATTCTTTAAAGTCCGTTATTAATTTTATCATCTTTTTCACTCATTTGTTTGATTATTAAATGTTATTTGTTTATATTTTAAAATATTATTGTTCAAAGGATACTTTAATATTCTTTAAATAATAACACAGTTAGAAAGTTACCGTTGATGTTTATAAAATCCCCTCTACAAAGAAAAGATAAAAATGTACACTGTTTTTCTTGAAAACACGTGAATTTACTTGACTTTTTAAAAGCTTATAAAACTATTCGATAGAATTTTTCAAAACTTTTTGTCCACTTTTTACTAAATTTATTCTAATGATATACAAAATTTCAAGTAAAAGTGCTCACAAAAACCTATACTTTTGATAGAAAATTACCGGACACGATGTTATTCCATTCACACTCTAATAGCAACTCCCCATAGTCAAATTAGATATGTTACCTAAAAAATCTAAAAAAAAAAAGGTACGAACAGATTTATGTATACTAAATTTAAAACTTGGTGTATTGATAAAAATATCTATGAAATTGGGTTTTATCTTGATGACCTCTCAAAAAAATTTGGATTGTCGTTACTATGAACGATGTATTCGATGTTGAAATGACATTACTGCTTAATGATGACATTATATTAAGAGTTACGCCACACTAATTGTGTTATTAAATGTAAGAATGAAGGAAATTTACTTAAAGAGCAAAGGTTCTGATTAAACTACAAATAGAAAGCTTCATAGGTATTAATTCATTTAATTCTTAATTAGTACTTATTATTATCATAAGTCATTGATTTGTTGATTTTCTCCCTTTTATTAAAGGTAAAATCTTGTGCCCACCACAAGAGCAAATAGTCACAACTCCCAGAACAATAATTAATTTAATCTACTTCGCCTCGGGTATTAAATATGTGACTACCTCTCCTTCCCCTCGGGAACCAACAAATAAGTCTCTTGGCATCGCCTAGAGACTTAACATTCATTATTCCCTTGGCTTTCGCCAACATCCATAATGAAATTGATTCGCCAGGAATCAATTTCATTGCTTAGGAGGCTTAAGAATTATGACTTAATTTACTCTCTTGGTGTGTAACTATTTATAACTCCAGATGATTTTATGGTACCTCTAACCTCCTATTACATTTTTACAATAGCAAATTGCGTAAAAACCAAGGCTTTTCGTTAAAATAGTCTGACATCGAAAGATATTAAATATTGTAAAAGAACTACCAATAAAAAATCCGAACTGCCTGTAAATTCGATTCATTTTATAGGAAAGGCCTCAGATCACTAAAATATAAAAGTATGCGCAAAAGTAAATGAAAGTGATATAATATTGCTTATCCGATAATATGAACAACTATGCAAATTTTTATTTCAAAACGGCTAGTAGATCACTAGTGTTAAAGCAGTATCGAGCGAGGCACTAGTGTATTGCTATGTAATGCTGTGCATGGATTGGTTACCGCAGGGAATAGAACCAACTTTTTAACTGTCTGAGGAAGAGCGAAGCGGATCCGAAGTGGTGAGGATAAGCGTAACGGATTCGAAGTGGTGCCGATGAGCGAATGCTATATGGAGAGGGAATGTTACAAGGTACATGAGGCCTGTAAACAAACCCATTAGACCTGCTACAGTGAAATCATTTGATACGTAACGTTTCCTTACTCGAAATATCATATGATTTCTAGTATTTCGATATCGAAAGATTTTTGAAGCAACTTAACTTTGTGAAATCTCAGTCCCTTGACTTGACTTCATCAAAATATTACAATCGGGCAAAAACAAATCAATGGCTATCCCTTTCTAGTAAGAGGATATGAAACATACATAGTGATGAAACTCAACCCACGAAATTAATTAAGGGTTACAGTCCCTGAAGTTAAAGACCCTAACGATTTTTGTAGAACAACAGGCTGCGACTCAAAACTATAAACAATTCCCGTTCTCAA
>JACMZG010001893.1:22494829-22499829 GCA_018340805.1 Microvelia longipes | reverse complement strand
AGTCAAAGAGAAGTCAACTGAGCTGAATAACAGGCATAATTTAACCTTACCGATTTAGTACTTTTCAGAAGTAGAAATTTCGAAATGGTAGTGTTATAAGGGTCATTAGTGTGGCTAAAAATAAGTACTTTTTCTTTGTTAGACTTAAGGCAAAAATTTACGCAATTCCATTAAAAATAGTTATAGTAACTGCTCAAATTATAAGCATATAAACCAGAAACTTAGTCAAAAAGGGTTTTTTGAGCAATTCACCCAGCATACCTCTGCGCTAAATGTTTTTATGATAATAATGTTCGAACTACCGATTTTATTTCACTCTGAACACAAAAAACATTGGTGTTTTCACGAGTATTTACTACAGTTTTTTTATGATTTTTTGGTACTCCGGAATGGTTTCATTCTACAGGCAGTCCCAAAAACATAACAAAGACCTTAATTTTAACCAGTTCACGACTTGATAACAGACTTGACATTGACATTTAAGTAATTTTGGAAACCAGGTAAACAACGTTAAAATAACTTAGGCTTCGATAAGATTCAATTCATTTTGTTGACGATTTTACGATTCTTAATGATTTTTTTTAAAAACGTAAGTCTACATTTTTAACTTATTTTATTAATTTTATAATTTTTTTGCTGAAAGACGTCATAGAAAACATGATTTCCGTACGGTAAAACTTGACCTAAATATTGATTTTTGTACTGTTTCAACACAAGCATAAACATACGCACATGTTTTAGGAGTCGGAAAACATGAAACGAATAATTCATGTGAAGCACATTATTAGGAAAATTAGAAACATAGTTTTTATAGACTTTTCGAATGAACGTATACTCAAAATTTAGGATAAACGTTTAAATTTTAGTTTTCTATAATTAAGTGATAGTTTCCTATAATTAAGTGATAGTTTCATATAATTAAGTGATAGTTTCCTATAATTAAATGATAGTTTTCTATATAATTAAATGATAGTTTTCTATAATTAAATGATAGTTTTTTATAATTAAGTGATAGTTTTCTATAATTAAGTGATAGTTTTCAATAATTAAGTGATTTTCCGTAGGTGGATTACAAAATACATTTTTTGTAGCCCATTTTTTTAAAAAACGAGAGCTCATTTATTGAAATGGATTCAAACGGATACAAACGCTTAGTCGATTTCAAAAAAGTGAAAACAATTGAATAAGATTAAACTTGGTACATTAATTAATCTTACATAGGAATCCATGCGTACTAAATTTCAAATTGGTCCGAACATTTTTCCGGGTTTTATGATTGTTTGAAATGTTTGCTCAGTCATTAATAACGGTTGATGATTTCATTGAAAATTCATTTTTGAAAAGTACAATTAGACCTAAACCTGGAACCAAGCCTTAAAGTCCCTTTCCTTTACAACACATCTATAATGTCAAGAGGTATGCTGTCTATGCCACCGATATGACAGAGCCGCGGGAAAACAAATCTTGTAAACGCGCTATCTCTCGAACAGATAAATATTTTTTTAATCAAACCTAGTCCAAATATCAACCTTAGGGGGGGGGGGCACGAACCCGTTTAAAACCCCGGTTGTTGTGACTTCATTAACCCTGTTTGCTGAGTAAGCAAAATTTTATAAAAATCGACAAAATTCAAGTTATTTTTAGCAACAAAAAAGTTCCTTATATATGTTTTTGGGGCGCTGAATCGAATAAAACTGGTACTATGTCGATACGACTTTTTGGTCTTTTAGAGTGACCAAAAAGTCGTATCGACTTTTTGGTCTTTTAGAGTGGCCAAAAAGTCAATAAAATAAATAATAAATTATATTATACTAAAACACCAAACAATTTTATCTTACCATCATTAAGTCGCGATCCTCTCCATTAGAGTTGGGTGTATATTTTAACAATAATGGGACTCCATTAGAGCATATTATAGCCTTTCTTGACATAATCAAGTCGCTGAGCAAATAGCGACTTGACTTGACTCAGTAGTAGTAGTAGTAGTAGTAGTAGTAGTAGTAGTAGTATAAATTTGTAGTCAAATTTATACTATATTTTGCCTATAATTGGTCCTCATTAGAGCTTAATATAGTCTATATTAACATCCTTAAGCTATAAATATCCTTAAGGGGCCCCTAGTCAAAGTCTTGTTTTTTATTTATCAATTCGACCCTATTAATGATTAATTTTAAGTTTTTATCAATAAAATTGTAAATATTCAGTACAAATATAAGCTAGTGATTCAGCAAAAGAGGACAATAACGTTACTACAAACAAGTTTTGACATTGATTCTAGTCCTTCCTAAGTTTGGATGAAAATATTAATCTGTAGAAGAATCCACTTAAATACATACACACACACACACACAGATATATATATATTATATCCCGTATATCCCTGGAATAGGAAGTGTCTAATTTAAAGACAAGGTTTATATATATTATATATATATATATATATATATATATATATATATATATATATATATATATATATATATACCCTATAGGAGGGGCCCACGAAAGTATTTTGCGTGAGGGCCCCCAATGCTGTAATGCTGGCCCTAATTATGGATTGTCTTGTATTCTATCTTTACCCAATCTGCCTCTCTATGTTTTTCCTATCCTTTGAAGTAAATTTTCATTAGAAAATTGACTTTAAACAATTTAAAGAGTCATATTTTTAGATTCTCTTGAAAAACATGCATTGCTCTTAGCCCGTTTTCGTATGTGAGGACTACTGGCTGGTGTACCACTTGAGTGTTTAAATAGCTAGAAGGAGTACAGGTTTCACATGGATTGCCATTCTTTAAATTAAATAATATATACGTCAATTAATAACATTTTATTGTTACTTAAATTTTTATTATTTGAAGGATAAAGATTAAATTGTTTATGCAGTTTAATTTAATGTAACGTACATCCCTGGAATAGGAAGTGTCTAATTTAAAGATAAAAATATTAGAACGGAGGCTTATCCGAAGACATGGAATACTTCATATTATATATCCCTTGAGAGGCGCAGTAGTATAGACTCCCAAGCTTAGAGATACAAGTAATAATTTTGATTGTAAAGCCATCTGGTATTTCTCAAAACAACTATAATTGCGATAACTAAATAAAATCATGCTTTTTAATGTTTTTTTTTTCGATGGGATTTAATGACGGCTCATACGCAATTGATACATAAGCTAGTGATTATGTTTGATTTTTTTATTGAACACTCAATGAAAACTAAATAAAATTTTATTCTGTTCTGCGAGTGTCCAATAAAGTAGCCGAAACAGTGGAGACCAATACAAATAATAATAAAGCAAAAATACAAAATTTTATGGAGGATTTCCTGACTTTTCCTCACGCAGCAAATGGTATATATTGCCACTTTCATCGGGTGAAAATGACGGTTAAGCTGACCAGTAATGATACCAGTTATTGAGGAAAAAGTATTTCTGTCCAGGTTTGCATACGTAAAAGGGCTAAGAGTGGCCTGGTGAGCTTTTTTCGATGTGCACCTTGAACTCTCTCAGGTTTTAAAGCCACATAGTATAGAGTCTTTAAGATCTGCTTTAACGCTCTGCCATCTATTGTAGGTTATAGTCAGGAGTGGATGAAATTAACCAATCCAGCATTGCAAGCTGGCCAACCTGGTCATTACTCATAATACAGAGTCCTTGATCCATAGCAGTTGGACCTCATTGGTCTTTACATTACAATCATAATCCAAATGAGCAGTATTTGAAACAGTAAAGCTTAAATCACTTACTTAAGTGACTTAAGCTTTACTGCATTGACAGAGCAAACAGAATAGAACAATTTAAAGCAGTCTGTAATGGCAAACACTGATCTTAAAAAACTTGGGGCATACCCATCTATACTCAGTTGCGATATATAAGAGTTCCTTGCAAAATAAGTATAATATTCTCCATAAGTATAATATCCATACAAGAACCATCAGTAAAAACAATATCTTGAGGATAGGAAGGTATGATATACAAAACATAGATTATAGGAGTCTAAAGATAATCTTATTAGTCCCTAATCCTTAAACTAAAAATAGTATATGGCAAAGGGTATCAAGTATATAGTAAAGCCAAATTTAAAAAATGCCAAGTTGCGTAACTCCAGGAAAGAAAAAAGTCTAAGAATAAGATGTTGAAATGACTGTTCTAATCAAAGACAAAAGACAAAAATTTTCGTATAGACGTAGAGCTGATTTAATCATTTTTACAACATAAAATGTATTTTGAGCCCAGTGATGTCTCTCAATTTAACTTTTGATGCGAAACAATCTCACTAATCAGCAGCATCAACAAGTAAAGAATAATTACTTCATATTAAAAAATCATTAATAAAATTATAATAAAAAAAACTTTGTACTCATTCAACAAGTTAAAAAAGTACATTAAAATTAATTTAAGTCATTATTGTTCTAATTTGAAGTATACTTGCAAAAATATCCATTTTCCTCAACGCTACCGCAAATTCTTTAAAAACCTCTCATAAGATAACACAGGTTGAAATTTGTGCCATCATCGCACGCACGAATCACTACCGGAGTATTGTGAATGCGCCTTTACCTTCCAAATATACGCTCGTTGCTCATTTGACGCTTTAATTTAAGTTTCAATTTCAAAAGTATTAAAATAAAAAACTATAGGGTATCGTTTTATCGTTGCCTACCTCTACCACTAGCTTATAAGTTTTCCTCCTCTTGTTGATCCCCTGCAAATTTCAGCTCTAATGCTCAAAAATGTATTTTTTACAAAATGCATTTTACAAAATGTAAAATGCATAGTACAACTCAAAGCAAAAAGATACCATATAGTATTTTCTATGCATATCCTATAGTTCTCATCCTAAGATAAGATACCCTACACTTTTATAATTTAAACAATTTAAAACTGCAGTCTCGTTTCGCTGGCTAAAATAATAGTTACAATGGATGACCTAACATTACAGGAGCACCTAACATATCGAACCTCCTAAAGTAATAATTTCAAGGTTCCCATTTACCTCGA